>CM047426.1:74786153-75386153 GCA_026168455.1 Theocolax elegans | reverse complement strand
TTCTTTATTCTGAAAAACATTTGCATTGTATACCCAAAATTTGGTGCATTTCAAAATTTTGATCGGACCACTTCACGTGGAATACGTCATATATATACATTTGTGTGTAGTTGACGTAATGGAAATTATTAATACCTCTTGGATTGAAAAGAATCAACTTGATGAAATAAGTGAGGAAGACTTTCAAGATGTATTATATGTCGGAAAAAGAAAAAAAGAAATTTTAAAAAATTTGCAAGTTAATGAAAGTTGGAGCAAATTGGAAGATGAAGAGTGGACCATTGCCGAATTTTTGAAGAACTTTTGTGTTCCTGAGTTGGAAGCTATTGATAACCTCCACGACAACAATAAAAGTATGTAATTTATATATTTATATATTTATATATACCTACTATCATTGTTCATCTACTCACGTGACTAATTAAATGTGTATTTCTAAATTTGTAACGAATCACTATAAATGTTACTTTACATTCTTCTTTTCACTTTACATATGTTAATATGATGTGGTTAACTGTAAAACATAAAGAGAAATAAAACATTAATTTTTTTTTAAATTTATTTGTTAAAAGTTGCATCATCATTTCTGTCATTACAGACTAAGTGCATGAAATGTTTATTTATCACAGCACGATTCTATTAGTAAAAATTGTATGTTTAAAAATTATTATAATCATACAATTAAAATTAACTTTTCGTAATTTATCATTATTCAACAAGTTTAGTAAGCGATTCACTTCTGAAGAAGAATCAATTTTCAACTAAGTAAAGCAGTTTTATTTGTTACGATGCCCTTCAATTTTATGAATAATTATTTAATATCTTATTTTATTTATTTTATGTATATTATTTAAGAACTCTTTATATGCCGAATATTATAATTTAAGCTAAACTATTTTCGTAAAAAAAGTTGTAATAAATAAATATTTTCAGCAACAATTTTCAGAAGATATTCTCTACATAAAATAAAGAAGTATATTTAAATCTGAAATTTACTTTTATCGTGTAATTAATAATTCGTAGATGCAATTTAATAAATAAGTAGGTACATTACCATAAGTACACGGAGAAAAATTTCTAATAATTTTTACCCTGTATTACATGGTAAAAATGGGACAAGCAGATGTTTCGGTTAATTTTACGCATGTGTCAATTAAAAATTCTACAGTATCAAGTATAAATTTTACTAAGCCAACATGGTAAAATATATTGTCAAGTAGTTTTTATCCTGCTCCGCTATCGGTAATTTGAACAGCGGAAGAAAAGAACGAACTGCGCACGCGCGAGAGATTTACGTGCGTCGAGTACGTTTCCCGCGCCGCACTCACCGTACCGTATATTTTCAATGATCACCTGCCCGTCTTTTGGATTTAAATATCATTCATTTTTTAAGTATAACGGCATTGAACTTCGGAATATATTTAAAAGCCTTAATCGTAGGTAAGTAAAATAAATCAATCTTTTCAATTCATTATATTAAATGTATCAACTTATCGTGTTTAGAGAATGAGGTTTTGTTCGATTATAAATTGATGTAATTGTGTATTTAAAGAGATTTTCAGAAGATTTAGTTAAAGAGAAATGGTCCTATACTTATTTTGTATAAATATTTCCGTCCATGAATATTTTAATAAAATTCCATCACTCAATCTGCAAATAGGATTACATTTGGTAAATATACTTTATCATTTAAAAAGGCAATATCTATAGATTAAATATGTTATAAATAATTAAGATTAAGAATTGTTATTAATTTTTCATGACATATATTGTTCTTTGTATGACTGTGCAAAATGCATCAAAAAGTAAGTTTTAATTACTGATAAATTTTTTCTTAACGTTAATATATTTGTTTTCAGTAAATATAATATTATTTTTCCTAACCAAAAATATTTTATTTTCATATATATTTTAATTAATTTTAATATGTTTTTCAGATTACTTCTGACTTTAATTAGTCACATCCAAATGCTTCAAATACGTTTCAACGAAGCTGGGTATTAGGAAAAGGTCACTTAGAGAGGCGGCTGCAGAAGTGCGAAAAAATAAAGAACTTGTTCGACAAAGGATTAGTCCATACACTTTCAGCATTACTAGCTCGTAAACAGTAATTGTTTGCAGTGATAATTCATAAGCTGCATGAAAATGTTATGCAATGTATTAAGGGGATGCCGTATTACCGACATATTTGATTTTTCAAATTAAATCTTCAGTTTATCTTTTATTCCAATTGTGCGTGCATATATACATTCTACATGATTTGCAGATTGTGTGTCAACTCGCAGAATTTTAAAATTCGACATATTCATTTAATTAAATGAAAAATAGTTTGTAAAAACTGCAATGTCGGTAAACAGTTACAATTTTTAGTACATTACAATTTTTCATTTAGATAAGGAAATGTATCGAATTATAAGATTCTGTAAGTTGACGCACAATCTGTTAATCGTGCAGAATGTACCTATGATCGCAAAATCGGGATAAACGAAAATCTCAACATTTAATTTGAAAAATCAATTCGGTAATTTATACTGTGTGGCATCCCCTTAAAGACAGTAGTGGTAAGTAGGTAGGCCTTGCGGATCCTGGGACACTTCCTGGAAGTGTCCCAGAATCCGCATAGCTCTTGGCTCGAACCCCTCCCCTCTTCCACCCGCCTCTCAATAACCCAGAGCTAGAACGCACATAAGTTCTAGCTCTGAGCCCAAATCCGCATAGCTCTTGGTTCGAACCCCTCCCCTCTCCCTCCCCCCCTCTCAATAACCCCGAGCTAGAACGTATGTGCGTTCTAGCTCTGAGCCAAAATCCGCATAGCTCTTGGCTCGAACCCCTCCCCTCCCAGATTCGAGAATGTACATACATTCAAACCCCCTCCCCTCCCGCAATTTGAGGATGAATGTAAATTAAAAACCCCTCTCACGAGACCGACGGAGGCTTCTTGCTTTACTCACCCGCCGAGTATTCGCCGAGTATTCGCGGAAATCTGCGTGTTTAACACTCGTCCCTTCTATTCTGTTCTATTCTATTCTCTTTGATTCTATTGCGTTTTATTTAATATACTTATAATTTAACAATTAATGAATGAATATAGTTTGAATTTAATTGTAAATTATAAGCATATTAAATAAAACGCAATAGAATCAAAGAGAATAGAATAGAAGGGACGTTCGAGAAAGAGTGTGGCGCTGTGCGCATATTCACCGAGCCTCATCTAGTATTCGCGAATATTTCGACGCGTTCGTTTACTCACCCGCCGAGTATTCGCCAAGTATCCGCGTGTTTTAACACTCATCCCTTCTATTCTGTTCGGTTCTATTCTATTCTCTTTGATTCTATTGCGTTTTATTTAATATACTTATAATTTAACAATTAATGAAAGAATATTAAATAAATTGCAACAGAATCAAAGAGAATAGAATAGAAGGGACGTTCGAGAAAGAGTGTGGCGCTGTGCTCGCGTATATATAAGGAGGTCAATCGAGCCCTTCGTCACTCATAAACAAGACATGGAGCAGTTTTATTATATAATCCCGCAAGGATGGGGTGCAGCGTACGGGAATCAGGTAAGATTATACATATAAATTCTCTCTCTGTAATACATAAATATACTTTTTTTCTTTTGCAGCATCAACAGCCATTTATAGTTTTGCCGGTGACGCCGATGGTGCAGCATGCATTGCTTCCGCTTCCTCCGCTTCCTCCGCGCATTATACCTCAGGAACCGCTGCCCACGATTTTAAAACCACCTTCTCCCATTTCTCCTCTTCCTCTATCCCCAATTCCACTACCATCTTCCTTACCTTCCGGTAGGTGTAATGCACGGAGGAATCTGCAAACAAGGTTGTAGAGCGCCGTCGCTGCTAGAACTGCTTCAACTTCCACCACCGCCGCCACCGCCTCTACCGAATATGCCCCTTTTAGATATAGAGGGGGAAAACGACATCCGCCCGTTGTCGTCAACAACGAAGCTACGGTTCCGCCGACAACGGGTGGTCGAGTACCAACCTTGGCTGCGTGTGCCCACGAGACCGTGAACAGGTACTCCCCGAACATCGAAAATCCTATAGTTTTTTTATTTTGTATTTTGTTTTTTTGTATTTTTATATTTTTATTCTATGTATTATATTTATGTATTTTTTATTCTATGTATTTTATATATTTTATATATTTTATAATTATATATTTTTAATAAAGATATCGAATGAATGTGTGTGTGTGTGTGTGTGTATGAATGTTTTATTAAAGGAATATGTAAAAATGATTGCAATCGTATACATATTGATTGCAAATGATTGCACTTGATAGCAATCATTTACATATTGATAGCAAATGATTGCACTTGATAGCAATCGTTCGGTCACTGATAGCAAATGTTTGCATTTGATGGTAATTATTCGTACATTGATAGCAAATGTTTGCACTTGATTGCAATCATTTGCACATTGTGAGCAAACGTTTGCACTTTAATCAAATCGTTTGCACTTTAATAAAATCGTTTTCATTTAATTAAATTATGCATATTTATAGTAAGTGGTTATGTTTATTAGAAAATGACAAGGGCTCCAACCATCGCCCTTTCCTGTGAGACGCTCTTCTTTAATGTATCGTCACTCCATTAACTTTCTAATTTTTTAATTTTATTTTTAATTAATGTATAAAATATTTATTGACATAAATAATTTAAATAATTTAAATAATTACAATAAATTTTCTAATTGTACATTAAATTATCATTAAACCTTGACCTTGTTTCCAGCTCAACATCTTCATCTTCTTCATATAGTCCTCTTAAGAGCCATCTATGCAGGTTTTATACATTTTGTACCGCACAAATTCGACTAACACTCCGTGTATGTATAAACAGATTTGCTGTTCGTATTTGGTCAGCTTCTTTATACTTGGACATCCAAGATCATCTATATTAAGAAAAAACCTGAAAATAAAAAATTGTTAATTAGAATACATTTAATCAATAAATAATTAAAAGACACTGGCTTGGCAAACGCTTATTGTGCCATTTCTTTTTTTCTAGTCCCTTTACAAAAATTCTACCCGATTTGTAAAAAGCTTTGCTTAGGTTAAGCTGCAAATCTTTGTAAGCAATTTCACCCGATGTCCATGGAATGCCGTAGAAATTCATTTTAAGCCAACTATTACAGCATTGGTATTCCTTTGACAGCTCATTCCACTTGTACGGTGACTGGAAATGGTAAACAATCGGAACTGCGTCGTATTGTAGGGCAATTATTGCGACATCTTTAACGATAAATTCGTTAAAAAATGTTTTAAATCCCTGGACATCTATGATGTAGTGCATTTTATCTCTCAAACACTAGAAAATACATGAGTATTATGAAACAATGTCTTGTCTATTTTGTGTTTGCAAACTATTGTATAATAGATGCTTGAATCGAGAAAGATATTGTCTTCCTCTAGACGAACACCATTACACATGGTTTACCTTACCTATGCCGACTACAACCTTTTGGAGAACAACCTGGATACTCTTCCTCGAGATTTGTTCTCTATCACGAGAAATGGAAACGAATATGTCTCTGCTTCGATCCGCTGTTCTTTTATAGCCCTACGATGCTCCACCCCCTACTACTGCAGCGCCGCAGAAGCCCCGCCCACTACAGCGCCGCAGTGCGCAGCCACGCCTATCCCCACTCTCCCGAAACTTTATAAAAGCCGACTCGCTGCTGCAGGGAGCATCAGTTCATCGAGTTATCTCGACTAGGACATTATATAAGTATAATAGTACAGTATTCACAAGACGATCCAGAGTATTCAAGACAGAGAGAGAATCAACAGCGACCTGGAGAGCTCATTGTTATTAGTATAGTATTGAGCTAGTGCAGCATACTTTCCCTGAAGAGGTTTCTCTGCAAGAGGTTATCTAGGAAGCTCTAGAGACGATTTCCATCAGTACCCGTCAACGATGTCGTCAATGGGATACCTTGAGTATACGGTAAATCGTCTCCTAAAGTCGTTAGACTTAAAGTGAATCCGTGTTATGTAACATCTTGCAAGAAGAAATCTCACGTGAATCTACTACTAATTCAAGATTATTACATCAATGAAGAAGGAGAGGATACAGAAGATAACACTGAAAATGTTTCACCTCCAAAGATTCATTATGTTTATATTAAAAATTTGTCAGGTTTGGTTAAAAATCAATTAACCAATCATCGTTCAAAAATATTCATCTGTGATAAATGTTTACGATTCTTCTATTCGGAGGAGAGACTACAGAAACATGAAGTCGATTGCAGTCAAATTAACAAGTGTAAGATTACATTGCCTACACCGAAGATAAACCTCCTTTCGTTTAAGAATTTTAGAAATCAGTTAAAGGTACCGTTTGTGATTTACGCCGATTTCGAGTGTTTACTTAAACCTGTGGAAGGTGACGTCCGCACATTCCAGCAGCATCAAGTCTATAGCATAGGTTATTATTTAAAGTATAGTTTTGCCGATTCGAGATCCTATTACCGGATTTATCGTCAAGAAGAAGATGAAAGTGATAGCATAACGTCTGCCGAATGGTTTGTCAACGAACTACAAGCTCTTCGAGTTGAGTTGGAACAGTTGTACAACACTCCTTAACCAATGTATCTTACTCCTACCGAAATACAGCAGTTTGAAGAGACCAGTTTCTGTCATATATGTGAAAAAGGATTTTCTGAGGATCGAAGAAAATTTCGTGATCATTGTCACATGACTGGTAAATATAGAGGAGCAGCACATGAAGGTTGTAATATAAACTTTAAAGACGCAAGGTTTATACCAGTCGTATTCCATAATCTGACTAAATACGATTCTCATTCTATCGTTAAAGGCCTTGCCTCTTCTCCAAATCTAAAGGGACGAGTCCACTTGATTCCTGAAAATAAACAACGATATATTTCATTTACAAAATATATCGAAGGAAGTGAGATAAATTTTAGATTTATCGATTCATTCAGATTTATGGCTTCGTCCCTCAAAAAGTTAGCATCGTATTTGCAAGATCTCGACATTACGAGGTCAGTATTTATGAAGGATGGTTACACTTGGGAACAGATAAAGCTGCTACTCCGAAAAGGTGTATTTCCTTACGATTACGTAAGTTCATTCGAAAAATTAATGGAGAAAGATCTTCCGTCTCAAGAGGAGTTTTTTAGTAAGTTGTACAACAGTAGCATCGCAGACTCAGAGTACGAACATGCTATAAATGTTTGGAACGTGTTTAACATTGAAACATTAGGTAAATATTCCGATTTGTATCTGAAAACGGACGTGCTACTACTCGCAGACGTGTTTGAAAATTTCCGGAGGACCTGCATGGACGCGTATGGACTTGATCCTGCCCACTACTATACTACTCCTGGCTTGACGTGGGACGCGATGTTAAAATACACGCAAGTAGAGTTAGAACTACTTACCGACGTGGACATGCTGCTATTCGTCGAGCGAGGAATCAGAGGAGGCATTAGCCAATGCTGCAACAGATATGCAAAGGATAATAATCATTACATGGTTGACAATTTCAAGAGTGACGAAGAAGAGTCCTACTTGATGTATTACGACACAAATAATTTGTATGGATGGGCCATGACGCAGCATCTACCGTACAGAGACTTCAAGTGGATTGACTGTATGGGTGAGCATGATTTCTTCAACGTTCCGAACGACTACGACATTGGATACATCCTCGAAGTCGACTTGGAATATCCAGGACACATACACGACTCGCATAAAGATTTGCCATTGTGTGCAGAATATCTAGCTCCACCTGGCTCGAAGCACAAGAAGCTGATGACGTCGTTGTACAGTATAGCAGCGATATGTTATACACTATCGAGCCTTGAAGCAAGCCCTTGCACATGGGCTAGTTTTAAAGAAAATTCATCGAGTACTGCGATTTCGGGAAAGTCCTTAGTTGAAATCGTACGTGGATTTGAACACCGAGAAGAGACAAAACGCAAAGAATGAGTTCGAGAAACTTTTCTTCAAGTTGCTGATCAACGCCACCTACGGGAAGACGATGGAGAACGAACGGAAACGAGTGGATGTAAAGCTCGTCAACAAGTGGAATGGTCGTTACGGAGCAGAAGCCTTAATCGCAAAGCCGAATTTTCACAGCTGCTCGATCTTTGAGGAGAATCTCGTCGCAATACAGTTAACGCGTACGGAGATCAGCATCAACAAACCAATATATGTTGGTTTGTCAGTACTCGACATTTCGAAGACTCTCATGTATGACTTTCATTATTCGTACGTGAGAGAACGAGTCGACGGTAAGTGTAAGCTTTTATACACTGACACCGACAGTCTTATCTATGAAATTCAAAGTCATGAAGGAGGACATCGACCGTTTCGACACATCGGACTATCCAGAGAACAATCAGTTTGGAATGCCAAGAAAGAACAAGAAGGTCATAGGTCTGATGAAAGATGAATGCAACGGTCAAATAATGACTGAATTTATAGGCCTTCGCAGCAAAATGTATAGCGTCCTTGTAGAACATTCTAGACCTATAAAGAAGGCTAAGGGCATCAAAAGCAATTGTGACGCTGTAAAATATACAACGCACAAGTACATGCACATGGCTTGTATTTATAAGTCATGTGCATGCATACTTTAATGTATATTAGATCGCAATCGCGTCGCAGGTAGCGAATCCCTCGCAGGCGGACCGAAGTGCACCGATGCACTTTTAAAGCGAATATTGATATCCACGGTATGGGTATGTTTTAGCGACCGATACCCGACGGTATTATGCGGATCACGACCCAGACCACGGCCGAGAGGTATCGTGAGCCAAGGACCGAGCCCAGGTCGTCTCACGATACCTGGCGAATCCGATGCTGATGTCAACAAGACGGGAGGTTAGGCGGCGTCCTAACCTCAACCATCACACGTGCTCAGCAGACGACGACGGCTGAGATGGCGCATGGGTGCGCGCACGCCCGAACTACATACTAGTAGTCGGGAGAGCCAGGGTGCTCCCCCACCTTACACCCGTATACCGGGGAACGCGGCTAAAAAAATGTGAAATACGTTGCGTGTAGCATTACGGCAGATATAGATTCATTGAATATGAGACGTATTTCACATTTTTAAAAAAAAATAAACATTTGCTGCCAAGAGTAATATTATAATTACCTTAAGTTTAGTCATAGCTAGGGGGGAAAGTATCTTTCAACAGCTCTATGTAGCTGTAAAATTTATAATTTATGTTTGAAGTACGTTTATCGTAGAAATCGACACCTGACTACAGCGCCATTCGAAGCCGCGAGATTGAGCGGCTTTTGATGGAGGCTATGGGTCCGACATCCCCTTAAATACAAATCGGCGATATCTAGCTATTTTCAACGTAGCTACGACGGAACCTCCGTCGGCCTTTAATTTAACCTAATTAAATTCTTCCCGACGAAAAGTAGCGTCGCAAAATGTGGTCCAAACAAGCATTGAATTTAAAGATTATAAGGGGTGCTTATTCAACAAGTCCATTGTGACTTGCCAACAAAACAACATCCGCTCCAGGAACCACGTAGTGCGGACGGAGAAGGAAACCAAGGTCGCACTTAGCCTTCACGACGACAAGCGATATCTTTTACCTAATTCGACAGACACACTCCCCTGGGGTCATCGCGACATTTTCGATGAGGAAGACCAACAGGTTCTAGAAATGTTACTGCAGCTGGAAGAGCAGCAGATTGGAGAGGACGTAACACCAATCAGCGAAGAGGTAATTAGAGAGGGGGAAGATGTCAAAGTGGGGACAGGCCTTAATGAACCAGCGCGATCCGACGATCCGCACATTCGTCTCTTGGATGAGCTGGAAGAACAACCTCCTCTATCAAAGAAGAATCTCCAAAGTAAGTATTTTAGGTTATGTCTTATGTGCTCTTTATACACATATATTGTTCAACGTATAATTTCTTATTTCAGAATGGATTTAGTCATGCTGAACAAAATTGCACAAAGTGCATACCTTCCACGAAAACGTCTAGCTGATTTGGAGAAGGAGAAGAGGTATATGGTGACTAGAGTCAAGAGAGTCGCTACCAAGTTTGGCTCAAAGATCGTCGTTACCATCGACGAAGAGTGCGACGTCTTCCTGCCGGATCGAGTATCCAAGGCGTTGCAGATCAGTGACAACCTGTTCGATGAACTAGCCGAAAAGCTAATAAATTTGCTCTATTTTTATTGTATCATGGCGATGATAAGTTTGAATTTTGTAATTTATAATGTATTAAATTGTAAATATTGTAAATATTAATAAATTTTATTAAAAAAAAAAACAAAATAAAAGTGAGACAAAGTTCAAAGAGAGAAAATGTTTGGTTGGGTGTTTCTCACGGTCGGGGGCGTAGGATGGGGTCCCCCACCACTTTCTCTATTCTTTTATATTTCAGATTTATCAATCCAACTATTGTGGAAACTATCAAAGCCTAACCACTTAACAAACACCTGATCTCCTTTCCTCTTGATTACTTTTTCCACTAAATAAACATCCGGATACTTAACCTTTTGCAATTCTTGTTCATAAAATCCACCAGAGATAGCTTGACCTTGGTAGTCTTCTAAATGGTAAGTTACTGGTTTAGTATTAGCTACGCATTTAATTGTAAATATTTCAGTCGTCCAGTTAGGTGTATAGCCTTTCTCGAATATATGTTTCGATTTGCTTACTCGTACTTTATCACCGGCTTTGAACTTTGGCTTCTTTACTTGCACTTTTTTACAATTAAATTGTGCTAACAGTGAAGATGCATTTTTAAGTGTTACATCTTTTGGTTTCATTCCGATTGTACGATGTTTTGTATTATTATAAGAAGCAATCAAATTTGGTATGTCAATCCATTTATTATTTCCTTGAAGACTAAACTGTTTCCACATCTTGTTCTTCAGTGTACGATTGAAACGTTCACATATAGAAGCTTTCAAATTAGAATATGTAGAGTAAAGATAGATCTTAAAATGTTTCATAAGATCTAGAAAAGATTTATTGTAAAACTCTTTACCTCTATCTACCTGTAAATTATTTGGTATTCTACCTTCTCGCAAAATAGAGTTCATGGCTGTAGCAACGTCTTCGCCTGTCTTTCGCTTAAGGGGATGTCGGAGCTATAGCCTCCATCAAAAGCCGCTCGATCTCACGGCTTCGAATGGTGCTGTAGTCAGGTGTCGATTTCTACGATAAACGTACTTAAAACATAAATTATAAATTTTGCAGCTACATAGAGCTGTTGAAAGATGCTTTCCCCCCTAGCTATAACTAAAATTAAGGTAATTGTAATATTACTCTTGGCAGCAATTGTTTATTTTTTTAAAGAAATGTGTACGTTGCGTGTAGCATTACGGCAGATATAGATTCATTGAATATGAGACGTATTTCACATTTCTTTAAAAAAATAAACATTTGCTGCCAAGAGTAATATTACAATTACCTTAATTTTAGTTATAGCTAGGGGGGAAAGTATCTTTCAACAGCTCTATGTAGCTGCAAAATTTATAATTTATGTTTTAAGTACGTTTATCGTAGAAATCGACACCTGACTACAGCGCCATTCGAGGCCGTGAGATTGAGCGGCTTTTGATGGAGGCTATAGCTCCGACATCCCCTTAACTGGAACAGCCCAAGCAAATTTTGAAAGTACATCGATAACTGTTAGCATATATCGAAAACCTTTATTTTCTTTTGAATAAGGTTTCATTTCTACGAGATCAGCTTGCCATGTTTCATCATAACCACGCACGTCAAACGTTCTTCGTGGATAATTACGTCGAGCTGGCTTGTGAAGCTCTTCTACAACCGCTTTCTTGTATGTTGTCATTATTCGACGTTTACCTACATAATGTTTGAGACGTTTGTACTACCATACCTTTTATAATTATGCTCTTCAACCGAGATAAGCTTTGTTCTCTAACTTTAGCTCACTTGAATCTATTGAAACGACATTTTGAGCAAGTTTTAACACTACATCTTTGATATTCCCAATATCGATGTCTCGTTTTGTAAACATATTATCTATTTCATCTCTGTGTGATTCAACAATATAATTGAGATTACGTCCGAACACGTCAACACTCATTATAAACTGACTATGCAGTGAACATTCAGTTTAATATATAGCCAGCTTCACGCAATTCCTCGACAATTAAATGGATTTCATTGATGTGGCTAGGATTTCCAGCCGCTACGTCTGCTTAATGCTTAATCTTGCACGATCGTATATTTCAGTATAATCCGACAAGTGGTGACGTGAAGAAGCTCGTCTAACATGCAGTACATAGTTGATTTACAAGGTTTAAAGCAACCTGTTAATGATTTCGTAGTAAATGAATTTGCATTTGTACCACTCAACGAGGACCATGAACCGGTTGTACTTTTGTTCAAGGAACCTTATCCTTGGAGATGACTTACCGACAAATATAAGCTAAAGAATTCTCAGCTTGCACAAAGTCATGGTCTAACCTGGACGTCAGGAAATATTCCCTATAGTGAAGTAGGTAAATATCTTCGAGAGGCTTTGCACGACGCAACTAATATTTTGGTAATGGGTTCATTAAAAAAAACTGGCTCGAACGCTTTAAATTTAAAGTTTATGACGTTTTGGAGATGGGTAACTTACGGTTACATGACACGAAAGTGGTCACTGTTTGCCCTAATCATAATGGCGCGTACAAGACTAACTGTGCCCTCCACAATGTTAAACTTTTAAAAAAGTTTTACAATGACACTCGATCTGAACCCATGGATCGGGAGTAAGTTGGGGGGATTGTATACAAGATGTTCGCAGCCCCCGACGTTCTTGTGAAAGGGGTTTTTGAATATACATACATCCTCTAATTGTGGAGAAGGGGAGGCGTTTTGAATGTATGTACATTCGCGAATCTGGGAGGGGAGGGGTTCGAGCCAAGAGCTATGCGGATCCTGGCTCAGAGCTAGAATGCACATACGTTCTAGCTCTGGGTTATTGAGAGGGGGGAGGGAGAGGGGAGGGGTTCGAGCCAAGAGCTATGCGGATCCTGGCTCAGAGCTAGAACGCACATACGTTCTAGCTCTGGGTTATTGAGAGGGGGGTGGGAGAGGGAAGGGGTTCGAGCCAAGAGCTATGCGGATCCTGAGACACTTCCAGGAAGTGTTCCAGGATCCGCATAGCCTACCTACTGTGGTATTGAAGACATTTCAAATAATATTAACGATATATTTCTACAATATTATTCAGGAACAGATACTTTTTTAACTGAACACAGAACTTTCAAAATATTCGAAGATGTACAAACCTATATTAAACCTGAAAGTTTTTATCTTGGAGAAAGAGTAGAATATAAAAATGAAAATGGTGTTCAAGTATTGAAAATGGTGCCTGTTACAGCAGAATACGTTCCATTTAGGTTTGTGTTAGAAGTATTTTTTAGTATTCCAAATATAATTGAAAGTACTCTAGAGTATATCAATTCTTTGAAAGAATATGATATAATTTCAAATTTTATTCAAGGCTCTCTTTAGAATAAAATTAATGATTCAATGTCAACGTCGAATATAGTTCTACCGTTATTTTTATATTACGATGATTACGAAACCAACAACCCATTAGGAAGTCATCGAGGGATAGCAAAAAATGGATCTGTTTATATGTCAATTCCTTGTTTGCCATCAATTATGCATTCCAAATTGGAGAATATTTTCCTCTTTATTCTTTTTAATTCGCTAGATAGGTCTACATTTTCAAATAAAACAGTATTTTATAAAGCTGTCGAGGAATTAAAATTTTTGGAAGAAACGATAATCATCTTTATTTTAAGTTAAGTTTAGTTCTGGGCGATAATTTAGCTCTTAACCAATTGCTCGGTTATATACGAGTTTTAATTCAAATATATTTTGTAAATTTTACTATACAACAAAAAAAGACATTCACAAAGTATTTGACGAAAGTAATTGTGTGCTTCGCACAATAGACAAGTATGATGAAGATATTTCACAGGACAATACTAAAAAGACTGGCATAAAAGAGCCTTGCATTTTTATAACTTACCTGATTTCCACGTAACACAAAATTTGTTGGTTGATGTGATGTATGATGTTTTAGAAGGTATTGTTCAATATGACTTAGGCCTCTATTTGCTCGATTTTATTAAAACAAAAAAATTCTTCAAACTACAAACTTTAAATCATTTAATAAATGGATTCAATTATGGCATTAATCAAAACAAGCCACCGTGTATTAGAGAAGATCACTTAAATAATAAACGCTTAATTATGAGTGCGCCAGAAGGCCTATGTCTTGTAAGGCACATTTATCCTATCATTGCCCATCTAATACTGCAAAAAGATACAACATGGAGCTTATTGAAGCAACTTTGCCATCTTGTTGAAATACTACTAAGTTCTCATTTACATTCTAGTACTGACATTATATTAAGACAGCAAATTGCGGAATATTTGGAATCCTAGCTGCTACTTTTTCAAATGCAGTCAAACCAAAGCACCATCTACTTATTCATTACGCTTCCATATTCAAATTAGTAGGTCCATTATGGAAAATTTCGTCTATGAGATACGAAAGTAAAAACCGGGAAGGCAGGTTTCACTTAATAGAATTAATGTTTGTCACACTGTAGCTGTTAAGCACCAAATGCGTTTTAATTATCGCTTATTGCAATTAGACAATTGTGAAGGAATAAAATTGTCAAATAAACAAATCGGTACAATAAGTTTAAATTTGTTACAAGAAAGAAGAACCGCTGTATAACTGGTTACCAAATGCTGAAAGTGTACTGTTGCAAAACGTGGAGTTTGAAGGTAATTCTTTTAAAACTGGAGTATTTTTTATGCTACCAGCAGAAGATGGTCCACAGTTTATTCAAATGGAAAAAGTATGTTTAAGTAATAGAACACACTTTTTAATTGGGAAATTATACAACGATATTTATTTAGATGGTCATACAGACTGTTTTGAATTCGAAAGTTTTCACTTTGAGCGTATAATTGTAAAAGTAGATAAGTTATGCGGTTGCGTAATTACGCAATATGCACGGGTCTTAAACGGCAAAACATTTATAATTAAAAATTGGATTTAATAAACTTAATATTTATCCCATAAATTGTATTATTATTTATATTTATGAACAACCTAATATTTTTTAATAAATTAGATTATAGTGTTACCGCACAGTAACAATTTTTCAAATACGAAGCAGCAGGGTAAAAATTACTCTATTGTTCTGGATCTGCCGCAATAGGGGAATTTTTATCATGCTGATTAGTAAAATTTATCTTCTGTCCCGATGATACTACTTTTACTAGGCAGCAGGGTAATTTTTATTCTGCAAATATTGGAAAAATTATGATTCTTTTTTCTCTCTGTAGAAGGCGTGATATGTCATCTAAATCTAAGTAAAAGGGAATTTTCATTTCTTTTTGTTCTTGAATTATAAAAATATTTTCCTTTTCTTAAATGTTCGTTTCTAATATTTTTACATATTTTTCATTCCTAATAAAACAGAAAATAGATATATGTGTTGTTATCAAATTAATAACATTGACTATGGTACTTTTCATATCGCATGGATGTTTTTCTTTTATATATCACTCTCAATAGCTATACAAAAAATTAAGTGCGTCTTTATTCAAAATAGTACAAAGTAGTAGATATAAGTAGTGTTACATAATGTGTTTATATAGCAATAATTTTCGTACACACATTTGTTTATTTAAGGAAAGATTGTTATCGATGTTTTTAACAAAAACACAATCGTTAATTAATTAGCAAATATTTTATAAATCACCTCCATCCTCATCAGGCATTATTACTTCATCAAGTAATAATTGATGCTAATTAAACAACAATCGTGTTTTTAATATCCAACATCCATTATCAATATTAATTTCTTTCAAGAATTTTTAGTATTCTTAACTTGTAACGATTACAGCTTCTTTGAAGAGTACACTCACAAAAATGGTTTCTTAATGCAAGCCGAATTCTTCTCAAATATCTGCCAAAATGAAATCCTCTTAATGTTAAGTGATTCTTCTAAAATTTAAAGGATTATGCTTTTTATTTCACGAAATAATCCCAAACTTAATAAACGCAAGAGGAAATTCATGTTAATAACAGAAGAATCATTTAACATTAAGTGGATTTCATTTTGGCGGATATTTGAGAAGAATTCGGCTTGCATTAAGAAACCACTTTTATGAGTGTAATAAAACTTTCATTATTCCATGCGTGTGTGTGTACATATACATAATAATTGCACTATTTACTCTTAAATATAAAACATTAATATAAAATTAATTTTCACAGATACAGAAGAGTCAGAATTAACTGAAGATAGTGGCGAACATAAGCCGACGTATAAAATGAAACATGTAAAAGATTTAAAATACGTTATTTATAAAGTTTAATAAATTAAAGAAATTTTTATATAAATAATCAATACTCCCTAGTCTTGTTTCATTCGTTTTTTCATTTTTTAACTATAAAATAGGTATTAATTAAAGAAATGGATAAAAAAAGTATCTAGGTGCTGTCCTTGCGATTTCATTCGACTTTTCTCGCCAATTTATAGAAATGGAAACAACACCTTCCTTTACATATCAATTACAGGGTACTGTCTCAACCTTTTACAACTGACTATCGCCAAACTCCAATCCAATACCATATCATTACATGTTGTTTATTTTAGTTAATTATTCAAGTTACATATAATTTTATTATTATATTACATTATAAAAAGTTAAAATTTTTTTAAACTATACAACATACGTACAATTAAATCCTCATATTAAATATAATTATCAAATTAATTATTAGCACATAAATTTTAATTATTATTAAATAATATACATTTAATTGTTATTAATAATTTTATATTATAAATGTATTCCTAATAATTAATTCGCTAATTATTTATGTAATAGATTTTACAAAATTATTAAATAATTTAATAAATAATAATTTAGATGAGTTATATATCAATAAAAATGTATTCTATTAAGTAAATTAGTTAAAAAAAAATTAAAATCTCGAATTTTGAACCCAAGAAACCCTTGAGTAACTGCATACGCGCCATAGTGCTCACGGCCACGGTACCTGTACGATGTCGAAATGTCGAAACTTACATTTAAGGTAGCTCATGTGCAATTCCCCAATCAATGTAGTATTAAGGGCAGTCCGTATTCATAGCTTCACAAATCCACCACCCGAATTTGGCGAGCAAAAGTGGCACTGCCGTCAGATAAGCTGAGTTCATCTTCGACAATAATTATGAACATTTATAGGAAATAGAGTTTCTACCACACAAAATCAGAGTTGAGCGCCATAGCTATTAATGTAATGATTAATTACATATTACTTAGCTGATCGAAAAGTCAGTATTTTCGACGAATAGTGAGAAGTACGAATCAATTCTGAGAACACATACCGAAGTCACTTCGTACTTCTCACTATTCGTCGAAAATACTGACTTTTCGATCAGCTAAGTAATATGTAATTAATCATTACATCAATAGCTATGACGCTCAACTCTGATTTTGTGTGGTAAAAACTCTATTTTTCTTTAATTGTCCTAAATTTTTGTCGAATATGAACTCAGTCTATCTGACGGCAGCGCCACTTCTGCTCGCAAATTTTCGGGTGGTGATATATTCAACTATACTCTAGGGACTCTCCTGTCGATTTTTCATATTTTTTGACATAATACGCATTTTTAATTAATATAAACTAAAAGTTATTAATTTTCAATACATTATCAACAACTAATTATCAATATATTGGAACTAAAATATATATAAAGTTAGTGGTATGACTACGTTTGTCTTTACTTCCTCTACGATTTGGCAACATTGCACTCACCGACATTTTCACCGCTCGCGTGTATATGTGTGTAAGTTGCGTAAACGGTTTAGGTTATAATTTTGATGTATTTACATTTTAAATATGAGTGATATATACAATTATAATCCAAGCAAAATTCTATAGAGTAGTACATTTAAACGTTTTGCGGGTTAAGATTGCATTGCAACGTTGCCAAGTGTGAAAACGGTTTCTTTAACCTCCTCTCTTACTGTCATTTTACAAGTTCAATGTAAAATATTTATTCGGAATGACCTGCATGCTATGATTATTAAAATATATTTTAAAAGCTTAGGTTTTCAACATTTAGTAACTAGTTTTTGATCCATTCATCCAGTGTTTGTCAAAAGAAAATAGCGTACTTGCTGTGGAAAATCACGAAACTGCCATAAGAGTAATGCTAAAAACTGAAGCTTTGAACAAGCTTCATTTATTATTTTTATCGGCCAAGTCACCCTCAAATTTCGCGACAGTATTTGACATGATATTATTAATAAAGTTTCATTTCAATCTGTAGTGTGTGGATTCGCGCTTGAGCTACCTTAAGGTGTGCTCCCTAAAGGAGCTCACGGTGTAAGATTTGTGTTTATTTTCATTTCAACTGTTTTAATTTTTTGTTTTTAATAATTATATTTTTATTTTGTTTTGTTTTGTATTATTCCATCTATACTAAAGATGTTAAACAATAAATAAAACATTAAATAAGTATTGTGAATATTTTATTTTTTTTTCAGTTCACAATTTAAATCATGGAAATTTTTTTAAACTGGAAAAAAAGTAATATATTCACTGAACTTTTTTTAATGTTTATGTACTCTTTAACATCTTTAGTATAGATGAAATAATACAAAACAAATCAAAATTAAAACATAACAATTAATAACAAATAATTAAAACACTTGAAATAAAAATAAATAAGTTCTTAACCGTAAGCTCCTTCAAGAAGCACACCTTAAATGTAAGCTTCGACATTTCGATATCGTATAGATGCCGAAGCCGTAAGCACTATGGCGCGCGTATGCAAACAGTTACCCAAGGGGTTCTCGGGTTCAAAACTCGAGAATTAATTTATTTATTTTTTTTAACTAATTTACTTATTCGAATACAATTTTATTGATAATTAACTTATCTAAATTATTATTTATTAAATTATTAAAATAATTATGTAAAACCTGCTGCATAATAATTAGCGAATAATTATTATTAAATACAGTTATAATATAAAATTCTTAATAACAATTAAATATATATTATTTAATAATAATTAAAACTTATGTGTTAAAAATATGTAATTTAATATATATATATATATATACACTACCGATCATAAATTTCCGAAAATTTTTTGTAAAACAGGTAATAGTTTAAGCAGTAATAACTCCGGTTCTATTGATCGCAGAGTAAAAATAAAAAAGGCAAATTAAAGAGCAATCCAAATACTAACTTTCCATGTTTTTAAAAAAAATTTTAAATAATTGTTATATTTTTTATTTTTTTGTAAATAATGAAGAATTTTCTACAATTTTTCAAATTTATTCAATCACTTGTAATTTTTTTAAATATCAAGATAATTGAAAAATTCCAACGGGAAATGAAAGATCATAAAAAAGTGTTAAAGTTTTTACTCTACATCTTTTTCGATACGTTGTGTTTTAAAAAAGTTACAAGTGATTGAACATTATACTTTTTCCGAAAAAGGATAGTACGGTAATCATACATACAATAATAAATTTAATAATAAATAATAAAATTTTTTGGATCCCCTACCAGTATCGACGAGAAATGATTTACGCGTTTTTATGTCTTTAACGTAGCTGCGATGTTACGTCATCGGTGTTCGTCCTTTCGACTTTCTCCCAGACTTCCCCTTCGTCGAATCTTCGTCGGATTGCATCTTCCAAACATAAAATTTATCGTTAGGGTACAAAACGATATGAAAATCAACTTCAATTTGACGATCGTGTTTTTATAATTATAACCTAAACGTTTCATCAGTTTGTTGTCGCAAGATACACGAAAAACGAATAAACGCTGGATGTACAACGACGAACGAATAAACACTGGATGTACACCGGCTGGCGTTCGGTTCGGCGTATACATTTAACCTTTATTGTGTCACTCTAACTGACGTGCGCGAGTTTCTTGAGGGAGAGAAACTTAGGAGAGTCGATGCAAACGATATTTTTTTTACCGATCAAGCACTACTTTTGCCTATACTAAGATATCTGGGGAAAAATTACAAGAAGTTCATGGTAAATTTTCAATAACTACAGCGCATCCCACCTTTACCATGATTTTACTGGTAATTTTTACAAGATATTTCTCTCCATGTAATTTTACCAGAAATAGTAAAGTGTTTCGTAACCGACACGGTGGCGGAGTGGCGGAGACGCACCTCGGCCGATCACGAAAGTTAAGCAGCACTGAGTGCGGTTGGCACTTGGATGGGTGACACCATTCTTGTGCGGCTTTCGCGATCGGTTAGGTGTTTTTCCACACTCCACAACGTGAGCGGAAGGTTTGGAACATTCGGTTTCGGTGTTTGGGCCTACGCAAGGTGACCTGAATATCTAAACAGAATGTTTCAATACACCGGCCGTCTCGGGGAAGGTTTTCCTACAAGGTTTTCCCTTCCTCACGGGCATAACCCCGGGCGAATGCGAGACGGTGGGGACCGGGATGGGAAAAATTGGAATGTCTTCACCCCCACACATAGGTGGTAGGGGGTGTCCCTGTAAAAACCCGTTTAATAATGGGTATACGGGGTGATGAGCAAAGAGAATAGTAAAGTGTTTCGGTCCATTCTGGACGACGTCTTGTTCCTCATTTGAATATTTCAACGGAATATTAAAGAGTTTTGTACATGGAACTAAATATGCTGAATTACAAATGTGTTCTCATGTGTCTTTATTTTTAAGTCGATTTGAGTTAGAAATTAAATTTCTAGTCTCTGGAAGCCCTGCATATGGTTATTATAATCACTTAGAAAAAAAATATTGTTTAAAAAAAACAAAATTTAGATAATGAACTTTGTACAATAGAAAAAAACGAAAAAAAAACAAGAAATTCTTCATTATATACGATATTGCTTTAGGAACATCGATTTTGATGAAAGAAAAATTCGTATATTTGTAAGATTATTTAAAGATGGTACATTATTTGATTCAGAATGTTACAGTAGAATAAGAAAAACTAATTCTGCTACAATTAAATATTATAATAGAGGCAATTATCATATTGGTTCGATAAAAACTTTTATAAAAATTTGTGTTCGTGTAATAATTGTAATAATTGTAATATAAATATTTGTAAAAGTTACCTTATTGTAAAAAAGTATGATATTATGCAAAACTTTTATTATACTATTTATAAGGATGTGATTCCTCTTGTATATACTTATTTGAACCGTCCGCATTAAATCTTTGTATAATTATACATAATACAGGCGGTACCTGTTTTAAATTTATAATTTTAATGGCTCTATTAGAGTTACATCGTGTGCGGTCACGTTCAACTACATCGCGACTATTAAAATATTTTTATTACACCTTTTCTATATCTAACTTATATTCCATAATATTTTTCTGCAATTGAAAGTATTCAATTCGAAAACACCTTCCAAGAAGGTGTCAAAACCCGCAAGTATTGTGCTATTCTAATCAAACTTTGAAAATTGTTATCTGATAAATAAATTCTGCAATTCAATCTGACATTGTTATCTAATAAATAAATAATTTTAATTTCTAACTACCTTATTTTATCTATTTCTTTGAATTTTAATGAAACATTTTTATAAATATGACGAAAATTTCGTATAAAAAATTTCTGCAATTGAAAGAATTGAAATCAAACTGAAATCTACAAGTATTTTGAATCGTACCATAAATTTATATTTTATTTAAACATTTTTATATATATTACTTAAACTTCGTAAAAAGTTTCTGCAATTGAAAGCACTGAAATCAAACTAATCGACAAGTATTTTGAACCATGCAAAAATTTCTACCAATCTGAATACAGATTTTTTTATATGAAAAGTATCTTACACTATTATTTTTCATTTCTGGCCCTCACATGTTTTACAGTAATAAATAAATAATATTCTAATGATATTAATTTGTGCAAAATTAATTTCTGCAATACTAATAAAATGGACATTTCCTTTTTATTCTTTTAAATAATAAAATAATACTTGCACCACCGTTGGGTTTAAACGCTTCATATATGTGTTAATTCTGACTTACTAATGATCCTTACATTTTATATAATAATACGTAAAAACTGCACTTGAGCAATTAATATAAAATATTGTAATACTATCTGCAATTTTATATCCTAGTCACCAATGATAAATAACACAATTATTTTATCTAAAAATTCCCACAAAGAGGCATGCGATGCTTGGCGTAAGGCAGGACTAGTACAGTGGAGGTCCCTTGATCTCCCGGCCCGGCCGAGTGATACAAGCACCCTAGCCGCCATGTATTTAGAGTGCTTTCTGCCAGACATCGTATGACCATCCGTCGCTGATTAGCAATTTTTCTTATTAGTTATGTAAAATAATGATTATTTCACTACACTAGGATATAATCTACAGATGATTTACCAATATTAATTTATTAATAAGATAGCTAGAGTATTATATACTTTCATAAATGTAAAGGAATACATTAGTAAGTCAGAATTAACACATATATGAAGCGTTTAACCAACGGTGGTGCAAGTATTATTTTATTATTTAAAAGAATAAAAAAGAAATGTCCATTTTATTAGTATTGCAGAAATTAATTTTGCACAAATTAATATCGATTTCAGTTTGATTTCAATCTTTCAATTGCAGAAATTTTTTATACGAAATTTTCGTCGTATTTATAAAAATGTTTCATTAAAATTCAAAGAAATAGATAAAATAAGGTAGTTAGAAATTAAAATTATTTATTTATTAGATAACAATGTCAGATTGAATTGCAGAATTTATTTATCAGATAACAATTTTCAAAGTTTGATTAGAATAGCACAATACTTGCGGGTTTTGACACCTTCTTGGAAGGTGTTTTCGAATTGAATACTTTCAATTGCAGAAAAATATTATGGAGTATAAGTTAGATATAGAAAAGGTGTAATAAAAATATTTTAATAGTCGCGATGTAGTTGAACGTGACCGCACACGATGTAACTCTAATAGAGCCATTAAAATTATAAATTTAAAACAGATACCGCCTGTATTATGTATAATTATACAAAGATTTAATGCGGACGGTTTAAAAATTCATTGCACAACGAAGTGTAATAGAAATATTGAAGTATTTACTGCAGAATATAAATATAATTATAAGTTTATTTCCGTCATCGAACACCACGGAATATCAGTGCACTCTGGCCATTACATAGCCCTCGCTGTAAAAGATAATAATTTGTACTGTTTCGACGATGAAAAGGTATAATAATCTTGTGAATAAAATAATAAAAATTATGCTCTAATAAGTAAATATATTGTTTGACTAATATAAACTCATAAGTTGTTAATATAAATCAATCTTATCAGGTCAAAAAATGTCCAGAAACGATGCTTGACCATACATTAGGTTATGTAGCCTTCTATGAGTTAGATAATAAATGTAAGAAGTAGCCAACATTATAAAACATGTTCATAAATTCAAAGAAATAGATAAAATAAGGTAGTTAGAAATTAAAATTATTTATTTATAGATAACAATGTCAGATTGAATTGCAGAATTTATTTATCAGATAACAATTTTCAAAGTTTGATTAGAATAGCACAATACTTGCGGGTTTTGACACCTTCTTGGAAGGTGTTTTCGAATTGAATACTTTCAATTGCAGAAAAATATTATGGAATATAAGTTAGATATAGAAAAGGTGTAATAAAAATATTTTAATAGTCGCGATGTAGTTGAACGTGACCGCACACAATGTAACTCTAATAGAGCCATTAAAATTATAAATTTAAAACAGGTACCGCCTGTATTATGTATAATTATACAAAGATTTAATGCGGACGGTTCAAAAATTCATTGCACAACGAAGTGTAATAGAAATATTGAAGTATTTACTGCAGAATATAAATATAATTATAAGTTTATTTCCGTCATCGAACACCACGGAATATCAGTGCACTCTGGCCATTACATAGCCCTCGCTGTAAAAGATAATAATTTGTACTGTTTCGACGATGAAAAGGTATAATAATCTTGTGAATAAAATAATAAAAATTATGCTCTAATAAGTAAATATATTGTTTGACTAATATAAACTCATAAGTTGTTAATATAAATCAATCTTATCAGGTCAAAAAATGTCCAGAAACGATGCTTGACCATACTTTAGGTTATGTAGCTTTGTATGAGTTAGATAATAAATGTAAAGAAGTTGCCAACATTATAACTGAAAAAAGTTATATTAAAAACCCAAAAATTCTTATTAAAAGGTGAACCTACAGCACTTTGAATATCTATATTATTATTTAAATCAATATACATTCATTTTTCTTTACAGTGACGTCATTCTGAAAGAAAAATTTCTCCTCGACAAGAAAATAGAAAAGCAACCTAAAGACGATGATTTGTACACTATTGATGAAATAATAACGGGGATAATTATGAACGTAACAAATCCTCTAACGTCAATCAATAGCTATGCTTCAAATGTAGAAAAATCCTTAACAAGAGTAAAGATTAATAAATTAATCATTCCAAATAGGCATCGTATAGACAGCATTAATAACATTAAAACGTACCCCAGAGGTAATACATAAATTAATAACTTTTATATAACATTTTAATACTCACTCGCCATTTTACCTCGATTGCTATCATTCCCTCGGTTTCTACAATGTTTATCATAAGATTTATGATTTTTATGATACATAGATGAGATACTATAATTTTTTTGTAAAATTTTTAATTTGCTACAAATTATTAGATATAATATTTTACACAACATACAATGTTATACATGTTGATAAATTTTATACGTATTTATTAAATACAATTTCCATTCACCCTCGCTCTTCTATCTTCATAGCAACTTCATATTAACCAGACGATAAAGCATTTTACCTTCTTCCTTAACCCCCTCTCTCACCTGTACCCCTTCATCCAAACCCCTTTACCTTCTCGACGCCGGGGAGCGAACACTATTTGAGAGAACATTTTAATTGTAGTAGTGATTTATATAATATACAAGAACCTACTTGTAAAAGCGTACATACGTAATTATAAAAACTTTTATGTTCACAGGTACATCTGGAGTACAATATGATGCATTTATTAGACCATTTTTGAGATCAAACATAAAAATGGATATGCCACGCATGGAAATGCCACCACCGTCAATTTTGAATGGTAAATGTGATATAGATAGCATTTTTATATGCAGCAAATCACTTTTACTATTCAAACCTCAACTAGTAACTAAGATACATGGTTATGTAAAATATTACACACCAACAAAAAATTTGAAAGTAATCCCAACTTTGAACGAGTATTTGAAAGACAACAATTTTCCACATGGTGACCTACTCTACAATGAATGCTTATTCGCTAACTATGATATGTATCAAATTTTCGTATTATTTGTAGTCGATAAATCGCGAATAACTAATTTGAATTACGCAACAGTTTTTTACGATGCTGTAAAAACCTCGGTCAGAGAAATGCAAAATCATTGCTATACCACAATGATTGAGGTGGTGGATCGTTTAAAACCGATCCCCATAAATATCTATAAAGCAGATTATCTGGAATTCGTAAATAATTTAGACAAAAATGTTCAATTTATAGTAAATCGGCACCCTGAAATTGTAAATATTTTCTATTATCGATGTGTTCACGGTATGAAAAGTTCGATATTAAATGGTGTGAATTTTGTAAAAGAGCTTATAGATATTTCCCATGCAGATAATTACGTATGTGGACAAATCCACACAGGTATATCTATTAAATATCCGATTGACACCATTCTCTTAACCAACTTGAAGAAGTTACGGGAAATATGTCCAGGTGCAAACTTAAAGCCAAATTTTTTCTTAAAAAGCTATGGCTACGGATATGGAGATAAAGTTAATGGACTTCCCGAGGTTACGTATTTTCAGTTGTACGAAACCAACTCGCACAATATTTTAGACAAGAATTTTACGCCATTCATGCTCGAATACGTTATGTTTAATGGATTTCCTGGGAACTACATCAAATTTAAAAAAGCGAACTCAAATTTACGAAATTTAATAACAGAAATCAAACGCTACAGAAGAAATTTACATTTTAATTTAGATTATAGAATTGAGACGGTGAAGAAGTTGGAAAAATTAGACGATATGATGAATGAAAACAATTATAATACGGATTGGACAATAGCTGATAAATACGATAAAACAGGTACTGCAAAATTAGCACAAATGTTAATTAATGAGAGCAGTCGTCTTGTTTCATAATTGGGACGATTATATTCAAAACGCGATTGGACCGGAGTTGCAATTGTTAGATTTTCTCACGGAAGAAACATTTTGTGCACCGACACAAACACTCCTAACACTGGCTCATCTAGCTCAACATCGCATAATAGCATTTATAGATTCAGACAGTAGACGTTTCGATAATGACTTCATTAAACTATTAAAAAGCAATGATGTAAACCCTAATTTTAATATCATCAAAAGAAAGTATATAATGATAGAAAATGATTCATTTTCTAAACCATGTAACAGAAAAAAATATCAATTTATACTAGAGAAAGGACCAGAGTTGTATTTTTTATTGTACCAAACAGCTCGTGATGAGACTTTGAAGATTTACGAAGCGGGATTCAGTCATCCATTATCTTCTCTAATAGATTATTATTTATTAGTTATATTTTTATTTAAAAAATTAGCTATATTAACATCTCATCTGAAAAATGAAACGCTAATCAATGTCAATGAAAATTATTTAAAATAGAAGTTTCATTGTCTCAAAAGCATTCAGTGCTACACAAAAGAGACGTTTATTTGTCAATAAAGAATCCAAAAATCTGCGAGACACAACTAGTGGTACGACACTGTGTTCCCATATTATTGTACCCAAACTCACCACCTGCATTGACAAACGAAATAATTAAATTTATTGCTAACAATGTAAATAGATGGCCAACAAGGTATTTCGATGGTCAATCATCAATTTACAAAACTTCAATGGTCGTAGATACTAAAAAAATGTCCGAATTAGTAATTCAACGGAAAGCCGGAAATTTACAAGTATCGAACCAAGTAAATAAAGCAATGAATTTAAAACAATATCAGGTACTATGTAACTTTATTGCGAAACCTTTTCATTTAAATTTAGAATACTATAATTTTATAAAATTATTGCTTATTATAAGTTATAATACTTTTATTTTTGCAGACAATACCTCAACCAAAAGTTGCAAACAAAAAAATAACGGTACCATTAACACAAGAATTCATAACAAAGGCAAATGTCCCAAGTATATCATTAAACATAAATAAAGTTTGTGCTTCTACTTCTCAACAGAACAATTGTAAAGTTGATGCTTCGCTTAAGCGGGTAAATACACGGCTTGTTATATTTTAAAATCTTTGTTCGATATCTAGTTTTCGATGACAAATTGTAAATTTTTTTTTCGCAGCCAAACATAAAAGAAGTTATTGATAAGATAAAACTTAATAAAACATCTATAAATGTTAGTAAATATCATTTATATATACATATAATTAAATAAATGTACATAAATATTCAATAACCCAATAACCCAAATACATAATAACACATAATTTTGTTAGGTGACTCATTCGACGAGAACTCCTTATACACGTGGAGAGGATGTATTAATAATACAGTATTTATTAAAGTACCGGAATGAATTATTATCCGGAAAAAAGATTAAAAACTTGTGGAAAAACGCCGAAAATTATTTGAAAAAACGCGGCAGCCAGAGGAATCTTAAGTCCATACTAAAAAGAGGAAAATATTTAGCAACTATGAGTAAAAAAAGATTACCGAAATCGATGCAAAATGTGTAACAAATTTTGGAGAAACTGATTTTTTTAATGTTTTATTATTATATTTATGTTTTACTAATAATTAAATTACCAACTTATACTAACATTTATATTCGTTCGTCCAGCTTCTTATCCTTTCATTATTCCTGCGTTTGGGAATATGAATAGAATACTAGCGTAGAATATACCTCAAAAGAGCCGGAAAAAAGTTTCCCAATTCTGATGATAGTTCGTTAATTGAAAGATGATAACATAACATTTATTTAACTCTTAATCCAATTGTTTCAATTTGCAATAATTATATGCTTTTCGTTGTCGTACATAATGTAGAAAATTATTTCAAATAATGTTTAAATAGAATTAAAATTGAAGTTTAAAAAGTGTATTTGATATTAACTAATAAACATATATTTAAGTAAAAATTCTTCATCTTGCCAGACAAACATTTTTAATGCGGTCGTGTAATAAAAACGTTAGGCGACGGTCTCAAGCCCGTAAAACGCAGAGAGAAAATGTTTTAATACAGTGGGTTATTTGTTCTTTCATTTTCAGATTCCTTCTTCGCTCGTGGACCCAAGCCGCTGAAGTAATACGCTTGGCGAATATTGAAGCGTTCTTATATACGAATCGACTTCGTTTCTTGCCACTTGTGAGTTTAACACGCCACCTAGCGGCGTCACTTGGACATACTATAATTTTTATATTGCGGCAGGTCAAATTATTTTTGCTTGTTTAATAACCCAAATTTCAAAATTACTAATATTTTCATTTCAAATTGTGTTTCATTATAATTTATAAATGTAAATTTTTCTTAACTATTTCTTGCTTAAATTTTTTTTACAATTTTAACAATAGAATTGTATTCTTAATTATTTTTTACTCGGGGGGACTCATTGCAGTTTCTTCATGGTATTATATACTTTCATAAATGTAAAGAAATACATTAGTAAGTCAGAATTAACACATATATGAAGCGTTTAACCAACGGTGGTGCAAGTATTATTTTATTATTTAAAAGAATAAAAAAGAAATGTCCATTTTATTAGTATTGCAGAAATTAATTTTGCACAAATTAATATCTTAAGAATATTATTTATTTATTACTGTAAAACATGTGACGGCCAGAAATGAAAAATAATAGTGTAAGATACTTTTCATATAAAAAAATCTGTATTCAGATTGGTAGAAATTTTTGCATGGTTCAAAATACTTGTCGATTACAGTTTGATTTCAGTGCTTTCAATTGCAGAAACTTTTTACGAAGTTTAAGTAATATATATAAAAATGTTTAAATAAAATATAAATTTATGGTACGATTCAAAATACTTGTAGATTTCAGTTTGATTTCAATTCTTTCAATTGCAGAAATTTTTTATACGAAATTTTCGTAATATTTAAAAAAATGTTTCATTAAAATTCAAAGAAATAGATAAAATAAGGTAGTTAGAAATTAAAATTATTTATTTATCAGATAACAATTTTCAAAGTTTGATTAGAATAGCACAATACTTGCGGGTTTTGACACCTTCTTGGAAGGTGTTTTCGAATTGAATACTTTCAATTGCAGAAAAATATTGTGGAATATAAGTTAGATATAGAAAAGGTCCCGTGTAAAAAAAAAAGTATGGGGAACGTCTGGGAAAAGTCTGGCTTATAAAGTCTTGGCAAAGTCTAGCTGGTGAGACTATCCCATACTTTTTGCCAGACTTAATATATTTTAAATCAACCAGACTTTCTCCCGTACATTTTGCCAGACTTTATAATTATTTTGAAAGTCTGGGATAAATAAGCCATACTTTCTCCCACACATTTTACTAGACTTTATAATTATTTTTTATAGTCTGGGAGAATTCAACCAGACTTTCTCCCGCACATTTTGCCAGACTTTATAATAATTCTTAAAAGTCTGGGATAAAGCAACCAGGCTTCCCCCAGACTTCCCCCTCGTCGAATCTGTGTCGCATTGCATTTTTCAAACATAAAATTTATATTATTTCTAATGAATAGAAACAACAAATCCTCGACATGTTTTGAGCTATCGAACTCTCAAAACCACCAAATACTTATCTATCACATATAAAAAAAGTCACCAATGTGTTTCGTATATCTCGCGACAACAAACTGAAAAAATGGCTAGGTTACAATTATAAAAACACAATCATCAAATTGAAGTTGGTTTTCATATCGTTTTGTACCCTAACCTTTTCATCAGTTTGTTGTCGCGAGATACACAAAACACATTGGTGATTTTTTATATGTGATAGATAAATATCTGGTGGTTTTAAGAGTTCGATAGCTCAAAACATGTCGAGGATTTATTGTTTTTCTTAATTAGAAATAATATAAATTTTATGTTTGAAAGATGCAATGCGACGAAGATTCGACGAGGGGGAAATCTGGGGAAAGTCTGGTTGCATTATCCCAGACTTTTAAAAATAATTATAATGTCTGGCAGAATGTGCGGGAGAAAGTCTGGTTGATTTAAAATATATTAAGTCTGGCAAAAAGTATGGGATAGTCTCACCAGCTAGACTTTGCCAAGACTTTATAAGCCAGACTTTTCCCAGACGTTTCCCATACTTTTTTTTTTACACGGGGTGTAATAAAAATATAAATAAGTAGAGAAAATATGGGAATTAGAATCAAAGATATTTTTATCTTATACTTAACATTTATCAGACAGATAACAATTTTATTTATTAGATAACAATTTTCAAAGTTTGATTAGAATAACACATATACTTGCGGGTTTTGACACCTTTTTGAAAGGTGTTTTTGATTTGAGTACTCGCAATTGCAGAAAACTATTATGGAGTATAAATTACTTATAAAAAGGTGTAATTAAAATATAAATAAGTATAAAAATTATGGGAGTTAGGATCAAAGATATTTATTTAGTTCAAAATACTTGTCGATTCCAGTTTGATTTAAGTTCTTTCAACAGCAGAAAACTATTATGGAGTATAAGTTATATATAAAAAATGTGTAATTAGTATTTAAAGAAATAGAAAAATATGGGAGTTCGAATTTATGATATGTATTTATCAGACAAGAATTTTGATAAGTGTGCTTAGAAAAACACTATACTTGCGGATTTTCACACCTTCTTGGAAGGTGTTTTTAATTTCAGTACTTTTAAATGCAGAAATCTACTTATTATTGTGTTGTATAAGTTACATATAAAAAAGGTGTAATTAAAGAAAAAGTATCTTTAAAGCACATGAATTAATTGTTAAAATTATGTATAATCTTTATAAATACATAGTGAAGTGGTATAATAATTATTCATTAAATTCATTCATAATTATTAATTACTGTTACCGTACTACTATACTGCTGTATATATAAAATAAAATAATATCTAATTAATATTTTATTACCAAACATAAGTGAACAATTAGTATTTTAATTTATCAGTAAATAATAATGTAATTTTTTTTAAATATTTTTTACAAAATTGTTTTGTACAAATGTTTTTTCTTAAACACTAGTAATATTTCTATTTATTTACAGTTACACTTTTCTTTTGCTTTTTCAGTCCTTTATTCACTTTCTTCTTGAATTCGTTAATGTCAATATTACCTTTTGGCTGAACAACTTCTACTTTACTCTCTTCAGGAGGTACAAATGTTTTTACGTCTGTAGGCGTTCTCTCACGGGCTGGAAAAAATTTTGTCTCTTTCTATCTTTCGCATCACCTATGACGCTATCTCTTTTTGTTTCCATCGAATGAAAAGAAAGTGGAAATAGCAAAATTCGAGAATCGGAATTCAGCAAGCAACTTTAATAACATCGAATTTCTTCACTATGCACTTATGAATTCAAACCGGATTTATTGTAAAGTGAAAACTTATATAAAAATTACATGTGAGATTTGTCGTTGCATAAATAGATAGTATAATTTTAAATTTACGAAAATATAAAAAATCTGAGGGGTTAGTTAGCTGTATAATAAGGGCTTACACGCCTGCATACTTGCGTCCAGGCGCTATCGCGCCTTTTGATTAGGAGTGTGAAAGTCGGGTTACCCGATTCGAAAACCCGACCCGTCGGGTCGGGTTTGAGACGGTCGGGCTTCGGGTTTTACCGTAACCCGAAATTTTTTGGTCTGTTTGAACGTTTCGGGCTACCCGAAATATTTCGGTCTACCCGAATGTTACGGACTACCCGAATGTTACGGACTACCCGAATGTAACGAACTACCCGAATTTTTCGGACTACCCGAATGTTACGGACTAACCGAATAATTCGGGCTACCCGAATGTTACGGACTAATCGAATATTTCTCGCGCTATCCCAATGTTACAATTCTAATTATTTATTAATTAATATTTCTTTCACTTTTAATGTAAAAAAGAATAATAAACGATTATGAAAAGAAAAATACGATGACCGAGTTAGCTGTATAATAAGGCTTACGCGCCCATACTTGCGTCGGGCGCTGTCGCGCCCTTTGATAATAAGTTTTTAATAAGAATTAAAAGGAAAATATAATCATAGGAAAATAAAATAAATAAATTAATAAATAAACCCTGGCAGAAATTTATCTAGTTTTATCGAGGCTTCGAATATTTAACATGGTGATCTACATAGATCTATAGAAAGCTAGACAAAATTTCTACTCGAACAATAAATAATAAAATAAATAAATAAAATAAGGGAAATTTATAAGAATAATGTAAGGGAAATGATTACCCAAAAAATTCGGAATACCCGAAATACTCGGTCTACCCGAAAAATTCGACCAACCCGAAACATTCGGACTACCCGAAATACTCGGGTTACCCGAAAAATTTGGACTACCCGAAATTGTCAGATACCCCGCAAATTACGGGTTACCCGTTACATTTTCGGGTCCCGAAAATGTCGGGTACCCGCCCGAATCCGAAGAAAATACCCGAACCCGATCGGGTCGGGTAGTCGGACTACCCGCACACTCCTAATAATTATGTTCCTACCCTGGTACAGAATTGCCTAGCTTGACTCGTCAATATAGTAATTATTAAGAAAATCTATCAAATCAATTTTGAGGTCAAATTAAGTTTTGAGACGTATTGTGATCGATCCCAATTACATTGAATGTTAGACAAATACCGTACTGCATATCGTCGGCTGAGTGGAAGAACAGTCTATCTCGGAACTTGCTTGGAAAACGCCCTATCTCGCGATCTGCTTGGAAAACGCCCTATCTCGGAACTTGCTTGAAAAACGCCCTATCTCGGAACTCGCTTGGAAAACGCCCTATCTCGCGATCCGCTTGGAAAACGCCCTATCTCGCGCCTCGGTTGAAGAACGCCCTATCTCAAATGAAATTTTTCGCTTTCAAATTTTGTAGTGGCACCACTGAGCAACTTAAAAATTCTAAATTCTGCGCAGCTTAAAAATCTCCGTTCTTTCAACTTTTTTTTAACCTTTATTAACTTAAAACATTTTTAAATTGCACACAGGTCGGCTAATATAATAAGTACTCGATAGATCGCCGCTGATAGACAGATAAAGTCAGAGAAGTCTCATTCTCTGAGGAGTCCCGATGACGCGATAAACAATTTTTTTCCGAATTTTAAACACTTTACTAATTAATTTATTTTAATTAGAAAGACCCTATTTTTAAGTTGCGCAGTGCAGGTGCGACTACAAAATTTGAAAGCGAAAAATTTCATTTGAGATAGGGCGTTCTTCAACCGAGGCGCGAGATAGGGCGTTTTCCAAGCGAGTTCCGAGATAGGGCGTTTTTCAAGCAAGTTCCGAGATAGAGCGTTTTCCAAGCGGATTGCGAGATAGGGCGTTTTCCAAGCGAGTTCCGAGATAGGGCGTTTTCCAAGCGAGTTCCGAGATAGGGCGTTTTTCAAGCAAGTTCCGAGATAGGGCGTTTTCCAAGCAGATCGCGAGATAGGGCGTTTTTCAAGCAAGTTCCGAGATAGACTGTTCTTCCACTCAGCCGACGATATACTAATACGGTGATACGCGTAAAAGTATTATATAATACATACATCGTTAAGCATGAAACTTATAACCAAAGAAACGAAAAAATATGCATACATCTTCGATTTTCATTGACTTACTTAATTTGTTGGAAGCATGCATGTACAACCTCAAAAAGCTGCTAAAAAATAAACAACTAAGTATGCAAGTACGTATTATTTAAATAACTTAAAAATCTATAACCATGTAAATATATATTTATTAAAAAATATATTTATAAGTGTGTAAATAAATAACAGTCACAAGGTATAATGTTGTAAAGTATGGAAAATATTTCAAAAACCACTTCCACACTAGCCCTATACTTTCCCTGTACCAAAACCATATTGTTATACTTATATATTTGAAAAACCACTTTCATACTATCCCTGTACTGCCTCCATATCGTCAATTTACTACCGCTATATGAAGCTCAAGTATGGCATAGTATCTTAAGTCAAACATTTTCTTTTACGACTATCTACAATGTTCTAGCGTCATTTAATTCTTTCACTTTCTTGACTGTTTATGTGTTAAATTATTATATGTGTTTTTCTGCTTAGTTATTCTTTTATTTAATTATTTAATTGTTTTATTTTAGGAAACTAAATATTTATTATTTAGCCACATAATAAAGACAATCTTTGTACAAAGTAATATTCTAACACTTGTTTTTTTAATTATAGTGCAACGTATTTCTATTATTACAATCGAGGACGTATTTCGACTCAATTTTAAATTAATATGTACACAATGTTTGTTGTTAAATTGTATAAATCACCAAAAGTTGCTGAATATATATGTTATATTGTGGTTTTGTTCACCAAACTAATATCTGTCAAAGAGTACAATATTATAATAGTATTTAAACACTTTAAACACGTTACTTTTACCACAGGATATATTTCAAGAATTACTTTGTCGAAAAGATTGAATGAAAAACACAAGGTTTACACAAGGAATGTTTTCAAGCTTTTATTACATTTTTAGTATATTTGTTTACTTTACTACGTGGTTTAAACCTTGATGATGAAAACCGTTTTGTAGTATTCAAATTACTATGCAATTTCGAGGGATGTTTAACGCTTTTGCCGTCCACCGCCTCCTATAAAAGACAAAAAATATATTATTGTGTAGACATGTGTGTCTATATATATATAAAAAAATAGAATATTATGTAAAAAAAGGTAGAAAAATAATCTTTTAACAAGCTAAGATAGTGATTGAGCACAAACTAAAATTGTTATAAATATTAAGGTTATTCTTAATAATTTATAGTATTTTATCAATCGGTCATTGATATTCACTAGAGGAAAATATCACTTAATCTAACATTGATACGCAACTTATTGTTAGATAAAAGTATTCTAATAGTTATTTAATAATAAGTAGTTACATTTTTCTAACCTCGAATAATATTAACTAAGTTTTACACAACTTTAAATAACGCGATAATCAACTAAAATTGTAGACAAAATACACAGAGGGACTGTATTAACTCATAATGTTTTGACAATGTTGCGTAAACGTTGATTTGCATTTTGCAATCAAGTATTTCTATTACTACCTCTCTAAACAAATGTATGTAATTACAATAAAAAGTAAACATAACGTGAGAAATGATATGAAAAATACGAAAAGGAAACAAAAAAAGAATACATTGAATTGTAAAACTAAATATACTTTTAACACCGACTAACATAAAATGTAACAGTAATTAGAATACAATAATAACATTAGCAATAAATGTTACACAATAATAACAATAAGATAACAGTAATACAATAGTTGTATCATTAAGGGGACAAGCCTGGGTTAAAAAAAGATATTCAATTTTAACAATTAATAATTTTTTTTATAACAATTAAAAACATTTCTTATTTTTTAAACAAATTATATTATTATTAACTTCTATTTTAAATTTTTTGGCCAATTTATATGTCATAACTATTTTAATTAATTATGGGACTCCGTACTCTGATTTTTCTCTGTAATGGACTTACCGCAGGATATCTCAGGAACCATTTCATCGAATAGGCCGAAATTTTAACAGTAATTGTTAAATATGATTTTAATCCACTTGAGTGGAACAGACTGTACTAAAATTGTAATAAAAAAATTATTCTTACCAAATTAATTTATAAATCAAAAATTGTGTAAAAAACAGCTAAATCATTTTTTAAACTTAATATTTAGACTTTTATTCAAATTCTGTTCTATTCAAGTGGATGAAAATCATATTTAAAAGTGACTGTTGAAATTTTAGCCTATTCGATGAATTGATTCCTGAGATATTCTGCGGTAAGTCCATTACGGAAAAAAATCAGAGTACGGAGTCTCATAATTAATTAAAATAGTTATGTGACATATAAATTAGCCAAAAAATTTTGAATAAAAGTTAATAATAATATAATTTGTTCAAAAAATTAAGAAATGTTTTCCATTTTTATAAAAAAAATTATTAATTGTTAAAATTGAATATTGTTTTTTCAATTTTAACCCAGGCTTGCCCCCTTCAAGTTGTTTATAGAATTATATCATATTTATTAATTTGCTTATAAAAAAGATTTTCTAATAGAATTCACACAAATAAAAAATTTAGTACAAATATTAAACTTTATGCTTTTTAATTGTAGAAATCGCGATGTTTCAATGTTGGCCAATTTTATATATTATCTATGTATTATAGGATAGACGACATAAATAATAGAAGAATACAATAAAAATATAATATTACATACCTGCCATTCCGCCCATGCCTGCACCCGCATTAGCATCAAAGCCACCACTCATTCCAAATCCAAATGGTCCAGCATTACCACCGAAACCACCTTTGGCACCCATACCACCGCCTGCACCTGCACCGGCACCACCTCCCGCACCTGGCATTTGCTACATGCAAATAACGATAGATTTTTTTTATAATTAATTATCACCTAATATCAAATACATTTTTATTACTATTATATATGTACTTGAATATTAATTATTATTTAACATCATTAATTTAATGAAATATAATGAAAAATATTTAGACTTACCGCGAACGCGCTAACCAATAGGGCAAGTACAAGAAAGAGAAAAGCGCAGCGCTTCATGTTTAATTCATATTGATCACAGGTATTCGTCGATATTTATACTGAACAAAATTGCTACCCTCCCACTACTATAATAGGTTGGCGTAATTACGGAAATGTGTTTTCTGAACATATACGATACATTTTGTTCGCGTGTAACAATTGTGTAACAAATCAACACATTATGTTTGAAAAATAATAATGACACCTGGAAATCACGATAAACTCTTCATTATTATACAATCGAAAGCAGTGTCAAGTTCAGGTCGAGGTGAGAGATGTCCCGATTTCTATAATTGACCGTCATGCTGCTATAGTTAATTATCTTTGTCGCGAGGTTCCCACCCCAACAAATGACGAAGAATTGCGTGATCGGATAGCCGATGTTGTAATCCTACAATTATCCATGCGAATCTGATAAAGTAGTAAATCTCACTCACAATAATAATCATCGTTTCCATTAAAGATAGACGTTATTCTTCACTGTGGGAAGTTACAAGTTTAATTTGTTATAAAATCAATAATATAATTTTTATGAAAAAGATGCACTCATTGCCATTTCTCTAAATTTGCGGAAGTTGAAGAAACTTCATTTTTTCATTATTATTAATGTCGACATAAATTTAATATGTGGTGAAAATTAAATTTTTAAATGTTAATTATACTTTCGTTGAAATCCGCTCTTATATTTATTGTATTTATTTATTTTGTGTATACTGCGGCTATATAATTATACATAATATAAATAACATTATTATAATATTGTTAATATACTCTACTCTAAATGTACGTTTGTAAAATGTTTATAGTAGAACTATACACTTTCAAAACAGTGCATTCAAGCTTTTTGCTATACTTACACATCGTCTTAAGATTTGTTATTCGAAGTAAGACGTCTATAACCTACAGCTGATTCGTCTTTTGCACGCAAGAACTAACTTTGTTATTTTAAAAACGCTTCAATGTATTGTCGTGTATAATACTCGACGGAGTATTAATACTTCACGAAGTTGTATATACATTTGCAATGACAAATTAGTATTGAGTATCTCAAAAAATCTTACTATTTTCATTTGAATTATACAACTTACAGTACTTTAAATTTGAGTTTTTGAGTAAAGTACTAACAAATACTGAAGAATTACCCTGCGTTCCTTGTCTACTATACATCATTTAATAATAAATTAAAAACGAATAATACTAAGATAATATTAATAATATTAAGATGGATCATTCATTTAAATACGCTTGCACATAATTATTTGTGTTCTATTAATTATTTATTTAACAACTCACTTTAATATTGTCAATCATTTTTGATATAATGCAATTAAGATGTAAGAATAATTAAGAATACTGAAATATAAATAGAATATATTTTTGAAATTAAATTTATGCAATTGTGAGGAGCTTTACATAAGGTATTTAAAATATCTTAATCCATTTTTTAATGTGGTTGACGCTAATCGCGTACAGCTTCTATATATTATCGACACAATTTGTCACACTTTCACCGCTGTACACAAAAGAAACTAAAAGAACTGTTTTACGAGTTAGTCGGATACGTATATTAAAATTATGTTATGAAGTATGTAAAATATATATATTAGTAGGAATGAGCTAACAAATGAAATCCAACATTACAAAAATTGCGTTATAATCACCCGAGCATAGACAGTATAGCGCTGTACATCACCAAATCGAAGTAGCATGTATATTTGAGCTCAAGATAATACATAGAATGTATGTCCTGCGTGCGACTTTAAATAAATAAATTAAAAAAAATCTTATTGCACTCAAACATTTTTTTATTTTCTTATGAAGTATTGACTCTCTTTTTATTCTTTACATATATTATCTTTTTAATAAAATCCAATTTTTGTACATTATATCATTATCTAAAATCTACACCACACTTCACAGAATTGGTACTGTACCGATACAAAATATTCAAATACATTTAATATACGAATTCTATGTTGCTTTGTTTTAAATACTAATGCTGTTATAACACAATTAGATAGAATAAAAATAGAGTAGTAATATTTAGAATAATCTGGGAAACGAATTTGCTTGATTTTTTATTCAAATAAATATCTGTTTTGCACACTAATACAGTGGCGGAGTGCGGGAGACGCATCTCGGTCAATCACGAAAGTTAAGCAGCATTTTCTGCGTGCAGCTTTCAGAATCGGTTAGGTGTTTTTCCACACTCCATAGCGTGAGCTGGAGGCATAGATCATCCGGTTTCGGTGTTTATGCCAAGGCAATGTGACTTAAACACCTAAATAAAATGTTTCCAATACAGCGGTCATTTGGGGGAAACTTTCCCTACTAGATTTTCCCTTCCTCACGGGCATAACTCCGGGAAAATGCGACACAGAGGTAAAACAATAGGAGAAGGAGAAAGGAAAGAAAATATACACCCCACGCATAGTTTATAGGGGAAGCCCGTAAAAGCCTTTAAAGTGTGTAAGGGGTGAAAAGTAATTAATATAAAATATACCTGTTTCTCGGGGTTTTATATAATGACTCCTAGGAACTAATGTATTCTACCTTTTCGACAAATCTGGGGAAACAAAGTGTACGAAAATGGAAATAACTCAACTGATTATCATAATTATTTAAAAACCCATTTAATATCGTTGTGTAATATCATTAATATAGAGGCATTATAATCAATACTGTTTATCACATAAAATAAAAATTTATTTGTATATTTTAATAGTAATTAAATTAATTAATTTGTTACTTACCGAATAATAAAGCAAACTTTAATTCAATAATTGCTAAAATTGTTAGCTCCAACAATAATATTCCAGTTTTTCGTATAAATCTGAATTTTGAATATAACTATTAATATTAAAATATAATTAATTTTCGAGATTATCAATAATACTGTATTGATCGTGTATGTTGCTACTGCAGCTAACAATAACAATCTATTTCCTCGTTTACGGAAACATCGTGTAGCAAACCATATTTATCTTGAGTTGTACAGACTATATATCGGTAATTTATTTGAATTAATTTTGTCACATTAAAAAATTTAGTTAATGTAACCAAGTATATTGCTACAACAAGTGTTAAATTATTTTTAAATTTTTTGATTGTATAGCTGTAAACTTCAATTATAGTAGAAAAAGTGAGTAAAATTTTAGTTTATCTTTATTTGTAGTTATATTGTTACAATGATTTTTTTTGTTTATAGATTAATATTACATAAATGATATTTTTTAATGCATAACATATATCCGTTATTACGTCTGTTTCCTAAGGTACCATCCGCTTTTGTTTCGTAATAATTGCAGTAACAATTGATTCCATTGATACTTTCTTAATCGCCATGGTATGCAGTTACTTAAGATCAATTGAAAAGGACTCGGACCAATGACAAAAGACGCAATGTAGTTCTAATGTCAGATAGACATACGTAATCTCATATAAATAGCTACCAAACAATTAGATTTGGTAGTTCAATACTACAAGTCACTCGAAAAATTATTATAACATTGATTCTCTGAATTATTGTTGTATCTTTTAAATATTTTCAAATTAATATATGTATATTATATTTCATTCTTTATACGCCTAAACCAATAGAGTTTCGTTACACGATCAATAAATTTTTAGAGATTACTTGGTATTTAATAAATATATTTATGTTCGATTTAGTCCTATTCGGTATGATTAAAATAAACATTACAGAATAAAAACTAAATTAAAAATAAAATATTAACGCAAACTAGTTAATAATACAATTAACGAATAATACTATAAGCCGATCATGTAAATTACATCAAATTATCAAACCAATTTTAATCTATACGTATTGTCATGTATGTGGCACACTTTTCGAAAGCAATTATTGCCTCTTAACTTAGAATATCAATTGTGTTGCACAAAAGTTTTCAGACAAATTTACCGTTCAACTTTCTTAATAAATACAAGATCGTATCACTTGAAAAACAAATATTGCGATTCCCCGAACTATTATTAAAAATATCTAGAAATTACGAACGTTAACAAAGTACTTTTATTGCTCTAATACTAAATATTATTTGTATAAATTCTATCGGTACAAATATATTTCAATAAAAAATATTTTGTCAAATTTAACAGAATGTATCGAATGTACAATTAAAAAAATTAACGCTAACAATTTGTTTAGTACTTTTTGTGCCTAAACAATTTCGTATTTTCTAATGACTTGATTTTTGTACATAAACAAGTATTTTTAATTAAATAGTTAAATTAAAATCATCTTTTGATCAGATCATCTTGAATCTCCTGTATAGACTTTCCTTTTGTCTCGGGCATAAAGTATAAAGCAAAAGGTATTATAGAAATCGAAAATGCAGCGTGAATATAAAATACATAAGCTTCACCCATCAAGTCTACCATGGGTTGATAAGATTTGGAAGCCACGAATGCAAAGAATGCACCTGCTAAACTCGCCATGCATGCTGCGATGCACTTAATATTCGAAGGAAGAATTTCACTTAAAACGGTGCTTGGAACCGGCATTAAACCAAGCACAAAAGTAACCATAAAGAAAAATAGAGAAGCAAGTGGTAGCCATTGAAATTTGGTAGGATCGAGTCCTAGATCCATCAGTAAGAAATGAGTTCCAAGTGCCATTGTGGACATCATTACACCAACTCCTGAAATCATTATTAATATTCTTCTTCCGCAGGTATCCATTAAATTGATCGACAAGATCGATGTCAAAGCACCTGAAACGATTATCAAAGTCACAGCCAATGACGGATGAATTAAATTCGATTGCGCTCTTCGTAAAATAATTTCCGTGTAAAAGATTATACTATTCAATCCGCATATCTGCATAAAGATGAATAACATAACTACGATGAAAACTGACTTTCTAATAGATGGATTTTTAAATTCTACAAGTTTATCCTTAAATGTATTCTTGCTTGATGACAAAACAAATTTTTGAACAGCTTCCAGTTCTTCCTCAACTTTAACGCCGCTTCGGTACCAGTCGATAGATTTCTTTGCGCCTTCTAGATCTCCAATTTTTACCAAATGGTGAGGTGAATCGGGTAACCACATGAACAGAAGAATATTGATCAGACAAGGTACGAGAAAAACTACGCTGGACATGGAAAATGAGAGATAATAACCGATCACGCTAACGACAACGTTGCCAAAGGGTGATCCGCAGAAAGTAATCGTAACGATAGCTCCGCGAATTTCTGGAAGAGCAATCTCACCAATGTACAATGGGAAGCAGCTAAATATCATTCCTAAACCAAGACCACCAGCTATTCGAGCGACGTAAAGCATCAATGGTCGATCTGCTACAAGTATCAAAAGCCAGCTTAAAGTCAATGGTACGAGAGTATGGATTATAGCTTTCTTGCTGCCCCAAAAATGGACACATACAGCTCCAACAAACGCTCCTGCGAATCGTCCAACATTTAATAATGAAGCAACCCACGAGGCTTGTTCCAAAGTCAAAAAAAGAGGAGAATCTGTTTCGGTTAGTCGTGCCAAATATGGTGAGGTCCAGCCACACATTGCTCCTAATTGGAGCAGCAGTAGTAACACTGAAACAAATTAATTTTTCTTATTAATCATATTTAATTTATCAAAAGTTATACAATTATCACTCATTACAAAAGGAAATACATTGAAATTAGATATGCAATAGTTAAGAATACGCAATCAAAATTTGAACCATTTTTAATTTATTTAAAAATTAACTAGTTTTAAATTGTTATTTGTATATTAAATCAATTATACATCATTTATTAAACCACTAATATAAATTAAATAAAATACTTTTATTGCTCTAAGGAAGTTGAAATATTAATACACGTAAAGCCGAAGTTTTTCTTAAAAGTATATATCTTATTCACTGCGTGATGTCATGATCGTTAAAAACAGGTTTTAATCGGTTTATAAGCGGTACTATTGATACCAAAATATAATGTCCAACATCTTTCATTTGATAGTCATAAAAGTCTTTCACTATATTAAAATTGTCTTATTCATAAAATCATTAAACAGTTTTTATATATAATGTATCAGGTGTAATATTTTGAAGAAATGATTAATTACTATATAGTATTTAAAACAAAAGTAATTTACGATAAAGAAATTTTAAATTGCGTAAGATATTATTATAACATTATAATAATTTATTTATATTATGAACTCTGTATGTATTTACAGGATAAACGTTCTACATCGTTTTTATTTTCTGCGGTATTATTATTAGTATCCCTGTATTAAAAAATAATGACAAATTTTGAAACAAAAATCAATTTTTCTTTACTAACAATTAAATCTAAGGATATTTACATTACTTTGCATTGCTCAATGTTAAACATTTTAAAGCATTGCGTTAATTATACCACATAACTTATTATAGATTTTAGATAATTATGAATTTGTATTTTTGATCATCTTAAAAATATCTTGAAGATTCGAAGCAATTTGAATAAGACAATATAATTTTTATCTCTATGTTAACGACTTGTAGCGAAGTAATTAGCAAAATATGTCAGTTTCAAATGAAATATTTATCTTTTTAAAAAATACTATACTGTAGATATAATATTTTCTTTAGGATGAAAATCAACAATTTTAGTGTAAAGAAAATCTAATTAAATATATTTTTTAATATATTTGAAAAAATTATTGTTTGAAAGTAATCAGTACTATCTTGTAATTTCAAATAAGTTATCTTTCTTCCAATTAAAATTTTTCGTTCCTCATAAACACATTTATTAATTTTAAACAATTATATTTCCAAAAAATATTTCATTCGTTCAGTACATAAATGTTCTCAGTTTCGTGTGTAAGCTTAAACTAAAATTTTACTTTAAACGTTAACGCGTCGTTAACTCTTCAGGGTCAAATTTATTATTATTCACATAATTTTGATTCATGTATACACAAATTTTAATAAATAAATGCACAATATCATTGATATTAAAATTATGAAAAATTTTTTGAAGTGCAATAAAAATAATTGAAACTTGAAGCAACAATCATGTATTGCTTTTGTATAGTATTCAGATAATTATTTTTATATTTATAAATATATTTCTATATAATAATTAATCAATTTTTCAAACCAAGCAATTATTACAACAAAATTTAAGTATGACCTCTAATTAACACTTTTGTTATCGATATGTGTCTAATTACAACAAACATATTAACGCACAAAATTTAACCAAAAAAAAATACATGGACCGCATAAAAAAATGACTAATTAACGAATTTATTAAATTTAATTAATTTATTAAACTTTGTTCTGAACCGATGTAGGTCGGGTAAGTCGATATTCGCGAATATTTGATACAGTTTAGTAGAATGTAGGATTGACTTGCATTTTATAGACACGCGGCTGTACTCAAACTTAAATTCAATAGAAAAGAATGTTAAACAATAAAATAGATAATGTTACAATTGTTCTTAAAAATAAAATAAAAATAAAATACAGATATTTCTTAAAATTACCTCCAGCTGCCGCAATCCATTGAGGATAAAGCTTCGAGTTAAACAAACTAAGAGTCTGCTGCTGGACCATGATGACAGCAGTGCTGTCTCGAGACGAGACTTTCCCGAAGTTCTGTGCAAACTGAGCATTTCTCTTGTTCGATGAGCCACCGAGTGTCATTGCCATCACAGTAGTACTGTAGATAAGATAATATCTTTCGGTGCTAATAACATGCAGACGACAGGTTTGTTGATACCATAGTCATAGACACAAATTTCTATTAGCACCACGAGATTTTTAATTAAAGTCGATTTTAAGATGGTCCAAACTGGTTTTGATACGCACGAACTATAACTAAATTGGTTTAATATAACGTCATCTTGCAATTAATCTACAAAATTTTATTAGATTCTTCACCGACAGATACATTTGAATTAATTTACACTATTCTTTGTAAATGGTTTTCTAATTATTACTACAGATTTTAGTAGAATTAAGATTTAAGTTGAATATACGAAGAATTTAATGATAAACTAAATAGTGTGATGTATATATAGATATACGGTCTAAAAATAGTGTCCATTTGATAAAAATAATTGAGCAATATATTTCTTCCAAAACATCGAAGATCTAAGAAAACTATATTATAATGGTCAAACAGAATTTTCGAGAACTCGTTTAAAATTTATACTCCACACCACAGAATCATAGAAAGGTGAATATCTTTAATTTAATCTGTTATGGATTTTATTACATTCTTTTATTATATGATTTGTAACTAATATTATTATATATTTATGTATATATAAAAAACTGTCTAGACTTTCAAAGGAATATTACGATGCTTGATATGAAATCGCTGTGGCATAGTTTTTCTTACTACATTGACTTGAATTCTTTAATAAATAATTAAATTTAATTAATTGAATAAATCAGCTTTTCTCGCTATCTGATAATGCTAATATCTTTGACGTCAAACATTAAGAATATAGAATATAAGGGTTACAATATTTGGAATTTGAAATTATACATTATACGTTATAGTATATCAATTGTTACAAACGAATAAAATAATAAATTGTACAATTTTTGGTACACCTTTTATTGATCAATATTACAATTTTCTAAATCATAATAATTTAAGTATAACAGCAATAACAGTAAAAGGAACAAGTAGTGGATAATTCCTTACGAAATTATAATTACATTATAAACTTTAAATATTTATATATAAAAGTGTAATTTTATTTGATACATTGTATAATAAAATAATTGAATCAACTATTATGCGATAAAATTAATTATTGTAATAGTAAGAGGAAAGTTAATTCCGCTAATCAAGTTATTTCACAATATTTATTTCCCAGAGAAATTATTTTCCTCATCTTTTTCTTACAGCAGCTTAAAATATTTATAAATGTACATGTGATATATAAACTGATAACATTAACAATTTACAAATAACAGCACATTATTTAAAACACGTGTTTACATTATTTATTTCTGACGTGATTACAACAATAAGAATAATTAAATTTAATATTAAATGTTGAAATTATAAATAAATTTAGAGTAATCTAACTTAAATGAAATTGTTTATGGTACAGTTAATGATCGTGAGAAATAATGTTATAGTGTTCACTTACGTGCAGAATGAATAAGGTGCAATTAAGTGTCACTTGTTAAGTAAACTACAAAGTGGATAGTTTGATCACGATACAACGACTAAATGCCCTGCAAAAATGAATTATAATTCTTCGGGCGAATATTCTTCACAATCTTTAGTAGATGTATATACATATGGCTCGATAAGATAGAGTGCGTAGAAACTGTATAATCGAATTAGCTTAAATATTAAAATAACAATTTTCTCGAATTTTTTTTATTAACCTTCAAACATCACAGCACAAAATTTTACTTTAGTTTCGTTAATTGATTGCATGTAAAATGAATAAACTCTACTTAGACGATGGTGTAAGAATGCACAACAACAAAAATATCTATATTCGGTATATTCACTATCACGCAATTGTGTTTAGTCATTGCCTCCGCGAGTTCGAACTTTTAACAGAGCCCCAACTTTTTAAGCTAATGAAATTCGTATCAATTTGAACGATCATGAATTTCCAAAGTTTATTCACGACACATTAACAAACGAAGTTTACTCACCCCCTACGAATACTTGGTCATCCATTATCTCACTTTTAATCTACTCGGTTCGTTTATTATGATCCGTTATTAAATGATGCTTATCGACCACCTAAATTATAGTTATTACTATGCTACATTTTATACGTAACTCCAAAAAAAAGCGAAGGAATTACAACGGTTACGATACCTGAAAAATAGATGTGCCTATACGCATTCCGGAAATTTTTAATATTAAGATTCGTATAATGTAGATTAGAAGTTAACATAGCACTTTTCTTAAGAGAAATGTGGATGGTGCGGATGGGACCATATTGTAATGAAGCTTCTTTTTCGAAATGTTGTTCTTTATATTTGTTTGTGCAGCACTCTTACTACGCAGAGTATTGATGAAGCGATAAGTAACAGTTTCATCATATTCAACAATGACAATGAAATTCACGTAGCGGTAAGTATATATTTTATTATTTAATTTGCTTGTTTATATGCTTTCATTTAAGATTTGGTAATCATTGTCAACTTAGTTTTCAGCTAGACATAATTCAGCGCTGCTTTTACGTAAAAGGAAGAAACATTGTATTGACTGGGAATTTAACAAGCAAAAAAGAATATCTTATATTAAACAGTTTATATTCGTCTTTAGTACCATTGAGTTTGATAAGCGTATACGAAGACATTGTGTTCAAAATTCACAAGCGATTTAACGAATTTTATAAATTGAATGAAACGATTGTTAAACAAAAATTGTTGCCAGCTACAAATTTTATTATCGTCGCACCGTCGCAATCAATCATTTCAGAATCATTACGAAGAGTTAAAGATTCCATTTGGTGGAATCACGAGGGTATATTTTTTATTATCAATACTGATTTTGAGAATGGCTGCGATTTAGCTCATGATTATTTGCATTCAGTATGGTCACTCAATATTTTATCAGCTCTGTTACTATGTAGCAACGCAAATAAAAAGTTACGTTTATATACTTTTAATCCGTATTCTCAAAGTGCACCGTCATTTTGGAAAGTGTTGCATCGTGATCGTACTGAATTTGATATCGATAATAATTGGACTCTATTTGAGCATACCATAGAAAAAGCAGATTCTTTAAACAGTAAGTACTGTTAGAATTAATCAATTAAACTAACGTTCAATTCTTATAAAATAATTAAATTCTTCAGTGTGCGATAACATAAACTTTGACAAAACGAGAAATCTTTATGGATACAACATTAGAATTGGGGTCAAACCATATTTTACGGATCAGCAAGAAAATTACGTGTTAAATGGAGATACTGATGAAAAAAGTGCAATAGCTTTTACACTTTGGAACCATCTTAATGCTTCTACAAATTTTACAATATACAAGTCGATGAATTACGGCAACGGTACGGAAAAGCCATCAGGAATATTTGGAGATCTTCTAGATAATAAAATCGATTATTCAATAAATATAATTTTTCAACGTGATCTGTGGAGACGGCAAACTTATCCACATGTTTCTTCCGGTTTGTGTGTTGTTGCGCGAAAGCAACGAGTTTCAGTGACTGCAAGATTCTTAAAAGCTTTTAGTCCATGGTCTTGGTGCATCGTTGTGTTCAGTTGTTGTGCATCGGTATTCCTCTTAAAACTCATTCTTAAACGTACGTTATCGGCATCTGTGCTCGAAGTTCTACGAATGATCGTTGGTTTACCCAGTTATGGACAACCTAAAAGTTTAGGTGGACGAAGATTTTTCACTATATTCATTTTTGTTACCATGGCTGCAAATTCGTACTTTCAATCTCGACTCAATGCTATGTACATCGCACCCGATTCCGATCCAACTATCGACACTGCCGAGGATTTGAATGCATCTCAACTTACGATATACGGTCATCCTAATTTTAAAGATATGTTGTTTTATAAAAGTTTGCGTGATCGGTACAAATATACAGACGATACGTTCAATTGTATTAATCGTTTAGAGGAGGGTGAGGAAATTGTTTGTCTGTATCCTTGTAATATATATAATGTGACGGACAGTGATGAAATTCACGTAGCGAAAAATAAAATGAGAGATCTGTACTTAGCTTTTATGATCAGAGAAGATTGGCCACTTATTTCTAGGGTTAATCAGATTCTGCGAAGAATATTCGAGGCTGGTTTATCCAAATTCTACGAGGAGAGGGAAAGAATTAAATTTTTTAAACATATTAAACGAACTGGCAAATGGGAGGCTGTGAGCATGGCCAAGTCTACAGCTACGTTTTTTATACTCATTTGGATCGCAATCATATCTATTTCTATATTTTTAATAGAAATATTTATTCATAGTCGTAGTTTGATAGTTCGATACTTTTAATTTTCAGTTACTGAGAAAAATATATTTACAACTTGTATTATTATTATGTACGTACGTTTTTTCATATTTTGTAAATTATAAATTTCATATGTCGAGGTTTTTTTTCATCAAAACGTATAAAACCAATAGAATATTTCATTTTTATCGTTCTTTATTATATTTAATTAATAATTAATAAAATAACAATATACTTCCAGTATTTGCTGTAAATAATACGAAACTGCGCATATTTTTCATAAAAAATGTACTATACTAAAAATTACCTGAAAAAACATTTGTTTAGAACTATTACTACGTAAAGTAAGAATCGTAATTTACTAAAAAGCTTTCAAGTTATAGGAAAAGCTTGCAATAAAATAAGTGTTAAAATTATTTCGTAGTATTTAACTTTCGTATTTGCATTGTATTGTAAGATAACTCTTCTATATACAAACATTTATAAAAATAAAAAATGTTATAATATATTTGAAGATCACTTTTATGTATAATTTTACAAATTTGAACCATCATTAAACAAATAAATAATATCATCATGTTTTCTTACCATTATTCGGTATTTTTACTGCAATTATTAAGTATAAGTATGAATATTAGTAAAATTACTGCAGTAAATACTTTTCTTTTAAAAAATATAGTTGATAACAATGTTGATAAGACTACCAAAATTGCAAAAACTGTAGTAAGTTAAATTAATTTTTTCAAGAATAGAGTAAGATTATTAAAAATAATATATTTTATAGATGGAGATCACTAATATTTGTTATTCTAATCATTTGGATAAAGTGGTATTCGTTGGTGAATGGAATAATTTCGAAAGCTGGTACAATGTTTTTCCTCGATCATTATCAATAAATATAATTGGATTATCCGCAACAAGTATGTTCGATCATCACAAGCGCTTAAGTAAAATATACCGAATTAACGAAGATGTGGTTAAGAAACTTCGATTTCCAGGACAAATTTTCGTAATTTCTGTTTCTTACCGATCATTAAACGAAACGATTAAACGCTTGCAAGAATCAGTGTTATGGAACTCCCAAGCAACTTTTTTTTTAATTTCTGAAAACTCTGAAACTCTCTGTATACAATTTAGTTTTATACTCAAAAGTGTTTGGCACTTTAATATGTTATACGCTGTTTACGTATGTTGCGATCAAAATGGAAAAATCCAATTGTACACATTCAATCCTTTCACTAGCTTTGCAGCGGGCTCCTGGAAAATAGTGGATACCGTGTTAGATGAGCAACGTCAGCATCCAATGACATTTTTTCGACTTCACGCTAATTTAATAAGTATGTATAAAAAATATTCTAAAGATCATATTTACAATATTTATACGGAGAGAAATTGTTCATTAAAACTACTGTCCCTACATCGATAATATAATGAGCCAATTTATCACAATATATTTTAAATATGAAAAATGGGCTTGCAGTTAAGAAATGGCTAGTGAAACTGGTCAGGTTCTATCTCAAAATGAAACGCTTCTTCACACCTTTCTTAAACATTTCTTAGATGGACGTAACCTTCATCAAATATGAAATAATTTTTCGGGTAATGCTGTAAACAAAACTTAAAGCGTGTTGTGAAATTTGATCGATTTTTACCATTTGTAATAGATACAGACGATTCTTTACGCTATATAAATAGTACTTTTAAAGATATTTTGACGTTTATCATTTTTCTCTTAAATTAACCCAAATCATTTTTAGGAGCTTGTTCATAGCTATTGTTCCTAGCTAAATAGGCCCATTTTTTCTTAGTCTACTTAAAATTCCAAAAGCATTTTTGATGTTCAGAAAATGTTTGTAAATTGGAATAAAAACCATGAAATGGGCAGGAAAGTTTCGAAAAAGCGTTTCATTGCTGTATACGACCTGGCCAAGTGTCCTAGTTAGTTTATAGATTGACATGAGAACGCTACTCAGTAAATGGCTACAAAATTTTTGTTGATTTCACCAGGGACTTGGTAGTTTTTTTAAAGAATTTTATCTCTGTAAAGTACTACGAAGGAACTGTGTCGTTACACAATTAGGTTAAAACTAACGGATGTGTATTTGATATCTATATCAGATTCAACTATATGCGAATCGTTGAACTTCAGTAAAACTGGCGTGATCAATGATTATCCAATAACGCTATCCGGCGCTGTAAGTCCTGCCACCTTTACCATAAATGCACCACTCTATGTACCTCAAAATTTATCTGTAAGTATGGGGATAGATACGAATATAGCCCAAATAATATGGTCAAAATTACAATCAAATCCCACAGTAACGATTTACGAAGATGGTTACGTTAACGAAAACAATAAACCTCAGGGTTCACTTGAACGTGTTGTAAAAGGTTTCTACGACATGAGTGTTAATCAGCTGTATTTTAGAGATTTTTGGCGTCTCGAAACGTATCCTCACGCTGATAACGGAATTTTCGCAATGACGCGAGAAGTTACTGATACATCTACGTCGGTCCCAGTTATTTTCAAACCTATCATTATTGTTACTATAATTCTCAGTACAATATTACTTACATTGATTTTGAAGCATATTTTGAAAATAGATACATCTCTAGCCTTTTTGGAAGCTTTAAAAATGTTCCTAGGTAAGTCATTGTGAAAAGTTATATGGCTAATGCGCTTACTTAACACTACTAATAAAGAAAGTTTATTTTTTGTTCTAAATAATATATTATTTATCCCAAGAAATTAAAATGTTATTCTGCATTATTTAATCTGTTAATAACTTTTATCTTTAACGAAATCGCGGTTAATGAACTGTACTAATCCTACATCAAAAGATATAACACTCAAATGTTTAATATTAATGTTAAATAAATAAATTTTTTAATTGTAGGTATGTCTTCAAAATATAAAACACTCTACGTAAATATAATTTACCCTAGTTATTTAATTTTAATAATGTTTGGAATGAACACCTATTTTCTGAGTAGTCTTACATCATCTCTAACCGTACCTAACGATATATTTTTTATAAACTCAAGGGACAATTTGCTGGTCGCCATTGATGACTATAATTACAAACCACTAGGACCCACGTACGTTAAAGAATTTCTCGATGACAATTTAACCAAAAATTTTGTAATATCAGACGTTGAGGATTGTTTAAAACTATTAGACAGAAATCCTAAAGTTGTTTGTTTAAGTGACTCTTTTCTAGTTAATTATTATGCGCGTCAATACGACCACATTCACATTTCTAAGGAACCCATACGAAATGTACAACTAGCTTTTATTGTGCGAGAAGACTGGCCGCTTCGGCAACGATTTGACTCTCTAGTAAGAAGATTACGGGAAACTGGAATTATATCATACATTTTGTTTTTTGTATTCACAAGATATCATGCATACTTACTTGATTTGTAGGTAAACTGAGAAAAATTAACTTGGCACAATGTTAGTGAACTTTATTAACTTTATTAACAAAACTGAACAAAAGATACAACAATTTATGTGTGACGAAAACTCTATTCCGGGGGGTCCTCACTGTTCGGACTCCGTCGTAGTAATGAAGAGAAGGAAAAAATGGGGGGGTAACGCGCCATTCCTTTGCCTCTTGGGGGCGCTGCTGATGTAGGGTGGGGGATTCGGCGAATGAATCCGTGTTTGTCCAATTATTTTTGTCCAACATGCCGCCCGCCTCGTTCCTGGAACGACACGGGTTACGAGCGGGTTGTTTCTGCGAATCCTCCGTCACTTGCCTTGCTGAAGCGCGATTGGCAGCCGAGACAACTTGACTATTGGTCGCTTGTAAATGCCGATGGAAGTTTTCACTGTCGCGACTCTGGTGTGCCCATCGGACCCTGGGTGAGTCTCCACCACTCTCCCGAGCGGCCATCTTCCATCAGGTTTAATCAACGAGGGATCGAGCAACACAACGATGTCTCCGACTTCTATGTTTGGCCTTGGGTTCGACCATTTTACTCGTTGCTGCAGAGTGTTCAAGTACTCCTTGCTCCATCGACCCCAAAAATGATCCCTAAGGCCCCGTACGAGGTCCCAATGCGCGCGATGGTCCAGGCTTGATCCTCCGTTCGATGGACGTGGAATGGTCGTGAGGGAGCCGCCAACGAGGAAATGGGCAGGCGTGAGGGCATCAATGTCATCGAGCTCTCCCGAAATCGGCGTTAGGGGGCGGTTATTGAGTATCATCTCGACCTCCGCAAGGAACGTACTGAGCTCTTCAAAGGTGAGTTTTCGTGGACCGATCACACGCTGTAAATGTACTTTCGCCGATTTGACGCCTGCTTCCCAGAGGCCGCCGAAATGAGGAGCTGTTGGAGGGATGAACTTCCAGACGATCTGTTCCTGAGCCATCTTGCTTTCAATAAGTCCCCAATCCATCTTGGCCTCGCGTAGAAGTTTCTTGAGTTCTCGATCAGCTCCAAGGAAGTTCCGTCCGTTATCGCTCCAAATCTCGGTCGGCTTTCCCCGGCGCCCAATGAAGCGAATAAGGGCTCCTAAGAAGCTTTCGGTGCTCAGATCTCCCGCAGCTTCCAAATGTATCGCCTTCGTACATAGGCAAACGAAGAGTGCTATGTACCCTTTCGCAGATGCTGTCCCTCGACCTTTCGACCTCAAAATTTGGAATGGGCCCGCATAGTCGACTCCACAGCGACTAAATGGTCTGCTTGGCGTTACTCTGGCCTCCGGTAGGTTAGCCATAATCTGCTGCGACGGTCTTGGCATTGCTCTAGCACAGGTGACGCATCCCCGGGTGAAAGCCTTTATAGCAACCCTTCCGCCAACAATCCAGGCTCTCTGGAGTACTCGAGCGTAGGTAACTCGAAATCCACCATGCAAGCTCTTTTCGTGGGCCCATCTAATCACAAGTCTGGCAAGATCGCTCTTGCCGTGGAGGATAGGTGGATGTCGCTCATCGAAGCTCAGGTTTGAGTGTTCCAAACGCCCCCCCACTCGAATTAGTCCGTCATCGGCTAAGAATACGTTCAGCGGTCGTAGGGCTTTATTGCATTTGAGATGTCCTTCTTTCTGCAGAATCACAGCTTCGCGCAAGAAATGACTTTTTTGACTAAGTCGAACTGCTGTTAGGAATTCCCGATGCATGTCGTCTGCAGTGACGGGGGCGAGCGGTGGTGGCGCAGTAGCTGATCGGCGCGCAAGAAAGAGCCGTCGGCACCGCGTCATAACGCGCAGCAGCATGTCCAGGTTAGAAAATCCATACGTAGTGTGGCTGATCTCGGCTATTGTTTGCACCAAGCAGCGTGTCACTTCCGTCTCGGTCGGGCTGCCATATTCCAGAAGGGGGTCCCTAGATGGCCATTTCTCTTGCGCCCCTTTAAGCCAATCAGGACCATTCCACCAGAGGCTGTTTCTGGATAGGTTGCGCGTATCCGTCCCACGGGTAGCTACGTCTGCCGGATTTTCTGTCGTCGAAACGTGGTGCCAGGTGACCCCTGTGGCCACTTCCTGGATGTGACAGATGTAGTTCTCTATAAGGTGATTCGTTACGGGCCCTTCCGATCGTATCCAATGTAGCGCCACACGTGAATCTGTCCAAGCATGACAGTCATGGTACGGAACCTTGAGTTGAATCGCTGCAAATTCCAGCAATTTTGAGGCGAGCAGAGTCGCTCTTAGCTCGAGTCTCGGTATAGTCATCCGGGTCGCGCCTTTGACAGGAGGGCGCAGCCCCCTCGCGGAGGTAAGTTTGGTCTTAGCCAATAACAATCTGACGATGACCTTCCCCGATGCGTCGGTAATGCGGCTGTAGACGGTCGCCGCCATGGCCCTATGACTTGCATCCGCGAATGCATGAAGTTGGCGATGGCTCGTTTGGAGTTGTCCGATCCATCGCGGAATCTGTAGCGAACTCACGTCGCTCATGCTCTTTCGGAATCTCATCCATTTATCGAGCCATGGTTGTGGGATAGCGTCGTCCCATTCGTAGTGACCACGCCAAAGGTCCTGTATTATCATTTTGGCGACGACTGTGACGGGGGCCAACCAGCCAGCAGGATCGAAAATTCTGGCCAGTTCCGCTAATGCCCTTCTTTTCGTCAGCTCGACGTCGGCTGCAGCTCGGGGAGGCACGAAGACCAGGCTATCTTCTATCGGGTTCCACGACACACCCAGTTCGTTGACAGGGCTTTCGGAAAACTGAAGCCATTCTCGGCGCAGCCTGTCGTCTGGGTGTATCTCGTCGAGTAATTCTGAGCAGTTCGATACCCATTTCTTTAGGTTGAACCCGCCCGCCGAAAGGAGCCCAATTAGTTGATCTCGACGGTCTCGGGCAGCGGGAAGGTCATCTGCCCCGGTCAGGAAGTCGTCCATGTACAACGCGTTTTGTATAGCGTCGACTGCCTCTGGAAATCTCGCCCCATCGTCGATACACAGTTGTCTTAGGGTTCGCAGAGCGAGATAGGGTGCGCAAGTCTCACCATACGTGACTGTCTGTAGAATATAATGAGACACTGGCTCGTATTCGGAGGGGGCCCATACGATCCTCTGCAAGTGAGCGTGTCGTGGATCGATCCTTATCTGGCGAAACATCATCCTGATGTCAGCGCAGAATGCAACGCGGTGTCTTCTCCACCTGGTGAGAATGGCTGCCAGGTCACCTTGAAGTTTTGGCCCGGACAGCAGGACATCATTAAGGCTATGCCCAGTCGAGGTTGGTTGGGACGCGTTGAAAACTATTCGTAGTTTAGGCCCCTCATCACCTCGTTGCCATATCGCGTGATACGGAAGATAATTAGCCGTGATGTTGGATCCCTTGAGCTCCTCCGGGGCAAGAAGTCTCATGTGGTTCAGATTGATGTAGTCCTTCATGAAGTTTTTGCATTCCTCCGCGAGTCTTGGGTCCTTCCGCATCCGTTTGTGCATCGATGACAGCATCAGTTGCGCCTGGGACAGACTCTCTCCAAGTAGGGAGAGTTTGTCAGTATCAACAAGGAGGGGTACAACGTAGCGTCCGCTTTGATCCCGTTTGTGATGCGAGAATATTTCTTCGCTCGCGACATCTGATCGCGAGGGCCTTACGACCTTTGGGACATCCTCGACAGCCCAAAATCGTCGTACCAATTCTATAAGCTTTTCGTGGTCATCTCTTTCCAGGTACTCGGTCATTGTTGTGGACGCGGCGTTGAGAAATTTGTTTGCTGCAGGGAAGGCTCCTGTGACGGTCCAGCCAAAACAGGTTTGCTGAACGACGAAGGAGGGTCCTTGTATCATTCCTGCTCGTAGAATTTGGCTGTAGACATTCACTCCTAGGACGATATCAATTCGCTTCCGTGTTCGGAATTCCGGATCGGCATAGTGGATCTCGATGTCATGCAAGGCTGGGGTCACGATGTCCTGTGCAGGGGTGATGATGTCAATTCTTTGCAACGCATAGACCTCAATTCTCTGCGGTTGCGGCTGGGTGGGATCGTGTAAGTAGATAAAAGTGCGCAGTCTGGCTGAGCTGATTGGGGCCCCAGAGACGCCCGCCACGAGCATATTGATGCGTTCGAGCTTGCTGCCCAGCTTTCGCGCCAAAGGGGTGGAGACTAGTGTGGTGTCGGAACATGGATCCAATAGAGCTCGCACCTCCTGCCGCCGACACCTCCCGTCACCTACAACCACCCTGGCAGTTGGTAAAACTGATAGTCATAATTGCGATGACTCTCCTCTCGTTGATTCGGCTTCATCAAAGGCTGTAGAGCTGGTGAAGGTCCGCGCCTTCGCAGTACGCGGAGCGCCTTTCTTTGCCGGGATTTCAGTGTCAAAGGCGGGTCCCGAGCGCTTCAGGGATGCTTCGTGGATGAGAGAGTGATGCCTCCGAGCGCAGGTCCGACATGAGAACGAGGATGGGCAAGTGCTGACGGCGTGACCGTCACGCAGGCAGTTGAAGCAGAGTCGGAATTGAAGCGCCTTTTGCTTGCGTTCGGAGGGCTGAAGTTTTTCAAAGGCATCGCAATGCCATATAGAGTGTGCTTGAGAACACATCGGGCATCGAGGGTCCAAGTTCGTGGCAAAAGCTCCGAGCCTTCTAGATCGGACAGACGCCGACGGGGTCGAAGGGCGATCGGATTCGATCGATTTCAAAGACCGACTGCGGCGTTTCAGAAAATTTACCAGCTTTTCATATGTGGGCGGCGTGTCAATATCGTCCTCCGCCTGCTCCTCCTCCCAAGCTCGTCTGGTGACTGGGTCCATTGCTGATGATGCTAAACATGTGAACCAGTCGTCCCACATTTTGACAGGACGGCCCAAAGCGAGTAATTGGTTTCGATGGCTCTCAAAATGATCAGCCAAGCTTAGGAGCTCCTTTCGCGACTCCGATCTCATTGGGCGTCGATTGATGAGAGCATTCAAGTGTCCTTGTATAAGCATTCTGCGCTCGTCATATCGAGACAAAAGCGTTTCCCACGCAATTTTGTAATTCGTCTCGGTGACTTGGAGGTGATCGAGGGATCGCTTTGCTTCCCCGGTGACATGGGTTTTGAGATAAAACATTCTCTCCACGTTCGATAGCGTGGGATCGTCGTGCACTAAGGACGAGAACATATCACGGAAGGCCTCCCATTTGTCGCTTGACCCGTCGAAGAGCTCCAGCTGTACCCGCGGCAACTTCATTGCGCTGCGCTTCGACCCGGTTGGGTTTTCGGATTTGGAGCATTCGGAGGAAGGTCCGCAGTGCGGCTGCAAATCATAAAGATAGCCCCGTGCCTTGATATAGCTAGCCTCGGCCGTGCTATAGCTGTCGTCCTTGAAATACGCATCGTTCGTCAGTTCTGGATCTTGGAGCAATTGGAGGTGGTTACTCGTGAAGTCACTCCAGTACGATTCCAAAAGTTGAAGCATGCTCGTTGTCCTCCCCTCTGACCATCGCTCCGACGTGTTCTGAGCCAGCTCCGTCTCCTTTTGATTTAGGATCCTAGATAAGGCCTGTTGAGCCCGAAGGATCGATGATGCCATATCCTGGAAGATTACAGATCGTAAATTTCACTGGATCCCGACGCAGACTGCGTCCCGATCCATGTGTATACGAGGTATTTTATGCGCTTGCCTCCATCAGATCCCTACGCCTGATGCGTACCGATCCGAGGTCGTGCGCCATCGTTTCGCACGCAGCCGGATCCCGACGTATGTAACGTCCCGATCCAAACTTACTTAGTTTTAGTAAGAGTCAGATCCCGTTGTCAAGCTCGACCCGATCTGACTCTAGTCATACTGTTCGTCATTGCAAAATTGGACTCGGATCCCGACGCTTGAAGCGTCCCGATCTCGAACCCCTACTGTACGGCCCTGAGATTTCCAAGGCTTGAAGGGTCGACGTCAAACATGCGTTCTGGTACGCAATTTTAATTTGTGTATAATAATAAATGAAACTATCGGTTTGGAGTGTTCGGCCAACCTGGTCGCAGAAAGGGAGAGGGGGGTCCTCAGATCCATGAAAGGAGGGGCAAGCAGCGCCCTTTAAGCGCGAGACCCCCTGTTGTTGCGACCGCTCAGCGAAAAGAGGGGGGCGAAATGCGCATTTTGGCGCGAAGCCGCCCGCCATTTTTAACGCACAGCAAAAGAGGGGGGACGGAATGCGCATTTTGGCGCGAAGCCGCCCGCCATTTTTAACGCACAGCAAAAGAGGGGGGGCGGAATGCGCATTTTGGCGCGAAGCCGCCCGCCATTTTTAACGCACAGCAAAAGAGGGGGGGGGCGGAATGCGCATTTTGGCGCGAAGCCGCCCGCCATTTTTAACGCACAGCAAAAGAGGGGAGCGAAATGCGCATTTTGGCGCGAAGCCGCCCGCCATTTTTCAAATCATAAGACAAAAAGGGGGGGGGCCGCGCAATTTTGAGCGAAACCGCCCAACGTTCTGCATGCACAGCGAAAGAGGGGGGCGAACTGCGCATTTTGGCGCGAAGCCGCCCGCCACGTGGTAATCCGGCTCGAAGGACCAAATGTTTTTTGTATTCACAAGATATCATGCATACTTACTTGATTTGTAGGTAAACTGAGAAAAATTAACTTGGCACAATGTTAGTGAACTTTATTAACTTTATTAACAAAACTGAACAAAAGATACAACAATTTATGTGTGACGAAAACTCTATTCCGGGGGGTCCTCACTGTTCGGACTCCGTCGTAGTAATGAAGAGAAGGAAAAAATGGGGGGGTAACGCGCCATTCCTTTGCCTCTTGGGGGCGCTGCTGATGTAGGGTGGGGGATTCGGCGAATGAATCCGTGTTTGTCCAATTATTTTTGTCCAACACATTTTAAAAAATGAATTCGAGATGTTTAAATCTCACGAAATTTTGCATCGCAAACATGAACATTCTGCAACTTTCGATTATTCAACTGAAAATTCGTTGTCATTAGATTCCCTTATATTCATTTGGTATATATTTTTTGTGGGAAGTTTACTAGCAATAATTGCACTTATAACCGAAAAGTTATTCAAGAAATATAAAATAGAAAATTTAACATTGTTTGATCTATCTATGCTTGTTATAAGATTAATAAAAAAAAGAATGTAAATAAAAGGCGTAATTCTCGTAAAAGAATACTAAATTATATATATATACAGAAAAATATTTTTTGCTATTGTCAAAAGTAATTCAATTTCAAAGTATACATTTTTTATAGAGTAGAACGCTAAGAGCTTAAAAGCTTTATAATTGTTGCTCATTTAGCACACGAAACAAAACACGTAGGTCATTTTTAATAATTATCATAATTATACAACTTACGTAGCAACCAAACTCAACAACAACAAAAAATATTAGAGATTTGATGGTTTCATTGAGTTTATTAGTTGTGAAAATCTTGACGAAATAAATTAATTAATCAGACGGATATTATGTTATTTAAAATTCAATATAAACTATTGAGTGCAATATTACTAATTGTACTCGCAAACGTGAAATTGATAAATTCAACGCTTTTCAAAAGCATTATAAATGAAGTAGACTATAAAAATAAATCTCACATAGCTAAAACTGTGGTAAGTAGCAATATTTTAAATAAATCATCTAATATTTAACAGTTTATTATAATTTATATTTGCACATTGTAGATCAATCTTATTCATGCATGTTTCCCCGATAAATTAGATAAAATAATTTTATCTGGAGAATATAAATATTTTACGAACTGGTACAAAGAATTTCCGTATAATTTAACAATGACTATTATAAGTTTAGCCGAGTCGACAATATTCAATAAGCACAAACGATTGCATAAAATTTACAATCTAGACGATTATATGTTACCTCAATTATCACGTTACCCAGGAAAGATTTTCGTGGTCTCTTCTCTTGCGCCATTTGATTTAGCGCCGATTTTAAAAAGGGCACGAAAATCAATATTATGGAATGTAAAAGCAATTTTTTTCTTAATCAATGAAGATTCAAAAGCTCACTGCAAAAATGTGAGTGGTGTATTAGAGAATGTATGGAATTTTAATATTCTTTATGGTATTTACGTTTGTTACGATGAAATGATGGATGTTCAGTTTTATACTTTCAATCCTTTTACGAATTTTTCAACAAAGTCGTGGGAATTTTCAAGTAAATTTAATGTAAGTTATAGAAACTCAGTTTATATAATGCACTCATTTAGACTATCAGATGATTTAAGAAGTGAGTATATACGTAATCGTAAATTTTTATCATTGCACAATATATGTGATACTTTTGTTACTGCTATTAAAATGTTTTTTTAACAAATTGGTGCATCGGAAATTTTTATGAATTATTTATTTTATCATACATCTGGATCGTATGATAATTAATTAAATGCTAATTTGTCAAGTGTTTTTTTAGTAGATTATCGATTAGTAATCGTAATCCAATGAAATGTAAATTACATTTTTAAAAATACTTTTTTTTTAAATATTTTTTTTTCTATACCATACGAAATTAATATTATTAAATTTACAAAAAAATATGAAATTATTACGGAGTGTCAAATTGATATGCAGTCGAATGTATCATAAATTAAATATTAAACTTTTTTGTAGTATTACATATTATTTCAAAGTAAATATCTCTTTTTAAACAGCAATCAGCGAATCCACGTGTCAAAATTTAATCTTTGAAAAAACTCGGATAATCGACAATTATCCAATAAAAATGTCCGCAAAATTAATACCATATAAATTCGAAATGAAATACGAATTTCCAGAAGGGTCGATCATAACCAGACCTATAACCGAATTTGATGGTGTCGACGGTAGCTTATCTCAAATTATATGGTCGCGGCTGAATACGATACCAATTGTAACTCTCAACGAAAGCAAAGGTTTCATTGATGAAAAGAACAATATCCATGGCATTCTCTACGAAATCGTTGAACACTCTTTCGATATGGGACCCAACGAGCGTTATCGCCGTCAATTTTGGAGATTAGAAACGTATCCTCATGACATCGCGATGATGTGTGCAATGACACAAAGACAAAACCAAAAATCCATAGGCACGACGATGCTCAAGATCTTTGAACCAGAAGTGCTGGCCCTGATTATAAGTACGATCTTGCTGTCTACTATCATTTTGATACAAATATTGAAAGTCAACTTTGTGATCGCTTTGACGGAAGTTTTACGTGCTCTTCTTGGAATGCCGATTTTGAAAGAACCAAATTTTTGCTCGAGTCGATTTCTCTTCGGTTACGTAGTAGTATTAATATTATTTAATAATATGTACTTTGGAAGTAAATTAACGTCATCGTTTACAGTTTTAACGAAAGATATAAACATCAATACGGAAGAAGATTTGGTTAACTCGAATTACATAGTTATGAATGACAAATCTTTTCTCGAGTTTATCTACAACTCGACTTTACGCAAACGGTACGTCGTTGGTAATATTGAAGAGTGCCTGTACAGCATTGTATACGAAAGCGGAAAAACAGCGTGCGTCTGCGATTGTATCGATGCCTTTTACTACGCTTTAAAATACCCGAATATTCATGTTTCTGAGCCACTGTTGAGTACTCAAGTGGTCTACATTGTTCGTGAGGATTGGCCTCTATACGAACGAGTCAATGGATTGATACAACGATTGAGAGAGTATGGTATCGTTCGATTTGAAAATTCGAAGATATATTACCATACTGTAAGTGAGTACAAAAAAAGACGAAAAGCTTCGACTACTATCGATGAAGACATATTTCATGGAAATCCTTTACTCTTGGAAAACTTGGCATCCGGATTTTACTTGTACATTATTATGATCTCAATGTCAGTTGGGCTTTTAATTTCTGAACTTTTTTTCAAGTGTATGTCACAAAAAATAACCTACTACAAAACATTTTGACAGAATTTCACCTCCATATTTATGCAAGCGTAATTACCATATGTATATCTATATATTATTTCCGTATTTTTTTAATATTTATTTAGATAATCGATGAATTGCAATACAGATATAATAGAATGTGATTAATATTACTCATAATTAATATTTAGTCAATCCTTGTCGTATCTACAATTATATATAATCAAATAATTATTTTAATTTTTAACGTCTTCATCAGTGGAACGGTAGAACTCGATGAAATTGATGAAATTAATATGATAAATAAGTTGAATTTATTAAAATATCGAACAAATATATCATTAACTTAGTTTAAAATAAATCTAATTCTATTACGATTCTTTCGTTAGAATCTACGTATAAACACTATAATATAGTATTATTATGCAACAATTGTGCATCGCTGCTTAATAATGTCACAAAATAACATGATTACTCGTACATACGTAATAAATGAATTTGTTTGTTTTCTTCTTTATTTGTAGCACAGGGTATATAAAGCTTCGACGTACGAATAAAAATTTCTGAAAAAGACTTAATTAGTATGGTTAGTCATCGTACCTGAAGATAAGTGTAAACAATCAAATTTTTGTTTGCTTACGATTTAAGATGCTTTTAGTCAGTGGGAGTTGAATTTTTCTACTGAATATTCTACTGATATACTTCTATATAAAAAAATTTACATATAGCTATGGAATTTATAGTTGATTTACACATTTTATTGAAAGAAATATATATATATATTAATAAAAAGAGTGCATATTATTAAGTGAAGATAAGTAAATTTTACCGTAAGGAAGTGCTTGTGTTGTTGCTTATCTTGTAGAATATTTCTGAAGAAATTAATATTTTATGTAGAATAGGACCTATATAATATCTCTGTTGCTTTTAAAACCATTTGAAAAGACAAAAAATATTTGTATGTAACCGATGTATTAATAATTCGCTGAATATGTAACTTCATACAAAACTGAATAAATACACCGTAGTATGCAAACATTTCCGTCTTATCTGATTTATTTGATAAATGCGAAGCTCTAGCGCAACACAATAACGATTTATGCGCAAGCTCAGAAGTATTATATTAATTTTGAAATTATACTGATTTTCTATAAATCGAAAGAAAATGAAGGTTTAAATTATAGTAATTTTCTTGCAGACGCGCTTTCTTAGGAATGATAATTACGTAAAGATCTCCTTGGATACTTGGTCATAACAAAATCTATTTATATTCTATTGGTTGCAGGGATACGAAGGCGAGGCTTCAAATTTTCTTTAAAACTTTGATTTGTAATAAATTTTTTACGTAACGATTACTAAAGTATAATTGAAAAATTGTATTAGCTGTTGAATTGCCTAAATAAAAACATTATGAAAACCGAAGTCCCAATAATTTATTGGCCATTAGAATTAACATTAAAAGTAGCTGGCTTTTGGCCAAATAAATTTAACATTCTTGGACCATTGTTGATTGGATCTAACTTAGTGTTCTTGTTACCATTTCAATGTTGGGATGCTGGAAGATTAATTAATAATCCAATCGTGTTGATGGACAGCTTAAGTGACATTATTACAGAATTTCTCTTATACATAAAATTAATAATAATGTGGTCAAAGAGAAGGTTTTGAAAACATCACATCATTATACAATTAAATAATTTCGTTTTAATTTAACCGTATTAATTTATATACCTGCGATAGATATATCATTGACGTACTCAACGAAATATCTGAAGATTTCAAAGAAAAAGAAGTGAATGAAAAGTGGACACATCTCAATCAGAATGCTAATCGTTTTTGCAAATATGATTATTCTTGGTACGTTAGTGCAACTTTTTCGTATTATATACAGTTTTGCCTACTTTATATGATAATACCAACGGAAAATAGAGAGATGATTCTAAAAGCTAAATATCCCTTCAATTATCAAAGTTCTCCAGTTTACGAAATATTAAACGTTGTCCAAGCTTTTCAAGCTTTCATGATGGCTAGTTCAAATGCAATGAGCGAATCTTTACTTGTTGCTTTGGTAAGCTAAAATATTTTAACAAATTATCTGTATTTGAAAAATTTTTAGTTTTTATTATTATAATAACTATACATGTTTTATGTTCAAAGTTTATTTCAACAACTGGATTTTTTATGTATGAAATAATTATGTATAATTATATATATTTTAATTTATATAATTTGTGTACGTATATGATTTGTAATTTTAATATAATAATTTAGTTTGATGTTATATAAGTAGATACGAGAAATCGAGATGACAACTAGGTGTGATTTATTAAATTTTTAACCATGAAGTCGACCAATGATATTTGTTAAATAAATATTTCCCTCAAGTCACCCGAAAAATATACTTTATTGTTATTAAACGCAAGAGTAAAAATAAAATGAAATTTCCGGTCGCAGTCACTTTTCAGTTTCAGGACACACTTTTTAGTCATCGTATTCACACTGACATTAATATAAAAATAGTTACAAATAACACAGTTTCAGTTAAGATTTGAAATTTTTTAACACGTTATTGTCAAAAAAATAAGACGTAGTAAAACAAAAAATTTTAAATTGATATAAAAATAAAAAAGAATATATAAATATAATATAGAATGATCGTTCTTGTCGAATAATGTGCCCTTTTCTACGATAATTTGGGTGAAAATTTTTACTTCAGGAGTAATAGGTGATTATTCCTTTACATGAATCGGTCAGTTACAGTCACCCCGGAAATAAATACCTATATTTACTCCCTTAATGTATAAATAACTAATTAATTATGGTTTATATTTTTTTTTCACAGTAATTAACTGACGTTTTTTAAGCAAGAATATAACGTGTTTAATTCTTATGTGCATGAACCGCTCTATGCCACAATTTTTGAGACACCGACAGTGCGCCAATTAGTAAAATTATTATCTTGTGAATTTTTTAGATTTTTGTTTAATATTTTAAATATAATTTTCGATTCAATAACAAATTATTTTTTATGTTTATATAAATCTATATTATTGCATAAATGCAATGTTGATTTATTAGACGACGTTTTGATGGATTTCCTCATTTTATCAAACTACTAAATTTTAACAAATAAATAATAAAATATATGTTTCATTGTTTTATCATTATGCTTAATTACATAGTCTAATAAAAATGAAAGAGATCCATCGTATATAAATAAGCATTACTGTTACATTAATAAAAGTGCTTTGAGAGATAATTAAGTAACATCAATCTTTTATTCAGGTTTCACATGCTGGCGGGCATATTGATTTAATAACGGATCAGATCAAATTATTTTCCAATAGTTGTAAAGAAATATCAAATATCAATTCAATAAAATGGAAAGAGTCACGATCGTTGATGAGTGAAGTATTGAGAAGACATTTGAAAGTATTGAATTTAGTTAAAAAAATCGAATGTTTTTACACTTTTGTATCTCTTGCTCAGATGCTTTGCAGCACTTTTTCCATTTGTGTAACAGGTTTTGTTATTATTACGGTATGTAATTTAAGTAATTATGCGGTATGTTTATAATATTTAGAAAAACAACATAAAATTTTTACTTAAATGTACAATATTCATATTTTGATATAGGCAATAGCAACAAATGATATTGTTCTTCTAGTTAAATTTATCACTTTTATTTTTGTTCTGATATGGCAAATATTCTCTTTCTGTTACTCCGGTCAATATTTAATTAATAAGGTATATTGATACTATATATATACACGTATATTACGTGATTACATCTGTATATATAATTTACATTAAATAATTGTACTTATAGAACGAGACAGTTTCTTCCGCAATGTACGACACTCCTTGGTATAATATACAAGCTGAAGAAATCAAAGATATAACATTTATTATAAAAAAAGCACAAATACCATTATGTCTCACTGCTGGAAAATACATAACGTTATCCGTTCAAAGTTTTACAACGGTAGGTATAATTAAATAAACATATATTTTAATTGTATTTTAATTTAATACTTTGATTATTTATTTTTAGATAATAAAAACATCTTTTTCTTACTTATCGGTATTGAGAGTAACGTATTTATAAAAACAAAGTAATACAATTTAAAAGAGACCAAATTTATTTTACAGAGACAGCTTTGTTTATACGTAGAAAAACTTAATCCAAGTATTTTCTCCAACATCCTACATATTTATACATGTATATGATTCTCGCAAATATTTCTTTCAAAACAATTGTCGTAAAATATATAATACAATACAAAAAATTATAAAAATATGTTTTATATTTTAAATCATTTATAAGGTAATATAAATTTCTATAAAAATAAGTTTTGTCTCCTTTAAATCTTAGCTTTTTTTTTTTTCGTACACGTTATCAATTGTTTAGATGAACTCAATTTTTATAAAAACATTATTTTCGTAAACATATGCTAATTCGATACTCTAATAGAAAAAAGTTGTTAGATGTCTTACGAAATCGTGAATTCTAAAAGTTAAAAAAAAATAGCCTGCGCTTTCTATTCATGGATTTAAATTAATTTGAATTATTGTTTAATTTAATGCTCATATTACGAATACCTGATAAAATAACAATGATTTAACCGTTTTTACATAAAAAATCAAGCTTCATTTAAAAAAACGTACCAGATTGATATGTTTTAACCGAAATAAAATTTATATTTTTACAATAATTAAATTTGCATGTATATAAATGTATATGAAATCTGTGTTGTCCTTTTCTTATTGTAAAACTCAAGTAATTAATCCCATTCTGTAATAAAAAAAGTTTTTATATTTATATTAAATTCAATTACACTCGAATTCATACCTGTCATTTGAATAAATTAATAAATAAAATAACTATTGCGATATGTAAATAATAGCTGTGACTTTGCAAAAGTCTATGTACGTAATATTAAGAAAGTAAACCTCTGACGTATGTTGAATCCCAGACATACAGTTTGAACGTAAATTAGATAGAATTTCCAGGTATGTATAAATATGCAACCTATTGCACATGCAAACATTGCAGTTTTAGTTTCATAAAATATTCCTGTATCAAGTAAAACACAATAGAATTATAGTATATTTTCTTCGGTCGATGCCCCTACTTTTAAAATATAGCTATAAACATATTTTCTTATGCATACAATTTCACTGTTCATATTCATTACGTACCTGAATATTTACATATTTAAGTGTTGCTCAGAAATAAAACAAGTATTATTAAGTTTACAATGTGGAGTTTACAATATTATATATTGTTTATTTGTCATCATCGTTCAAAATAATAGAAAGTTTCATGATTTCAGTTGAGTTTCCTCCAGTATATAAAGATGCTTCCATCATATGTTAAACTTTATCGATTTCCTCTTTATTATCTCTTAAAAGTCGTTAAATACAGGCCCTAATCCAAAAATGTTAAGGGAACAAGTCTGGGTTAAAATTGAATATAGATATTCAATTTTAAGAGGATGTCGGACTCAGAAAATGATCATTTTTAATATTTTTTTATAAACAAAAGAATAATTTTTTTTTTAATCCTAATTATCTAATCGCCATGCTCTTATGCATGTTTTAAATAGTATACTCAAATTTTTTCAGATTTTTAAATTTGTAATCAAATTAATTTTTTTTGCGTTGAACATTCATGCCTTTTTAGATCAATAATTACCAACCGAAAATTGTTTATTCATTTATTATTAACAAATTTATTTTTTCTTAAAAAATCAAAACGCCATGCCCTCGCTTTCCCAAATATTAAGATCTTTGTAAGATTTTTTTAAGACGATACAAAGAAGCGTGAAAATATAATATGTATGATCTTAAGGAGATCTTTTTAAGATCTTTGAAAAAATATATATTAATTTACTTACAAGGGGAGTACATGACCTCCGGGAAACGGATCTTATCCTAACTTGGTATATCTTTTATAATGTAGAAATATGAAGAAAGCCAAGTTATTGCTTGCCAATGGCCATACTAACGATAGTTATTCGACATCTAATAATAATTTCAATGAAAATTACTTATACTTTGATTGCTTATAACTCCGAAACAAATAAAGATAAACAATCGAACCATAAACCAGAAGCTAATTGATTGAGTTTTTTTTATAGTAAAGATAAGTAATTATATATTATATAATTGTTATTGCAAAAAAAGATTAAATCATAAATCATACTTATAAAAATGAAATGCAAACAGTGCAAGCATTAGAAAACGAATGAACAAATCGACTTATAAAATTATATAACAATTTTTACTTACATATAAAAACTGTAAGTAGTAGTACTTAATTCTTTAATTTAATTACTTATACTGCACAAACTTATATAACTTTAAACTATCATTTAATATATGTTACATACCTTATAACCTTAATGATTAATTTAAGATGCTTTATAATTTAATCGACATTTCCGAAGCATGATTTCGAATAATAATCATTAATGCGGGCCGCATCGTAATGAAACTTAGTAATTTTTATTTTCTAAAACAACATAAATTCTATTATCTACAAGATTTTATATAATTTAATAATAAGTCAATGCAACAAATTGTAGTAATATTAAAAACGTAAATTTATTTACAAATTTATTTTTCACATAATTATGAGCATTCCAACCTTGAATAATGAACATTCTATGGTAAAATAAAATCTATGTATATACATAATTTAATAAAAATTATTTATCGTTAAGATATTAATATTACTTTGATATAAGTGAAAAATATAACATTATTTATAATTATGTTAATAACTTTTGTTTGTTAATTAATATAAACAAATTGAGTAACTTTCTATTTCTCTTCATTTTCAATCAAGTACAGTAATACTGTAAAACTATTATTAGTAAGTAGATTATATGTATACAAAAACCTATGAATTATACAGTGTTTAAATTACATTGTTTATTTTTTTTGTGCACCAAGATATGCAAATTTAGTTAAACCTTAATGCCTCAACCATTAAATACCATAAACAACGATACAATGTATTGCATTATTTATATTTTAACTACTATTAGATCGTTCATCTATATTTTACCTATTATTTGATAGTACTAAAAACAATATATAACATATTCTGCATATTACACAGATTAACTAAATATTTATATTAAAAATTTGGAATTTTGTGTGAGTAATATTTGTATAAATTTGTGGTATCTTATTTTTGTAAGTAAATTGATAAATATTTTAATATAGTATTTAGGGAAACGTGAATTTATATAAAATTTATTAGAAAAATAAGATGAAGCACTTGCGATAAACTTGATCCAACGAAAGCTTGTATTAAACGGCTGAGGCATTTTTTAGGACCATTGTTATAATATTAACATTTTTTTATTCGTAATAATTTTTAAAATATTGTAGTAATATTTGTATGGTACATTAGGCGACAGTGTTGATGTGTTTATTTTTTCGTATTTTACAATATATGTTATTCGATAGAATTCGATATGCGATAATAAAATAACAGCTACACGGGTACGTTTTAATTGATAAAAATCGTATATCATAACATTGCTAAATTTAATGTAATATTTTTGGTCCATTCGAATATTGCTACGTGTAATTGATACAGATTTCAACACTTTATCTAATAATTTTGACCGTTTTAACGACGATTTTATACAAAAATATTTACTTTTGTTTCATTTACAAAGTAAATATGGTACAATCGAGTAAACCATTTGGTTGCATTTTTATAAAATTCGTATCTCTCACCTGTAATACTTTTTCCATTCAATAAAAATGGAAAGTTAGACGCATCATCATTCAAGTGTATGGTCGTGATATAAAATATATATACATTTAAAGCACTTTAACAGTTTTCAAGTGCTCGAACTACTATTAAAATTTTAGTTATCATTTACAATAAACACGTCTAAACAGCTTTTAGCGCAACAAAATAATCTACATGCAATTTTTTAGGCACAGAATGCATTGCGGTATTTTTTTATAAATATGATAAAACTTTTTGTATAGTAACGAAACATCATGACTTTCTTACTTTTCGCAAATAACAAAAGTCATTTCTTCAATACTTTAATTTACTTTAGCATTTCCCAAAAATATTTTCTAATTTGATTTACGTTGTACGCAAAAATAATATAAAATTTTCGTTTAAAGCTTTTGATACATTCTGAAAATATTTTTTATATTTACATATTTCTTGATTAAAAAGTTAATTAGACCAAATGGCATTTAACATATTTTTAAAACTAAAATAATATATTACAATTGATTATTACACATAAACTAATAATAAAATCATAAGTATCCTAAGTTAAACCATCTGTGCATTGTTTCCTTTCTTCTTCCACTCTTTGTCTGGTACGATTGAAAGCTTCGGTCTTAAGAAAATCTACTGTTTTATATACAGTCGAACTCGGTGGTGACTGTGCAGGAGGCAAATTGGAAGTATTGAAATTCTCCGAAGTTCCCAAATCGAGATCAAGATATTGCAAATCAACAAATTTACGAGATGATGCCGGTATAAAATTGTTATGTTCCTGAAAGTAGTAAATCTGTAAAATAACGAACTATATTAATAATCCTGCATAGGTAACCTTTGTTAGAAAGAGCAATAAGCAATGTTAATTCGGTTAAATATTGAAAGAAATTTTGAACTCAATTTGCAAGCACCTACACCTTTTCACTCGAAAATTATATGCTAAATATTGCTTTAAAAAACATAAAACAGTCACAAGAATAGTTAAGATTACATAAAATGAAACGATAAAATAAGTTTAAAATTAAGTATTTCGTGTTTTTTTAAAATGTAATAATAGATCGATCTTTTTCAATAAAAAATAGATACGTATTTGTTCTCATTATGTACCTCTTCTTTATCGTCGAAAGCATTGTTGTCTTCATCTGAAGTCGATTGATGTCTATTTGATTGTGTATTTGGAGGAGTTGGACTTGGAGCTGCTCTTACTCTACCTCGTCCTGGTGGTGAAGCTAATTGTAATGGACCTGACGTACAAATATAAATATTATTATTCAAAATTATAATTAACTCATAAATCTTATGTAATATTTATTTATATTTAGTTAAACTGCAAGTCAATATTTATTAAAAAATAACTTACTCATGTTTTCAAGTGATGCTTTGTTCAGTGAAGGCTTGAGCCTACGATTTATGCTCGGTGGCTCAGCTGGTGAATGTTCAGCTGAACTTAATTCAGTAGTCGAAGTATAAGTCATAGGTACAGCACCAGGAGAAGGCTCATTGCTGATCATGGATAATGTATCACTTGTTTTTCTACCAGGCTTTAATTCTCGATATACAACAGGAGGTGGCGGTGCCATTGTTGTTGATATTGTTGATGTAGAACCCATAGTTGAGATAGCATTATCTGATTTAATTAATGGGCTGGGTAGATTTGAATAAGTAGCTGTTATTGATGATTCTGAACGTGGACTCGATGGCTCATCATCGTGAAAATCATACCGAAAGACGCGATCATCATTTCCTAAAAACAATTTTATCAAAAAATGATTTTTATTTTTTTCATTATTAAAAAGTAATAAATTAACTAATTTTTTAATCAATTTAACTTAACAAATATATTAATACCAAAAATATTAAATATTAAATAATTATTACCAGAAGAGTTTGTTGGAGCTGCGTTGGTGTAACAATGCCTGTTATGTTTGCCTAATGTACCAGTGTCAACTGCACCAGGCTGATGAGATCTAGGAAAATCATAAGTTTCGTCTGTTATTGCACCTGTTGTTGGTAGTGTTGTTGCAGGTGTTGATGGTGCTGGAGTAGCTGGTGTAACAGGTTTTGAACTTTCAGTTGCTCCATCCAAATTTAAATAATTATGACCAGGATTTTCTAGTGACATGTGTGCTGGTTTCGGTGGTCTAGGTGGAGCTGAAATCTCTTCTGCATTTGGTGGTTCCATTGAATCAACTATTCTGAGCTTACCAAATCTTTTACGTACACTCCAGGAACCTATATCCGCTTCACTGGCACTATTACATGGCTTAGACTCACCTAAAACAGATGTAATTAGAAAATATTTCTTAAACACTAAAAATTTAGAGAAAAATCTATTAAAATTACTAGTTGACGGGAAAGTTTCCCAATTAACGCTGGGTACAGGGGCTGTCCACTCATCATCCGTGAAGACACTCTCGGCATCTGTTGTAGTAGGTGATCTTGGTGGAGATGGTGCTAACTTTCTTGGAGCATCATAAAGTTCTGGACCTTGATTAGCGGATGATCCAAGCAAGTTTGCCTCGTTAAGACTTCGACCAGAGATACACTCACTTATAGGAATATACGGACCAGAAATTGTACTTGCTGGAGAAATAGGAGGTGATTCTTGTGACTCAAATTGAAATACTATAATGGAAAAAATCAATATATACCATTATTGATATTATAAATACCATAGTCGAAATTATACATTATTAGTTGTTGTATGTATGTGATTTTGACTCTTCTACGATACAGAGTAGAATTAGATTATAGCTTAGTGTAAGAGCCCTGAAGATGACTGTATAAAGGTGTGAGACAGTCGAAAGAGATCAAGTTTTTTCATTTTTCAAATTACCTTATACGAGCATAATTCAACTACAATTATTGGTTGTTATTTTCAACATTGAGTGATATATACAGATAATATGTATTAAATTATTTACCTGATATAATAAATTTATAATTCTATTTATGCAATGCTTACTTTGACATTGTTGTTCATCTTCTTGTGCTTTTAAACCACATACTTGACAGACAGCATCCACCCATTTATTCATATCTGCTTCATTTTCAGCTACAAGATAATAGGTCCTTTTGGGTGTCTTTACATTAAACATAAACTGATACTTTTGCTTCCTATTTTCAAATCTTAAACCAGCATCTACCTATATAAATTATTACAAAATATACATTAATATTATATAGAATAAATATGTAAAAAATGATTTTGTTTGAATAATTTTGTTCAAATTTGTATTACCTGTTCACACTGATCAAGATCAATTTTGCCTTTTAACTTTCTACATTTTTTATCAGCATAATATTCCAAAAAATATTGTCCAGGCAATTCGCCACTGTGACGTAGTGTAAACCATCTTTCTCGCCATCTCTACAAAAATTTTTTAAATATAAATTGAAATTAAATGATTAAAATAATTACATAGATACTTATACATTTAGATATTTGTACATATAGATATAGTATATTTATCAATTTTACAATATTTATATATAATAATAGCAGTAAAAATATTTTATCTTTAAATACATATATCTATTGTTCTTTAGTATCCTTTTATCAAACAGTGATACAATGATATGACTAATACAATCTTTCTTTGTTTATGAATTCACTTAGAAGAATGAGATAAATTTTTGTTCATCTATTGGATATTAAATAAAATGTAAAATTATTTAACTTAATGATTGATAATTTAGAAGAAAAGATTTGAATACAACTTTGAAAAAATTATAAACAATGAAAATAATATTTTTAATTAAATTGAAGTAAATTATATAATAATTTTAAATGTAAAAGCTTCTCACATAATTAATTTTTTAATTTTAGCAAATACAATTTAATTATAATGCGTATTTTATTTGCATTATAATCGTTCAAAATTTAATTGTTGAAATATAATTTGAATTAAAAAGCAACTATAGCCTAATAATACTGCATATTTCTCAAACTCATTATTGTGCATATACGCAAAGTCATCCTTCAAACAGTAATCATCGTCGTATATTTCTTGCCAATCGTCCTTGCTCCGATCCTCGTAAAAATATGTATATAAAATAAAAAAACATTCCTAACCTATAACTTTAATATCTGTCATTTAGCCAGCCAATATAAGTCTGCATTATTTATTGTAAAAAATAAACTAAAAATTTTGCCTTTATTTAATTTAGTACCTACTGCATGAAAAGGACACTTATAAATTATACAGACAAAATAAAAATATAAATATTCATAGAAAAATGCGTCACATTAAAAATTAGATACAAAATATTTCTACTCAAAACTTATAAGTAATAGATTTCGTAGTAATAAATTACAAATCAAGCGTATAATCATTAAAAAAAATGTATGTGAACTGTTGTACAAAAACAATTTTAAGTATAGAAAAGTGAATAAGTGCAATATTTTAGTGACGTAAACAAAGCACGAAACGATTTCGCGGAATGCAGTTGTTATGATGCATTTGCTGAAGTTTCCAGATAAGAGAAAGTACCATAAAACTGAAAAGTGAGACAACACTATCTTAATAATCTAAAAATCGACAAATTAATGAAAATTGGAAGGATATAATTAGATTGCGTGTTACATGGCAATATTAAAATAAAATCAATGGCTAAATTTTCGACGATCGACTAACCTTAACTAAATAGAAAAAAAACAAACAACACGTGAACTAAGATAAAGGAGCAATACTGTTTGACTAGTTAATAAAATAAGGTTTACAAACCGCTCTCCAAAGTTTTGTGGGTGGCGATTTGATAAGCCAACCCTCGTGTACGATCTCCTGGTTCGTCTTGAGCCCCTCCATAGTGATCTCTGATCGCACGCTTCATCGAGGACCGAGGAAAAGAAAAAAAGTCTAGCTTGTTCTCCTTTCCCCTTATGCTCCTTTTTTTCTCTCTCACCGATTAGGCGGAACGTCTATTTTCGGCAGTACGGGACCACGTACGCATTTTTGTGATTACCCTACCCATAATACGATCACGACACGACTCACGAGTTCACGACTGAACGGCTGCTTCTTTCTTTGTACGCTCACTCTTTCTCTCTATCTCTGTCTTTCTCTCTCTCTCTCTCTCTCTCTCTCTCTCTTTCCCTCCCTCCCTCTGACGACTGACTATCCTTTTCCCTCTCACTGCACAGTCCAGACACTACGCACAGCACAGCGCAAATGACGTTCAATCAGGTGTTTTCAGTTTGTTTACAAGTATCAGCATATTTTTCAATCGTTAGTCGAGCTTTTTGCGATCACCGAATTTGATGACTACGTTCTCAGATTTAAATTGTACACGATTTGCAGACGAGAGTTGTCTACTACTGAACTGTAACTCCTTCGTGTTAGTTGTCACTTCAATTTACTCATTCTCGCTCATTTTCTCTCTCGCGCTGTCCTTTCACTTTTTTTCTCTCATTTGCTTCCTTCTCTTTTTCCCCCCTGTTACCCCTTATATATGACGGTTTTATTGTCTGTAATTTGTATAGCGTAAAAACACTTTGTACAGTTACTTTTATATTCAGTTTTACAAATATATCTCAAACCTGTTTTAAATGTCTTTTATTTAATAATCAATACTTACTTTTTCACAAGTACTAATAAGCAGAAACATAATCGAAATATTATTAGAGTATAATGGTATAAGATTTATTTACACTTTTATAATTATTTATTCAAGTAGCAATAATTTATTACAACAGTTTTGGTATATAAATATACATAAAAGTTTAATTTTCTATCAGTTTAGTTATCAACAATTTGTCAGTGTAAATGCATATCCATACATAATTCCTAACATAAAGGAAGCTTCAAAACACTGTTTCTTCCACTGTACTTATTGTGTTTAAAAATGAAATGAATATTTTACACTTCAAATACTATTTAAGGCTGGCACCTGTACAATCTTTTTTCATATTAATTTAACACAAATTAAAGCATATTTTCTAATTGTGGATAATTAGTTATTCATTTTTGCACTATGAAGATCTTTGGTAAATACTTCACCATTATTTATTTTTAGCCCCTTTATATATTATAAAAAGGAAAGTCAAAAAACAAATCAATGACTGTAAACAATGTAGAAAATTTGTGCTAATATCATGATTGTTAATTAAATTCTAGATACTTTATGGAAAAATTTTTTATAAAGAATATCCTCCGTTTTTGTATTTAATATTTACAAGCAAATAGATAAGTACACAAGCCTTTAACTACAAATTGATGCATCTGAAGACAACACTAAAAAGAAATGTTATTTAATAAAGCGTACTAAACATATACACATAATAGAATATTTCTTCACTTTTAAATATACTACGATTATATCCAAATTAATTTAAACTTAAAATAGATATTGATAAAAATTATAAAGTTTTTCATGCAAAATTTTTACTAAATGATAGTAATCATTTAATTGATTAAGCAGAAAGTACTAGGAAACGCCTATCTTACAATTTAAAAAATGGACAGCTTTAATTGCTTTGGCGTCCAAAGCTCGAAAATTCGCCAGAAGTATACATAATTTACTTTTTTAAAAATATAATAAAATTCTTCACTACGACTTTGACTCGGCAGGTTTATCTTTAATTAACGTTTGAATCGCTCCCGTTGTGCTTTGTAAAGTTTTCCCGCTCTGCAAACTGGAATGACTCGAAGATCGGCTATGACTTTGGCTGCCAGCTCCAACTGGTGTTTGCACCAAAGGTTGAGGTGGCGTTCGTGCTCCGGATCCATTGCTTGTCGTTGAATTCGGTTGCAATTGCATATGGTATTTGTAAATGTTTTCTGTACTTTCGACTACGCCTATAATGGAAACAATTAATTTTTATTTAATAGAATTTTAAATTATTTAAATGATAATGATATTTATGGGTTTTTTAAGAAATGTCGAACCCTGAAATTAGTAACTTGTTTCCTTTTTTTGAATAAGAAGAATGAATTATTTTAAATTCATTCCATTGTGCTAAAATATTTGTTTAATAGGTATGTTTAAGATATATCTAAATATGAAAAAATGTTTAAAATAATTACTTAAATGCAAATTTTAAGCTACTGTAAAATCTCGTTTTTTCGACAAAATAGTACTGTTTATTTAATTATAATTTGAAGTATTATATGTATTTTGAAAATAGCTATGTCAGTATCGTACATGTTTTTTATTTTCTTTTTTTGTGAATTTATTAAAAATAATAAATTTCTCTGTTTTGGGTTCGATATCCCTTTAACATCTAGCACAAATAATAAAATACTTATAAAAATATCTATCAGATATAATAAAAAAAACCTGTCAATAATACCATGTACTATGTATTATTAAGTCAACTAACCACATATTTATGTTTCCGTGGAAAAAAAAGGTGAAGAGGGGACTTTAATCAAGGCATTTATTAGCCACCCCTACCCCGAAATATGTTTTCAATTAGATTAATAAATTCAAGCAAACTAACGAGTAAATCGTTTAATTTATTTCCTTTAAATAAAAAGCAAAATGAATGAAATATACTTTACAAAATAGTACATCCATAGGCTGCGACGTGATTTACAAAACTATATTAGTTTTGTTAGAGATCAACAGTTATTTCGGGTTTAGACTTAATTGACACCTCTCCTTTCCGCTCAAAAATGTTTACTCCTGATAACAAGAAAAAATGTAAAAAAAATAAGCTACGGACAATTTGATAGAATGGTGAATTTAATTTGTACATATTTTCTAAAATTATAACTTAGTTTTGAAATGCACCTGCGGGATAAGAGTTTTATTTTAAAAGATTTACCAGCTTGTAAATTTAAACTTCGACCTCTGACTCCACTTTCTTTGGATGGAGGACTCCACCAATTGACAAATGTTCCAACAACAGGGACATGCCGAAGTATTCCTTCTTGCCATAATTTTTCTGCGTTTTCTCGCTCCAAATCCGTTTGAGCTGCTTCTATACCGCGTTTCACAACTTCAGACATTGTATCCAATAACTTAGAACTTGCTTCAACTTCTTGACCAACTTGTAGAACTAATGACAATAATTCTGCTACATCTGAAATTTAATAATAATTAAGTAAATAAGTATATTTATTATATTTGAATTCAAGTACTTTATAATACAATCAATAAATCAATAATTTAATTGAATATTTATTAATAATCTACATCTAACTATATTTAATATTTATATTTTATATTTATACACAAAAAAATATAACCAATTATTTAGAATATAAAATAAAGCACATGAAAAACACATTAAATTGAAGTAATGTGAACCCGTTTATTAATATAATTTTAATAAACGTATATATAAATTTAAAAGCATAAATTATTAATCACGTATTGCAATATCTACACATCTAGCAAAATAACATTAATTATATGAATCAATCAATGACAAACATTGATAAATAATTTATCAATAACAACATTTAAATGATACAACAATTTCGTTCACAATTTTTTAACGTAGTAATTAAAAAAATATAAAGTTGTATGAATCTTGAATTCATTAAACTGTAACAAAAATATTACAATATACCTGTGTCATGAGTGACCATTCCAAATCTAACACATGCTAAACCATCAGCCCCTTCACCAAGAGAAAATGCCGCATCGGTACTTCGTAAAATTTCAACCAATTGTGTGTTTAAATTGTTAAGTTCCTCTTTCGCTTGATCCGTCATTACGTGTATCCACGTTGGAGGAGCGTATCTAACACCACCCAAACCAGCCCAACCTGGCATTTCAACTAAATGTAGCGAGTCGTTTTCGGTAACCAATTTTATAAATGTTTCTTTATGTTGTACTGTTGCCAAAAGAATTTCCTAGAATATAATGTTGATTTGTAAATTTATTGCTTTATAAAATATTCATTAAATTAAATTGTGATAAACTATAATACTGTCATAATATAATAGTTAATAATGAGAAAAATATAGAATCCGTTTAATCCGTTTAGTTATTAATTAAACTACTTAATTATTCAAACAATTATTATAAAATCTTACAATCTGCTGTTCTAAACAAGCCACAACATTATCTATATCATCACTATTGGGCGGACATTCTGGGCTTTCAAGTGGACAGATTCTAATAGCAAAACCATATTGTTCAATTTCGCATAGTTCAATATCGACGTTCTTGATGTCTCGTTGTAATATTTGACCTAACCAAGAGTTCAATTTGTCATAATAGGGTGGCACTCGCAGTAACTCTTGGGCATCAGCATCAGGTGGAATAAATTGAAATACAAGAGCACTGGCAACTACTTCCAATAATTGCGGTCCATTTATTGGATTTGTTAAAAGTTCATTTATTGTATATGCACCTGATTCACCTCCAGGTTCTTGACTCTAAAATGTTAAACATTATTATTAATTTTAAATTACAAAAATGTAATTAAAAGGATGTATTATTATCAATATATATTGTTTAAAGAAAAACATTAATTTAATAATACATTGTACGCAAAAAATATTCATTATTTTTCTACATTATTAAAAACAACTTCGCCACTTATGTCGTTCATTAATAAGTATTCAACTCAAATTTAAATATGTAAATAAATAGTCGTATATTAAATATTAAAAATCGAGAGTTGTGAACGTCCCAGCAAACAGGAGGGTAATCACCTAATAAGTTAAAAAAAATTCATTTCCGCAAATGTAAAATGACGTAAGTTAATTAAATAAAGCATTAATAACTAAACAGTGATTTAAAATTCATCGAGTGCGTTGAGAATAAAACTCGCGTACACGCGTACACGCGTACTCACCAGTAATCTGATGCAATTGAATTTCTTAATTTTATTGTACAATTCCTCAACGACCAAGAAAGATTGCTTGAACCGGTTCACGATTCCGTCACGTCCAAGAGACTGGAGTACCGTCCAAAGCGGCAAAGTCGGTAGTCGCCTCGACAATGAGTCCGATAGTAAACCAGATATTAACGACAATGTTGTGTCCCTGGAAGTCGGACGTGCACCTCTAGTATCTGTTAATCTGTACAATGTCTATTCATAGCAGAATAAGGATGAAGATAAGGAATATAAATAGTAACAACGTGGTAGCGGTAATAAAACTCGATTTTAAAAAGTATTTTAAATTCTCTGGATAATCGAGTTAGCATTAAGTGACGTAGTGTAGTATTTCCTTATACTATTTTTACACATATTTTCAAAATTTTGCTTTAATAACATATTTTCTTATTATAACGATTGCGTCATAGCTATTTAAAATTCTTTAAAAAAAATTATGAATTACACCTCTATAATATACAGAATTAATAAGTAAAATGTTTTTCATAAAAGTAGCAAAAATATATTATTACTTCTTATATTATTAATATTTATTATTTGTACGTTTTGTAAGTAATTAAAAGTTAATTCTATTAAAGGATACAACTACTGGTAGAGATGGAATACCCAGCCAAACACCAAGAGGTAATGTAATACTGTCTGCTATTTTTGAAGACTGAAAAAAGAAAATATTAATTAATTTGTGCAATTATAAGGTACCAATAAAAGGTTGCGTTTTTTAATTTTCATACCAGATCTTTTGAAGAATTATTTAGAGCTAAGGCTGCTAAAGAATCACCACGTAAATGTAACCAAACATTGTATTTATCACATATTTCACGTAACCTAGTAATATTGTCACAATGTCCTGTCAGCACAGAACCTGCCTCTGCCAGTAATAAAAGTGGAGTTACTGAATTTGACTGAGAATCCTCTGCTAAACGTCTTTCTAATGCAGAAATGTCCATGCTATGTCGAGACCCAAACATTGTATTATGTGGAATAGGCCTTATACAATGTAATGGTAATGAAAGCTGAAATAATTGAATGTAAATCAGTTTGATCAAAATCAAACAAATCAAATAATTAACAGAGATTCACCTGTTTACACAAATGTTGAACTAATCCAAGTGGAGCAGCAACAGAACTATAAATTAATGGAGGTGAACTGGCTAAAGCTGTAAAACCTTCATCTATATATCTTGGATATTTTCTATGTAATACTAATCGTGTAACTCTGACAAGTCCTTCAAGAGGATCTTCATGAAAGGATGAGGCGCAATCAACAAAACGAAAAATGTGACTAAGCCATCGCGTTGTGTCAGCAGCTAATCGACTAGCTAACCTTTGCGCATGTAATCTAGGTAATGACATTGCGTAAGCCGATACAGAATGAGATATTAAAGCTAATTTGGCTACATCGGTGAGTGGTGGTAGACTTGTTATTTGATTAGGTTCCGTTTTTCCATCTTCTAATACTTGAGGAGCCTCTTCATAAACTATTAAATCCTGAAATTATAATTTTTATAAATATATATATATATATACAATTATTAAAATAATTTTAAAATGATAATCACATTTAGAAATTATAATATTGCAAATAATTTAAATTAAAGTTTCTTAAATCTTATCATGAACTTTCGGAGCTGCAAAAAATCAACCAGCGTATACTGATTAAATAATCTTTGAGGGCTGTGAATTTTGATGCAACTTATAAAATATACAATAATATTTAAATAGGCTAATTTTATTCATTTAAAAGTTCATTATTGGCATTCAAATGAAATATAATAAAATATCTTACTTGTATCAATGTGAAAATATCTTCTGGTGCTTTAGGATGCGACAAAAATCCTAAAGGACTGTTCCATGTTCTACCTTCTGACTCTGTTCCCTTTTCAAGGGATTCTTCAAGTCTTGATATTGCTTGAGTTGCTTGTAACTTCATCATATTTACTTCATTCTCTGATGGACCCTAATAAGAAAATAATTTAAAAATAAATATAATTGTTAATATGAAAAAAATCAATTCAATATAATCTTTATACAGTTATTATACCAAGAATAGTATACATAAATTTACATTTTTTGTAGAAAAATGTTATTATCAATATGCAAAACAAAATAGTAGATAATTGCAACTATCGTTATTAGTTGCAAGAAACATTCGATATCCGTTAGACATTTATCAACAAAACAAATATATAAATTAAGTCAAATTAGTCTTAACAAAAAACAAAATTGTTAAGTATATTATTAGTTTACCAAAGGAGTCGCCGATGCACCAACTCCGGCGCCAACGACGACCTGTCAAAACATTTTATTCGTTAGTGTGGGTGTACGTTTATACAGTAATGCGTTGCGTCTAGTCAACGTAAAATTGATTTTATGTACTTCTGCATTGTTCCCGATAATAACATTAGAATGATAAAAAATAAAGATTGATATTTTATATACAAACCTCGGGGATGTTGTTCCGCATTGTCTTTTCCATTGCAGTTTTATCACTCATGCCAGCCTCATCGGCCATCGTGGCACACACAAATATCGCACACCGCTACGACTACAGACTATATCAGCGCATAGGTTGATTCTGATAGGTATACGGTAGTTCGTACGACCGCGGACCGCCTGCCTCGTAGCGCAGTGGAATCGTGGCATGCAGTGCCGTAACGAGTCACTTTTCTACCCGATTCTTTACTTTACCTTTTCATCGGATTTTTCAAATAATTTTATTTTTATCAAAATCAACAAACTGCATAAATTACAAGTTTATATCAAGTTTTAACATTTATTACGTTTATAATTGCCACGTATTTTTATATATTTATCTATAAATTCAAAATTTTATTATATATACACACAAAGCACATACTAATTCAAAATTGTTTTAAACATTACTTATATTCATCACTAAATTATTTATCAAATTATTTATCATTTGTGAATTCAACAAATTTTTTTATTTTAATTAAATGGAAGTTAAAAATATATATCTATATATTTTTATAGATTATAGATTATTGTAAATATAAATTTATAATAAATTAAGAAAATTATTTTTAAAATATTGTAGAAAAATGTTATTATGGTGAATGATAATAAATATATATTATTAAAATTTAATTTTAACAAAGTTGACTATTCATTAATGTTTTGAATAGCTTCCTAAGATAACTTCCTAAAATTGTGCTTTAGAAATATTGGTTAAACCCTTAAATTAAAAAATTAAAATCATTTAGGTAAGTTATAAATATCTTACTAAGTTTTATTTTTGTAAATATTTATTTATAATAACAAATCAAGATAAAAAAATTAATTTTTGTATCTTGTTATCTAAATATAGATACAGTATAGTATATTTCATGTAAAAGTTAAGCTAAGGTAAAAATTATTTAACAAGGTACACAATTTATTCAATAGTAGCTTCTCCTCCAACTTTGGTTAATACTTCCTTTAATTGTTCAGCTTCATCTTTGGCAATATCTGCCCTTACAACTTGTGGTAAACTTTCTACAAACTTCTTTGCTTGTACCAAATTTGTTCCAGGTATAAGATTCTTAATTTCTTTAATTAATGCAACTTTTTGTTTTTCATCATACTTGGTTAATTTAACTGTAAAAGATGATTTGACTGGTACTGGTGCTGCTTCTTCTTCATCCTTTAATAGTAATGTAACGTAACATTGAATTAAATTAAATCCAGTAAAATATGTAAGTAAATTATACATTAAATACATGAAAGAAAAACATTCTCTTCAAAATTGTAAACAATATATTCTTACCTCTACTTTTGGGGCCACAAACCCACCAACAGGCATTACTGGAGCATCGGGAAGATTAAGTCGTTTTTTTAATAAATCACTAAGTTCAGCTACTTCGACAAGATTAAGAGAAGTAATTTCCTGCGCAATTTTATCAATTTTTGGACTGACAGGTTTTTCAACACCTTCTGGTACCGGTATTGTCATTTTTTCCACTGCTACAGCAGCAGCAGCTTCAGTTTGATTGTGAGCAATGCTAATCAATAAATTAAGTATTTACATAAAAAACAAATTAATATTTATGTATAGGTTGTATCAACTCCTGATCACAAAATTAAATTAATTGAGAGAAACGATGACAATAATACAATAACAACAATTTATCATCAAATCATTTATTTCTAACATAAACAAAATTTAAATTATATATATAGGCAGTAAAAATTGTATATTATAAAAATTTTATTTTTTTAGATGCCGCATTAGAAAAAGTGAGGTTATATAACCTTACCTTTAAAATGCTGAAAACTGATTAATTAATTATGAAATTACCATTTATGAAATTTCCTCAATTGATGTGCATTTCTCTGTAGCATAATCCTAACAGAATTCATGTTCTCTTTATTTATTAACACCGTTAAACTATAAAAAAGAAAATATAAACCTCACGATGGTTCTTTATACACCGATACGGAGCGTATCGTGACGAAGGTCTAGTTACGTCAGATGTAAATTTCCTTGTCAAATTACATCATATCGTGACAAAAAATATTTTCAAATTTCACAACATAATTCTTATTTTTTATTTTGACTTCTTATATGTAATTGTTTAATGACTAGATTTTTTGTAAAGAAAAATTTGTCTTTTTAAATTAATATGAAGTAATAAATTTTGTTAAAACACCACGTTAATTCTAACTTTTTAAAATAATGTTTTCACAAAAGAAATTTAACTAAAAGATTAATCAAATCAGTTGATGACTCGAATAAATATTTTTATAAAATTGTTCAAACACACACATTGAAATTATAATGTTAAATTGCCAAATAAAATGAATAAAATGAATAAAATAAATAAAATAAATAAAATAAATAAAATAAATAAAATAAATAAAATAAATAAAATAAAATATTAAGTATACAGGGATTATGAAGAGAAGGACACACGAGACAATATAATTTTAAATTTTAGAGACTTTTTTTTCGCAATATCGAAGATACAGAGCTACTAAACTGTCGAGTACATTGCGCGTGTGTCAATTGTACAATTGTATGTAAATGGAACCGTTGAGTTGATTAAAACGTATACAATTTATTCAATAGTAGCTTCTCCTCCAACTTTGGTTAATACTTCCTTTAATTGTTCAGCTTCATCTTTGGCAATATCTGCCCTTACAACTTGTGGTAAACTTTCTACAAACTTCTTTGCTTGTACCAAATTTGTTCCAGGTATAAGATTCTTAATTTCTTTAATTAATGCAACTTTTTGTTTTTCATCATACTTGGTTAATTTAACTGTAAAAGATGATTTGACTGGTACTGGTGCTGCTTCTTCTTCATCCTTTAATAGTAATGTAACGTAACATTGAATTAAATTAAATCCAGTAAAATATGTAAGTAAATTATACATTACATACATGAAAGAAAAACATTCTCTTCAAAATTGTAAACAATATTCTCTACCCTCTCCTTTTGGGGCCACAAACCCACCAACAGGCATTACTGGAGCATCGGGGAGATTAAGTCGTTTTTTTAATAAATCACTAAGTTCAGCTACTTCGACAAGTTAAGAGAAGTAATTCCTGCGCAATTTATCAATTTTTGGACTGACAGGTTTTTCACACCTTCTGGTACGGTATTGTCATTTTTTCCACTGCTACAGCAGCACGCAGCTTCAGTTGATTGTGAGCAATGGCTAATCAATAAATTAAGTATGTTACATAAAAACAAATTAATATTTAGTATAGGTTGTATCAACTCCTGATCACCAAAATTAAATTAATTGAGAGAAACGATGCCAATAATACATAACAACAATTTATCATCAAATCATTATTTCTAACATAAACAAATTTAAATCTATATATATAGGCAGTAAAAATTGTATATTATAAAACTTTTATTTTTTTTAGATGCGCCATTAGAAAAAGTGAGGTTATATAACCTTACCTTTAAAATGCTGAAAACTGATTAATTAATTATTGAAATTACCATTTATGAAATTTCCTCAATGATGTGCATTTCTCGGTAGCATAATCCTAACAGAATTCATGTTCTCTTTATTTATTAACACCGTTAACTATAAAAAAGAAATATTAAACCTCACGATGGTTCTTTATACACCGATACGGAGCGTATCGTGTACGAAGGTCTAGTTACGTCAGATGTAAATTTCCTTGTCAAATTACATCATATCGTGACAAAAATATTTTCAAATTTCACAACATAATTCTTATTTTTTATTTGATTCTTATATGTAATTGTTAATGACTAGATTTTTTGTAAAGAATAAATTTGTCTTTTTAAATTAATATGAAGTAATAAATTTTGTTAAAACACCACGTAATTCTAACTTTTAAAATAATGTTTTCACAAAAGACATTTAACTAAAGATACATCAAATCAGTTGATGACTCGAATAAATATTTTTATAAAATTGTTCAAACACACACATTGAAATTATAATGTTAAATTGCCAAATAAAATGAATAAAATGAATAAAATAAATAAAATAAATAAAAAAATAAATAAAATAAATAAATAAAATATTAAGTATACAGGGATTATGAAGAGAAGGACACACGAGACATATAATTTTAAATTTTAGAGACTTTTTTTTCGCAATATCGAAGATACAGAGCTACTAAACTGTCGAGTACATTGCGCGTGTGTCAATTGTACAATTGTATGTAAATGGAACCGTTGAGTTGATTAAAACGTATACAATAAAAAATAATCGATAAAACAGTTAAAGATGGGATATTTTAACGGTGCTGTTATCTTAATCCTTTCTTTAATTATAAATACGCTCACGCAGTTATTCTCTCACATCCTCGTATTCGTCGCATGTTCTTCAATAAATTTGGATATTCATCATTATTATTATATGTATATTACACTACGTTTTGGCAGGAATGTCTTTAACTATATATAAAATATCATCCGTCGAGGGTTATTAGCTCCTTTCCTTACATCATATCAATCAAGCTAATATTTACGCCTGAGATTCGAAGCAAATATCGTTCCGATTGTATATTTATTTATATGTATATGGGCTATTTCACGTCAAGTGGTACGATGAAAATTTTAAATCGCTCCAAAATTTGAAAACAGGCTGGAAATATCTTTCAGAAGATAGAAAAAAATTTTTACGTGTTAAAAATAATTTGCCTAAGAGTTATTCCACCATAAGATGGAAATTTTTCAATTTTTTAGAAAAATTTCTATTTTCAAAGCCATTTATCTCAAAATCTATTGATTTTTTTGAAAAAACATTACAAACAACTTTTGTTCAAAATAATCTTTAGAACTTATCTACCTGGGTTACAATTCTTAATTTTAACATCTCGAAGAGATAGGGGACTTGGAAATATTGAATATCAAAAAAAGGCGACCACGCCACAATCGATTTTGATCTAACACCGCTCAAAAGATCACATTTTTCGCGAGCTTTCGAATGGCGGTGGTTAGATTATTGGCCAAGACCGTTGGTGTAAGTTATACCCCATAAACCTCATAAAATCACTAATTTTCATGTATTTTAGGGCATAACTTACACCAGCTGTCTTGGCCAATAATCTAACCACCGCCATTCGAAAGCTCTCAAAAAATGTGATCTTTTGAGCGGTGTTAGATCAAAATCGATTGTGGCGTGGTCGCCTTTTTTTGATATTCAATATTTCCAAGTCCCCTATCTCTTCGAGATTTTAAAATTAAGAATTGTAACCCAGGTAGATAAGTTCTAAGGATTATTTTGAACAAAAGTTGTTTTTAATGTTTTTTCAAAAAAATCAATAGATTTTGAGATAAATGCCCTAAAATACATGAAAATGAGTGATTTCATGAGGTTTATGGGGTATAACTTACACCAACGGTCTTGGCCAATAATCTAACCACCGTCATTCGAAAGCTCGCGAAAAATGTGATCTTTTGAGCGGTGTTAGATCAAAATCGATTGTGGCGTGGTCGCCTTTTTTTGATATTCAATATTTCCAAGTCCCCTATCTCTTCGAGATTTTAAAATTAAATTGCCAAATAAAATGAATAAAATGAATAAAATAAATAAAATAAATAAAATAATAAAATAAATAAAATAAAATAAAATAAATAAAAAAATAAATAAATAAAATAAATAAAATATTAAGTATACAGGGATTATGAAGAGAAGGACACACGAGACAATATAATTTTAAATTTTAGAGACTTTTTTTTCGCAATATCGAAGATACAGAGCTACTAAACTGTCGAGTACATTGCGCGTGTGTCAATTGTACAATTGTATGTAAATGGAACCGTTGAGTTGATTAAAACGTATACAATAAAAAATAATCGATAAAACAGTTAAAGATGGGATATTTTAACGGTGCTGTTATCTTAATCCTTTCTTTAATTATAAATACGCTCACGCAGTTATTCTCTCACATCCTCGTATTCGTCGCATGTTCTTCAATAAATTTGGATATTCATCATTATTATTATATATGTATATTACACTACGTTTTGGCAGGAATGTCTTTAACTATATATAAAATATCATCCGTCGAGGGTTATTAGCTCCTTTCCTTACATCATATCAATCAAGCTAATATTTACGCCTGAGATTCGAAGCAAATATCTTTCCGATTGTATATTTATTTATATGTATATGGGCTATTTCACGTCAAGTGGTACGATGAAAATTTTAAATCGCTCCAAAATTTGAAAACAGGCTGGAAATATCTTTCAGAAGATAGAAAAAAATTTTTACGTGTTAAAAATAATTTGCCTAAGAGTTATTCCACCATAAAGAATGGAAATTTTTCAATTTTTTAGAAAAATTTCTATTTTCAAAGCCATTTATCTCAAAATCTATTGATTTTTTTTGAAAAAACATTACAAACAACTTTTGTTCAAATAATCTTTAGAACTTATCTACCTGGGTTACAATTCTTAATTTTAACATCTCGAAGAGATAGGGGACTTGGAAATATTGAATATCAAAAAAAGGCGACCACGCCACAATCGATTTTGATCTAACACCGCTCAAAAGATCACATTTTTCGCGAGCTTTCGAATGGCGGTGGTTAGATTATTGGCCAAGACCGTTGGTGTAAGTTATACCCCATAAACCTCATAAAATCACTAATTTTCATGTATTTTAGGGCATAACTTACACCAGCTGTCTTGGCCAATAATCTAACCACCGCCATTCGAAAGCTCTCAAAAAATGTGATCTTTTGAGCGGTGTTAGATCAAAATCGATTGTGGCGTGGTCGCCTTTTTTTGATATTCAATATTTCCAAGTCCCCTATCTCTTCGAGATTTTAAAATTAAGAATTGTAACCCAGGTAGATAAGTTCTAAGGATTATTTTGAACAAAAGTTGTTTTTAATGTTTTTTCAAAAAAATCAATAGATTTTGAGATAAATGCCCTAAAATACATGAAAATGAGTGATTTCATGAGGTTTATGGGGTATAACTTACACCAACGGTCTTGGCCAATAATCTAACCACCGTCATTCGAAAGCTCGCGAAAAATGTGATCTTTTGAGCGGTGTTAGATCAAAATCGATTGTGGCGTGGTCGCCTTTTTTTGATATTCAATATTTCCAAGTGCCCTATCTCTTCGAGATGTTAAAATTAAGAATTGTAACCCAGATATATAAATTCTAAAGATTATTTTGAACAAAAGTTGTTTTTAATGTTTTTTCGAAAAAATCAATAGATTTTGAGATAAATGGCTTTGAAAATAGAAATTTTTCTAAAAAATTGAAAAATTTCCATTTTTCATGGTGGAATAACTCTTAGGCCAATTATTTTTAACACCTAAAAATTTTTTTCTATCTTCTGAAAGATATTTCCAGCCTGTTTTCAAATTTTGGAGCGATTTAAAATTTTCATCGTACCACTTGACGTGAAATAGCCCATATATATATATATTACCTCGAACTTAATGAATTATTATAAATGCAAAGGTATTTTTCATATTTGTTTTTAATTCTGACACTTGAAAATATTACTTGAATTTAATATATTTTCTTGGTTTTCTTCGTATAATTTATATATTTGTGTTTTCTTCTCCTTCTTCTTTATTACATGTAATAATAATAATATTCACTTGTCAACGCTAGTGTGTGTGTGTGTGTGTGTGTGTGTGGGTGTGGGTGTGGGTGTGTGTTGAGTGTGTGTGCGTGTACCTGCCACCGAATGGCCATACACGTATTAATCTGTAGATTTTTCCTTTTTTTATATGTATATATATATACACACACATAAACTGGCTGGTAAAATTGTACTGACGGATTGGAACGTAAAAGGCCATAACGAATCAGCAGAGCTCGAAAAGCTTTGACGATTTATTAAAATTTCTTTTTTACTTTAATTTTATCGACTTTTCGAGCATCACGCGGGGACGAATAAACAAGCAGATCCTAGACTATACAAACACAGATCCGCTACTTACGTTGCAAGTTGAACTTTGTGATATTCGAGTTGTCTTTTTTCTTCTCTTTTTCTATCAATTCAAATAATAGGTATGGAACCTAAAATATACTTTATTAATAAATAATTATTTTACATTTATTTCATAAAATCATACTTATAATATATAACGATAAACCTGTAAAAAGAAAATGTTAGAAAAAAATTTAATAACTGTTAAATAAATTTGGATATTAATTATTCTGAAAATATTATTTAAAATGCGAGAATATCATATTTTTGATCGAATAAAAACTTATGCAATCGAATGTAAAACAGAATTTTAGAAATTATAAATATTACTATTATCGAATACATCACTAAGTTCACTTGTAGATGAAAGTAAACATCGAGATAACGCAACAATGTTTACTTTCTTTTATTCCTTCGACACTCATTCATTTTACATTTATAGTTTAATAATACGATTTTCCGATCATTTTATATCGATAAAATAAAAACGTAATTTTTTTTCGATTTAATTATTAAAAGAGACGTTTGTATTTTGCTCCGATCTCCCAATGCGCTACTCTTCCATAATTATACGATACTGATAATAGTGATGACAATGATCTAATAATAATAATAATAATAATAATAATAATAATAATTAATAAATGTAATAATAGAATGTATTGATAATATAATGCACAATAATAATAATAATAATATGAACATAAAATAATCACCATTGTAAATTCTTTGTAAACACATGGTAATGTTATTCAATATATACAATATAATATATAGCATTGATGCGAGTCATATAGATTATGAGTGTGTTGTATGTGTGTCTGTGTACCTCGGACTCGACTTTTTATTAATTTGTTCTTTTTTGTTTTCTCGATTGCACAAAGGACCTTCGAAGAAAAGAAGATTATACATTTATGTTTATATATACAACAAGAAATAATTATTACACGCTCGCACTGTTTGCGCAGTTTGTTTTTAATATATCGACGAGGATCCTAACTAAAAAATAAAATGAGATAAATCGCTCGATCATTAAGAAACTCGTTAAGGAAAAAAGAATAAGGATATAAGGATCAAATCTGTATCTTTTTTTTTCGTAAAATCGTATACATCTATATTACAAAGCCAAGTAAAGATAATATTATGTATGTATATAAATATATATACACACACATATATATATATATAACCTTTCAAAGTGGCGTTTAAATCGCATGATGCCGCGCGCTATTTTTTCTCTTATAATTGTTTGCCTATATTTCGATTATCAATATCTTCCTTACACATCCGTGTGTACATCTAACTTTGACACATTACGAACTAAAAGAATGAATCTAATGACTTTGTGAGTACTTCTTGACGATATACACAATTAGGCGTTGTCGCGCTTCTTCTTCATCTTTTATTTTCTTTATTGTCTACTGACGCTCAAGGAAGAACTAAATTATACACGTTAATGTATATTATATATAACATCTCTCGGCAATTAATAATAATAATAATATACACAATTGAAATCTTACGACTTTCTTTCTCTTTCTCTTTCTCTTTCTCGCTCTCACATTTGAGACCAATTTTACGCATATATTCCGACGCTAATTGTGTGTGTCTTTTGTAATTCATCGACATTGTTGTCGCATACCTTTACATATATACCCTCATTCCTTTTTCTTTTCATTCTTCTTTATTACATGTAATAAATAATATTCACTTGTCAACGCTAGTGTGTGTGTGTGTGTGTGTGTGTGGGTGTGGGTGTGGGTGTGTGTTGAGTGTGTGTGCGTGTACCTGCCACCGAATGGCCATACACGTATTAATCTGTAGATTTTTCCTTTTTTTATATGTATATATATAACACACATAAACTGGCTGGTAAAATTGTACTGACGGATTGGAACGTAAAAGGCCATAACGAATCAGCAGAGCTCGAAAAGCTTTGACGATTTATTAAAATTTCTTTTTTACTTTAATTTTATCGACTTTTCGAGCATCACGCGGGGACGAATAAACAAGCAGATCCTAGACTATACAAACACAGATCCGCTACTTACGTTGCAAGTTGAACTTTGTGATATTCGAGTTGTCTTTTTTCTTCTCTTTTTCTATCAATTCAAATAATAGGTATGGAACCTAAAATATACTTTATTAATAAATAATTATTTTACATTTTATTTCATAAAATCATACTTATAATATATAACGATAAACCTGTAAAAAGAAAATGTTAGAAAAAAATTTAATAACTGTTAAATAAATTTGGATATTAATTATTCTGAAAATATTATTTAAAATGCGAGAATATCATATTTTTGATCGAATAAAAACTTATGCAATCGAATGTAAAACAGAATTTTTAGAAATTATAAATATTACTATTATCGAATACATCACTAAGTTCACTTGTAGATGAAAGTAAACATCGAGATAACGCAACAATGTTTACTTTCTTTTATTCCTTCGACACTCATTCATTTTACATTTATAGTTTAATAATACGATTTTCCGATCATTTTATATCGATAAAATAAAAACGTAATTTTTTTCGATTTAATTATTAAAAGAGACGTTTGTATTTTGCTCCGATCTCCCAATGCGCTACTCTTCCATAATTATACGATACTGATAATAGTGATGACAATGATCTAATAATAATAATAATAATAATAATAATAATTAATAAATGTAATAATAGAATGTATTGATAATATAATGCACAATAATAATAATAATAATAATAATAATAATAATATGAACATAAAATAATCACCATTGTAAATTCTTTGTAAACACATGGTAATGTTATTCAATATATACAATATAATATATAGCATTGATGCGAGTCATATAGATTATGAGTGTGTTGTATGTGTGTCTGTGTACCTCGGACTCGACTTTTTATTAATTTGTTCTTTTTTGTTTTCTCGATTGCACAAAGGACCTTCGAAGAAAAGAAGATTACATTTATGTTTATATATACAACAAGAAATAATTATTACACGCTCGCACTGTTTGCGCAGTTTGTTTTTAATATATCGACGAGGATCCTAACTAAAAATAAAATGAGATAAATCGCTCGATCATTAAGAAACTCGTTAAGGAAAAAAGAATAAGGATATAAGGATCAAATCTGTATCTTTTTTTTTCGTAAAATCGTATACGATCTATATTACAAAGCCAAGTAAAGATAATATTATGTATGTATATAAATATATATACACACACATATATATATATATAACCTTTCAAAGTGGCGTTTAAATCGCATGATGCCGCGCGCTATTTTTTTCTCTTATAATTGTTTGCCTATATTTCGATTATCAATATCTTCCTTACACATCCGTGTGTACATCTAACTTTGACACATTACGAACTAAAAGAATGAATCTAATGACTTTGTGAGTACTTCTTGACGATATACACAATTAGGCGTTGTCGCGCTTCTTCTTCATCTTTTATTTTCTTTAATTGTCTACTGACGCTCAAGGAAGAACTAAATTATACACGTTAATGTATATTATATATAACATCTCTCGGCAATTAATAATAATAATAATATACACAATTGAAATCTTACGACTTTCTTTCTCTTTCTCTTTCTCTTTCTCGCTCTCACATTTGAGACCAATTTTACGCATATATATTCCGACGCTAATTGTGTGTGTCTTTTTGTAATTCATCGACATTGTTGTCGCATACCTTTACATATATACCCTCATTCCTTTTTCTTTTCATTGCTCCCTTAAAAGTAAATTCAGTTTTTTTGTATAAATTAACAAAATAAAATACAAGTGCTCTGTACATTGTTTCTGCAGCTCTAGTAATTAAAAAATTTACAAATAATAGGATTGAATATTAAATTTTCCAATAACGATTAAAAAAGTACATGTAACTGTTAAAACGGCGACGAATGTATATGGGTCGAAAGTGTTATGCGAATTACACATTGTATTTTGTTACTTAACAATTATTTATCATCTAAAAAGTTTAACTACATTTCATAATTGTGTGGGAGACAAAAAATGCTCGCGCACTTCTAGGTGTAAATCCGAGTTTCGTTGTTTTAACTACTTTTTTTCTTTATAATCCAGTGTGAAAATTACGCATTTCTGGGGAAGTAAAAACAGCGACATAGCTGTTTATTATAATTATTATTTTTCCTTGTCGTTTCCGTTGAAAAAGTATTAAACACACGCCGTAATAGAAATCGTATGAAAAAACAAACGTCGCGTCTCACATATATATATACTCGATTGTTATTTTATTCCACGCATACACTTCATTTTAATGGTTTGCCTCTACATCTCATTTCCGACTTAGAATTATTAAATATTACGACACTCGGAATTATCGCCGCGCGGACATATAATTTTCCTTTTTATCATTCCTTGCTTTATCTTTCGTATATACCTTGTTTATGAAAAATGCGTGCCTTTTTAGGCCGCTGCGATAAAAATTCGTCCCTTCTTTTCATTTTCACTCGATTAATATAAATTGCACTGACTTGGATTCGATTCGAAATTTAGTACAATCGTTCAACACAAGTTTTTTTCAAAAATAATCGGAGAATAAATTATTTTATTAAAAACGTTAAAAATGATAATAATAAAAATAACTAATACATTTTTAATTTATTAAAATTTTTGTTCTACTCTCTAGTAGACTAAACCAATTTCTTCTATATTAGATTTTGACTTACAAGCATAAATAATATGAAAAAATTATAATTGTTTTATATTTGTATAAATATGGAATCGAATCATCAACAGTATAAGATTTGGTGCTGAATTTGAAATTTATGGAGCTCGATTCGAACGCACTTACACACTATAGTTTCACAAGTAAAAACTCGCGTAAAATGCCTCTTGCAATAGATTATTCGCTACCTACAATATTCCAAGAATGCGACACATATAACAAGTACATTTATTAACTTAAACAAAAACATATAAATAGTTATTATTAATATTTCTTGAAGATTTGTTGACTGCACATAATAGCTAAATGTATTAATGAATTATAAATAGTAATAAAACACTGTAGTGAAAAAATCTTCAAAAAATAGTATTTTAAGTATTTTTTGTTAAAGTTAATAAAACATTGTTACTGCCAAATTTCTCAGTATACGTAGGACTAGGACTAATGGTCATTTTTATTACTTAATGAGACAGGCATATATCTTTTTGAGTTATGATGTGCATTAAGAGCAACAGTGCACAATATTTAATTGAACGATTTAATTGGATTTTTTTAAAAACTGTAAATCAAAATAAAATTAACTGTATAAATTAAATCAAACAATAATGTTGTAATGTCTGGTAAATTTAAATATACCATAACTTTGATTCGAATTGCAACCATTTTAAGTTTTTAAATAAACTTTTATTTAAATTTTAATTCTTATTACATTATAGCTTGTACTGTATACTTTGATATTTATTAATAAATTATTTAGTACAATGTTGTATCTTTAAATTACAAAAAGTTTTAAAACTATACGTAAAATAATTTATTATTTATAATAATAAAGTTCAATATATGTTTATAGAATGAGAATATAAATTTAATTTCATTTTGATTCACAGCTTCATCCTATCCTCTCGCACGCAATCAAATGTGTAAACTGGAAATTCGTCGAGTTATTGCAGTATACTTTCAATAATGATAAGGGAAAGTTCACGCATGAGTATCTCGAAATCACAAACGAATTTCCAGAATACGAATAGACGAGGTTCCTTAAAAATTCATCCTCGCGTCATCTTCCTCGTCTACGCGAGTCATCCTGCCTCACTGACTGTGAAGTCGACCGCTCGGTGGTTTGACTTGGTTGCCCAATGTTTTCGGTATGGCCCCAATGATTTGACCTTTTGCTGTTGTGGTTGTATACGCCCGTTGTCGCAGAATTGAGGAGGCGGAGCAAAAACAAGCTCGTCACCACCGGCGGTACCCGTCACCGGTGTGCCGTCGGCATTAAATTCCGGTGGAGGTGGAACAAAGAGGTCACCGCTTTGTTCCTCAGCATCCGCTTCAATCGGCGGGGGTAGTTGAGCAAGACTTACTGCATGCCTGGTTAATAAACCACTGCCACCGTAACCTGGCCTCTTTTGACCGCAACCCCCTACTACTACTGTTGTTGTATTATCTTTCTCTGGGTGTCCTAAACATTTTTTTATTTTATTATTTCTCTATTATCGAATATACTACTTTTTATAAATAAAACTATTTTTTAATTTTTATTACTTATATAATTTGTTACAATAGTACTTTTAAGCATATGTGTAATTGAAATTTTATCTCTACTAAAATTTATTACGTACTATTAAAGATTATCGAACCTTGAATATGTACGTGTTGCTGATGATTGGTCTCATTATTTCGAGATTGCGTATCATCAAAGCCTGTAGGAGGACCTACGGGTACGTCTTGATCCGAACTAACACCGCTGGAACTGTTATCACCGTCTTCGACAAGTGACTGTTGTGTCTAAAAAATAAAACGTACGAAATAAGAAAAATAATTAATTTATAAAATGTTGAGAATTTAAAAACGAGTATACGTAAAATATAACGTTGTATGTAAGCTTTTATGAAGCATTATAATTGTTAGTATATCGATAAAGTAAATTTATAAATAAAATTCATAAAGGTTGGTGATATTTATAAACTCGATAGATGTACGTCATTCAACTGTTAAAATAATTTTCTAAAGTCTGGTAAATTTAAATATACCATAACTTTGATTCGAATTGCAACCATTTTAAGTTTTTAAATAAACTTTTATTTAAATTTTAATTCTTATTACATTATAGCTTGTACTGTATACTTTGATATTTATTAATAAATTATTTAGTACAATGTTGTATCTTTAAATTACAAAAAGTTTTAAAACTATACGTAAAATTTTATTATTTATAATAATAAAGTTCAATATATGTTTATAGAATGAGAATATAAATTTAATTTCATTTTGATTCACAGCTTCATCCTATCCTCTCGCACGCAATCAAATGTGTAAACTGGAAATTCGTCGAGTTATTGCAGTATACTTTCAATAATGATAAGGGAAAGTTCACGCATGAGTATCTCGAAATCACAAACGAATTTCCAGAATACGAATAGACGAGGTTCCTTAAAAATTCATCCTCGCGTCATCTTCCTCGTCTACGCGAGTCATCCTGCCTCACTGACTGTGAAGTCGACCGCTCGGTGGTTTGACTTGGTTGCCCAATGTTTTCGGTATGGCCCCAATGATTTTGACCTTTTGCTGTTGTGGTTGTATACGCCCGTTGTCGCAGAATTGAGGAGGCGGAGCAAAAACAAGCTCGTCACCACCGGCGGTACCCGTCACCGGTGTGCCGTCGGCATTAAATTCCGGTGGAGGTGGAACAAAGAGGTCACCGCTTTGTTCCTCAGCATCCGCTTCAATCGGCGGGGGTAGTTGAGCAAGACTTACTGCATGCCTGGTTAATAAACCACTGCCACCGTAACCTGGCCTCTTTTGACCGCAACCCCCTACTACTACTGTTGTTGTATTATCTTTCTCTGGGTGTCCTAAACATTTTTTTATTTTATTATTTCTCTATTATCGAATATACTACTTTTTATAAATAAAACTATTTTTTAATTTTTATTACTTATATAATTTGTTACAATAGTACTTTTAAGCATATGTGTAATTGAAATTTTATCTCTACTAAAATTTATTACGTACTATTAAAGATTATCGAACCTTGAATATGTACGTGTTGCTGATGATTGGTCTCATTATTTCGAGATTGCGTATCATCAAAGCCTGTAGGAGGACCTACGGGTACGTCTTGATCCGAACTAACACCGCTGGAACTGTTATCACCGTCTTCGACAAGTGACTGTTGTGTCTAAAAAATAAAACGTACGAAATAAGAAAAATAATTAATTTATAAAATGTTGAGAATTTAAAAACGAGTATACGTAAAATATAACGTTGTATGTAAGCTTTTATGAAGCATTATAATTGTTAGTATATCGATAAAGTAAATTTATAAATAAAATTCATAAAGGTTGGTGATATTTATAAACTCGATAGATGTACGTCATTCAACTGTTAAAATAATTTTCTAAAGGTTCTTTTTAATTATTTTGTATTGTTTTATTCAATTTCTTATGGTCGAGTTAATTATAAATGGATACATATTTCAAGGAGAAAATTACGTTAACAATATTATTATATATGCATATTGTTAGGTAACGTTTTATACCAAGTATATTAGTTCGTATAAAAATAAAAAATTATAATCAATTTAAGGTTGGTATATTCTCCGATGTATATTATCACCGACTTGGAAAAAAAAATCTTTAAAAAAAGTGTAACGTAAATATAACGCGTAATAAAATAGATTAATAAAATGTGATATAAAAAAATAATTACCTTCAACTGTTTCCTGACATTTTGAATTTCCTCGACACTGAAAGAGTGCGGCATCGAACCCGAACCCGATGACCCAGAACTCGTGCTACTACCACTTCCGGCGGAAGCATTCGAGTTACCGGAGGTTTCGCGAGTCGATTCCAATTTTTCTCGTGCTGCAGCTTTCTCCAGTTCCTTAGCGATTTCGGACTCGTCACCTTCGTCCGTCAAGTCCTCGTCGTTCTCGGACTCACTCAGACTATAATCCGGTTCTGGTATTGGAGGAGCCGGTCCACCAATGTTTGGATTGTTACCACCTGCACGTATTTATTTTTATTTACATTGAGACAAAAGCTAATAAATGTAACGTTTATTCTCATTTATTGAAATTATTTTATTTTCTTAATAATTAATGACAAGTTGTGTATAACAATGAGGAGTGAGTACTAACCCGCTGACAATCCAGACAAATTAGATGCCGATGAGCTGGTAGTCATACCCTTCTTCTTCCTCTCCCTGATAATACCCGCGGTACTGTGACTCCTTCCGTTCTTTAGCGGCTGAGCATACTGATTATTCCCGTTGGTTGGCACGAGTCCGTTGGTTTGAACGATTTGAGCCCCGACGTTGGGTCCACCGTTCGCTAACTGCTGTCCACTCGTCGGTTTGAAGCTTACGGTTCCGGCCCCATTGGGCGTGCGCAAGCTATGCGACTTGCGCAACTGTGATCGCGTCGTGTGGCTTGGTAAGCTTAGCGAACGATATCCTACAGTTTTTGCGTCCTCGGGTGAGGCGTACAATTTTGCGCTGTTGGATGGCCGGAAGCTCGACATTACCCCGTAGTTGTTTTCTACCGTTGCTGCTGCCAGTTCTGAGTTCCGTCGAATAATAATTATCAGCGTTTTTCGCGACTTAGAAGAGGTTTTCATATTTAGAAAGAATATTACTAACGAACTATATTTCAATCTGGGAGTATTCAACTTCTAAGCGATTCACCGTACTGTTCACGAGTAATTTTCACAATTTTATGGCTTCTTGAGACGTTACACAGGAATTTCATTTTTTTTTAAACTAAATAATATTTATTTTTATATAAGTAGTTGCAAAACTTTGACTGATCAATTTTTGAATTTACTAAAAAACTTACTCAATGCGTTACTACATTACAAGATAAAACAAAGCCTCGTTATCACAGTTAAAGCAAAACCCATTAAAACGCAATCAGTCTAAATAAATGATAGCTGATAATCTGGTTGATCGACGATTACGTATCAGAGAATAATGTGCACTTACCCTTGACCTGTTGTATATGTGCCATGTTGTCGTAAACGGAAGCAGGAGTAACAACGTCAGGTACGGGAGCACCTACATTGACCTTTACTACTTGACCGACGGGTGGAGGTGGGGGTGGATGATTCGGTGGTGGTAAGCCGTTTCTACCTAATGCTGCGTTTACGTCCTCCTGACTGCGATGGCCCTTCGGCACTAAACTCGATGAGCCTTGCGCTTGGATGTTCAAATCCGGGGTGCTATGGAAATCACGATGTAGATCTGAACCGCCTCCCAGGCCACCGAAGAATCGTACTCGTGACGACTGCAGAGAAATCCATCAACGTCAACATTCGGTGCTTAAGCTTTCATCTTTTTAGTGCTTTTCGTTAAATATGAATTATCAATTATATAGTTTATTTATCATTAAAATGAACTTGTCGTCAATCTATACTTGTTATCTAAAATCGAGTGATTCAATACATTTTTTAATTAGCATTTATTATATATTACTTGAATAATTAATTAAGTAATTTACAAACATAATATGAAAAATAAGTAAATGGATATCATAATAAATTAAAGTATAATTATTTCATCGAAGCTAAGTAAAGTGGCGAGAATTGTATTATTTATGGTTAATTATTAATTGTGAAAAATGATAATAATGAATATTTAATTATCACGTTATTTCAATATTAATTTATGAATAATTAAAATGAATTTTTATAATTAAATGAGAATTTAGTACATTATGATAATTCGAATTTAACTCCAAGAATACGTGAGGTCAATTTGTGTTAGCGTGATATATCTGCATATTTTAGTACAGGATGTAGGATCGGGAATTCTTAATTCGATGTACATAGTATAAAAATAATTAGTGTTAGTAAAGATGAAATATAAAAAGTGTACGATATAGTACCAACTTTCTTTAAGAAATGTTAGTTTGTCGATAATCTATGGATTAGTAAAATTGATATTTAATACACCAAATAAGTATAGTAGAAAATCATTATGAATAGAATAAAATAAGATTTTGTTAAATTTAAAATTTTTACTATGTACACGACAAATACAAGGAAATAGTGGAAATTTTACCTATGTTCCCTGGAGAGTGACAATGGTGCTCTTGTTTTTTTTAAAATAATTTTACTATCCAAGAGGGGTTTTACTCTCCGGGTCACGAATTTTGATGCAACTTCGGAAATTATTTTCTGGTACACAAATATGAATGAATTCATATAAAATTTAATCTTGTAGGCTGTTGAACGAAAATTATATGTAGTTAATAAAATATTGTGAAAAGACTTTGCTTTAATTTAGTCGCTAAAAACTCAAAAATATTCAAAAGAAGATATTCATACTCAAATTTAGAAAATGCTATGATCAAATAAATACGATTTCAAAAAAATTTTAACGATAATTTAATATTGAAATTTTATAGAATTTTCAGGCAAAAATTTCGTCTAACTCTTATATCTTCCATAACTTTTATCTACTTGATCTCAGCTAGACTTGAGTTTGTATCTACCTCGAATTATTTGCTAGTTATCAGCAATCAAATTAAAACATATTTTCACAATATTCCATTAACTGCGTATAACTTCCGTCATACTGTCTATGAAATTGAATTTCATATGAATTATTTCATACTTGTGTACCAAAAAGCAGTTTCCAAAGTAGCAACGAAATCCGTGACCCGGGGGTGGAACCTTTCCGTGTAAGGGTTGTGATGTATAGTGGTGCAATATAAATGCGATAAATTGTAAAATTGAGTTTCTATTTCCCAGTGAGTATGTATATATACCTAATATAATCTAAACTGAACAAATTTATAAAACTTTGTGTATAATTTAAAATATGTGATATACCTAATTATGCATAAATAAAGAAAAGTATTCAAACTTCTATTGTATATCTAGACTGATAGTTTAAAAATGTATAATACTATACCGGTTTCAAAGAAATATGAAGTATTACATTTGTATATAATTTTGTTGTTTGTTATACGAATGCGGCCTTTGTTAAACAAAAAATTGTAATAAAACACGGCAAAGTGTTATAAATAGATGACTGACGTTGCGATATATTTAAGCAGTCGAGCACAAAATAAAAAAGAAAAAAATTGATGTAATTCAAAAATAGAACAACTATTCTATTAGCGAGCTTTAATCACCTGGATAGGCAGCGTAACTTCATGCAAAATATGCCATGCACTGTATAAATAAAGTACAATCGTATGCAATTCTTCATAACTTTATACCAATTAAAAATTTCGAGAGTATAAATGAAAACTAATTAAAACAAGATAAATAAATTAACTACAATGACTTGTACAAATTTCTTAATAAAATTAGATATGTTTATTCAATAATGTAAATTACAAAAGTTATCGTATTATGTATACATATACATATATATATACAATATGTACAAAATATGAGTTGTGCAGACTCCCTTTCAAAATCTAAGTGAATAAATTAATAAATTTGAAATTCGTATTAGAATAAAATTATGAGACTGTTATTGCATCGATATTATGTACATCATCGAAGTGGCTCAATAATACAAGTAGTCCTCCTCTCCCCGTAATCCTCTGAGCTCTCCACGATTATTATTGGACTTGTTCATAGAAAACTACAACAGAGAACATGCAAACATATCCACCATTAACCGGAATGGAAAGAGGCCATGCTTCCTTTTATTTTCCAGTTTTAAAAGCCTCCTCGTAAGATAAATTTAGGTAATTTTTTGGGATAAATTTGGTAAGGTAGCAAGATAGTAAATAAAGAGTATTTAATATAAAAGAGCCTATGTAGCAAAGAGTGCAGAAGTAGCTCATTATTGGAGTGTCTGGTCGCTCGTAAAAAATATGAAAGCTTTCAAAGCTATCAGCTGAAAGAACTGTTCATAAAACTTCCCAGTAAGCATTAAGTGAAGTGGCGGTTATATTTTTTATTAAACACTAGTAAATTAACTACTTTACTTTATATAATGATAATTTGATTCACGTACGTACGTATAGGTGTAGTACCAATTATATCACCAATTAATACATATAGAAATATTTAAAAAATATAGTAAGATACATTTCCACGACATCTTTTAATCAAATTTATGGTTGTTTTAACGTTGTTAATATAAAATGTAAAATAAACATTTAAACGTTAGTAAAAAATAAATAGTAACCTTCAATGTTATTAAGTTATATTTCACATTGATCTTTAAAACATTAAAATTACGGATGTTGTTAAAATATGTTCTTTGCTTACTGGGTTTGACTAACAAAAATATTGATCAACTACTAGTTACTTGTACCTTTGCAAATCAAGAGAAAATTATAAGTAATTATAAAACATGAAAGCAATAAACAATTGGATAATAAAAATCCTTCATATTGATGAGAAGCTTTGACAATATTCTAAAACTTCTGCATGCTTATAAAACTCGGATAAGTAAGAAGACTGTCCTTCGCGTAATGTCCATTTAAATAAACAAACAAATTTCAAACAAATTTCTACTAATAAAAAAATATATTATTTTCTCGCTGTTACTTTTACAATTGATTTGAATAATGACCAGGGTACGAATATTCGTGACTGTCCTTGAAAAGAAAAATAAAAGACTATCGTGTTTTATCGACAGTTCTTTCAAACCGATATAGCTATCAAAGATTTCGCGTTCCCTCCGGGGATATACTCGTCCTTACTTTGCCCTTGCGTTTCATCTCAGCAACACTCGCGTAGACCCGGCCAGACTTAGCTGGAGACGTTGGATGAGACTTGGTGCTAATCGTGCCACTCGCAAAATGCGAGCTCGAGCTCATCTGCATCGTTGAGCCATAATGACCTGGGGTTATGCCGTTGGCGCCCTGCTGGCGCTGAAAGAGCTCCTGTAAAGAGAAGGAGAACGGGCGATGCTCAAGCCGTTCCACATTACGCACTCAGAGACGAATGGCATCGGTTCTATTTCTTTCAATCGTGCGAACAACTGTACTTTTAGTTTCATTGCTCGTTCGTGGTCTACCGCGCGAGGGTACTCTACTCTTTCTTATTCAAAATTCGTGCTTATTTGTGTTTAGCTTGTGGTAATACAATATTCTTTACTCGAACTAACTTAACGAGATCATTAACATTTACTTTATGATTTACCGATGACACAAAACTATTCATCCACGTAATTGCAAGGTAATTTAATTACACTTTTAATTTGTTCGATAATTAAAAAATATATAGGCAGAAAAACAATTTCCACGATGCCTTAATTAATAAAATAAACTTTTTCAAGTCTCTTATCATCAAGAATTGTTTTTAATGTTAAACAATTTAACGTAAAAAGCTGAATATGCACAATAAAATTGATATAAGAATCAAATGTTTATATCGATATAATTAATACAAGGCAAATTGTACGTACACGAAAGCTTATTAAACTGATACAAATAAAGCTTATGAACGACACAAAAGAGCATTAACATTAATTGCATACGACATATAAATATGCAGTTTTATTGGTGTACATAATGATATTTTTGCTCAAACTAATAATTTAGTGAGTCGATATTCTATTTATTTAAAGTGAACATATAATAAATTTAATTAACAAAAACGTATAAACTCCTACTCGAATTTTTATCTCGCTACAATTTGAATATTAGATAATGTGGGAAAAAATTAAAAGTATTAAAAGTAGTCTAGGTGTATATAAGTGTGGAAATACGCCACTATTTGAAATTATTATATGATATTCTAAATTTGTACATTAATAGCCTATTAGCGTAACAACACAAATAGATAAGCAAGTAATTTGAAACAACCATGTGAGTTTTGAAATAGTAGTAACTAAAATTATAGTTATCCTAACAACAAAGATTTATTTAATATATTAAAATACTTTATAAAATTATTTTTGATGTCACAAAAGTGCTACTTACTAAGTTTGTTAAAGTAACAGTTTAGAGTATACACACATTCGATGATTTCGAAACTGCCAACATAGTAAATATGAATACAGTAATGTTTTATTCGATGATTGAATGAAGAAAAGAAGTAATGAAATAAAAGTAACATTTTTGTGACAATAAATTAGACACGTAGTATACTCATTTGAAATTTCGCCTTTCAATCTCTGAGTGCGTTTGTCATGCATCTCATGCATATAGAGGATGGATACCGGTAGTTAAAAAAAGTGATAAAAAAATTGTGACTAAATGAAATAATGAAACACGAGTAATATAACGAGCTTTTTTTGCCGTGCCCTATATGCTCACGGTATAAGCGGTGTAACGTGCTTTCTATGTCTAACGTGTTCTCTCGCACGTATTAATATCTAACTTCCGGACTCGTTCGAGCCCGGAATATCGAGTTTGACGAGTAACATTTGTAGAATGCACAAATTTCGTTGAGGAACTTACCTCGAGTTCGGCAGCTGTGATGCGACTCGAAGTTGGTCTCGAGCGAATACTGGCGGTTCTTGGTTGCACTGGTGTGTTTTGCCCAGTGTTGGGATTCGTCGATCCTTGCTGGTTCATGTGGAGAGATTCAGAGCTAATCGATTTCGCACAGCTCGATGTTACTTCGTCGCGTTCTTCTTTTTCACCGCCACCTTCTGACAGTATTATAGTATCAACCGATAGGTAAACATTGTTTCGCTATTTAACATTTATACATCTTCAAGATGAAATTTTAAATACGAGATGAATGGTAAGAGTTATAGCATTCTCATATAGCATTTATTAGATCTAACTACCTTCGACTAATAATATGTCTATGAAAAATTAGAAATATTTAGAAGTAATTTTCCACAAAAGCAATTAATGTGAATTATTTAATTTGCTTTGTTTTGTAATTAGTAATCTTATCTTTATCAGTAAACTAGATTCCATATATATAGATAGATAAAACGTCTATTTTATAAGTCCTAAAGTAAAAAATAAAAATAACGAAAGAAAAGAGAAGTTACCTAAACCAGCAACCATTGAACGAGCCCTAGCTCGACCAACGCTGAGGGTAGTCTTTGGATCTCTACGTGGTGGCATTGGAGCCGGGGATCTTCCAAGGGTTCCGCCAATTGCTACACTATTATTCGTCTTGCGTGGTAGCGTCGCATATTGCCTCTGAATCGGCTGACTAGTCGGCAGGGCAGCTGCCGATTGCGAATTTGGAAGACTAAGAACCGGTGAAACAACCGTCATGCGCACCAGCTCGCCGGACTTCCTGATCAAGTCAACCACGTGCTCGTGCAACGCGGTTGTCACGTCCTCGCCGTTTATCTGCATCCATCAAAATTGTTCGGTATATAAATATTTCCGAGGTTTAAACCTTGATATATATTAACATCAAGACTATAATATCAAGACGGTTAATAATTTATTCAACGTCCGTTTCTGCTTATAAATTACGCGATATTTCACTGTATACGAATCATCATGACGAAATTAATTATATAAGTTCATCAAATATCTATCCATAAATTGATTTGAATTAGGGATATTAGAAAAAAGATAATGTTCTTCAACAATTTCGGACATCGTATTATTTTCAGTACTCTCAAGTATTATGATTATTTTCAGAAATTTTGTCTATATTATGCCGTTTAAATTTTAAATTTTAGTTTACAATTTTAATAGTTGTTTCTACGAAAGAAATTTCTTTTTTATCTTGTTCATAAAAGTTTCAATTTGTAAACTGATATTTTATTGATCAAATACAGCTTTAAAACATTGAAGATACAAATCAATATAAAATCATACTACGATTTGAAATTAACCCACAATGAGATAAACTATAAAAGTATGATCAAAATAATTAACCACTATGCAATATTATGGATATGACAATTGAAAATTAACGTTGTATGTTATACCGTAAACTGATACTCTGTAAATTTGCGTTTAATCATCAAATACTAACCTGAATGAGAAAATCTCCTTTACGCAAACCGGCCAAATCAGCAACACCACCTTCGTCAACATCATCGAGGTACTGTAGAGCCGGATACCTTGCTGATAATGTCATTTCTGTGAGGTTCGTTGTTGATTTTGCACCGCGTAATACAAAGCCAAATCCCTTCCGCGAGCGATGAAGCACAACGGTACGTGGTTCTGACGTTATTCTGGAATCGCACGCGTAGAGACTACGATTTGTTATATTGCTCATATATTATGCCTACCACGGAAATATGGTTATATTGATTTATATTAAAACAATATTTTTTTTTCATTATACTTCCGTCTTTCTTGAATCTCTATAATTATTTATATATAGATATATATATATATATATTTAAGGCAAAGCAACATGACGCATGTACCTAAAGCAAATCATATTTTAATTGATAATAATATAACTATTTACTCTATTCAAAATTCTAACGATACTATACTTATATTACCATATATTATGGTAAGGTTATTTTTACCATAAATATTACTTTATCAATTTCTACTTTAAAAATAGACTATTATTTAAAATTATAGATAATACAAATTTTTAAATTATCAACACAATAAGTTAAAATACATGGAAATTTGGTAAAATGGGCCAATTATTGGTACATGCTCTCGACTTCTACAGAAAGATGCCCGCAGCCATACATAAATGCGTCATCAAGTTTGTAAGTGGTTTTCTATTTAAATTATTTGAAAATACATACGTATTCTAAAAAAGTGGTTTTGCAAATGATTAAAATTAAAATTAATGTTAAAATTAAAATAAATTAAAACATATAATTAATAAATTATTAATTTTCTTAACATTATTAATTTTATATAACATCAAAGTTTATTTTTAAACTGTTTTTAATCTTCTGGAACTTTGAAAATCAATATTACTTTTTAATTTTTTCGAAAAGGAGGTCAACGAGGTACAATATTTTATAATTTTAATTCACAATACCATTATTTTGTAAAAGAATTATTTAGTAATTATAAAAAATTTAACATTTGAATTCAACTTTTTGATTTACATTTTCAAAACTAAATTATTTTATTAAATAAATTAATACTATTATGAATCTTTAGAAAAAATTACAATATTGTAATATTTGTTAATGCTGGTTATTCATCATGAGAAAAAATGAGTCGTCATAAAGATACAGTGACATAAATCCATGAGTTAAAAGTGGAATACTCTTATCAACGAATACGTAGGTTTATTTTACGACATTTTATTAAATTATATATCCTTGGTATGCCAATAATCAATAAAAAATTTCCAATATAAAATGTTCTGGAAAAATCAAAGCTTTCACTGTACAAACTATCCGACACTTCCATCTACCATAAAGCCAATCTAAAAAAAAAACGAAAAAAGCGCCAATTTCTGAAGGAAGCGAGCTTTTCTGTAGTTTCTCTGTGTTGAGTTCTCACGGTTTCTTTAATCTAGGTGCAGTGGCAAAGTACTTGTGCTGCGACTCCCGGCGTCCCAGCACCCGATTCCTGGTTGCCGCTGCTTCCCGCGCCACCGCCTGCGGCCCCAGCGGGATGTTGGTGTGGCGTAGTCTAACCTCCTGGACGCAGTGCGCCGGGAATAGCCCGGTGCCTTGACCACGTAGTACACCCTCGAGTAAACCGCAATCCGTTGCTCCCGTTACTGTTACAATTTCAATTTTTTCTTTTGTATTATGCTTATGTATTTAAACGTTCAAAACTTTTACTTTATGTAGATCTTCCTACAAGGTTACTACAGTTTAGATTTACTACAAATTATGGATAATTCATTAGATATGTCGTAAATTTTTCAATAAAATATAGTAATTTTTATGATTTGTCAAGTCTGAAGTACCAGAACATTTTTCTCCTTTTTGTGCGTTAATGTCAGAACCAAAAATTGACAGGAAATATTATCAGAGAAAATTATATGTTTTTGCTATCACAATTTTCGAGCCACACTTCTCGGAAGAAAATATTAAAACGAGAGTTAAGCTTTATCATTTAAAGTACAAATTCTCCATTATTCTAAGATAACGATCATTTAGATTTATAATCCACTTGTACGAGGGCACAAATATGAGTGTATTACTTTACGAAAATTGATTTATCATACAAGTTACAAATTTGAAGTAAAAGATTTAATCTCGTGTGATGATCAACAACAATTAAATAAGAACAATGCAGAAATTGATTGCACTCGATTGTCACTGTGGTTACATCAGCGTTAAGATAACAAAAATCAAAGAATTACACTGTTTACTTTGTTTAATCATACGAATAATATTAAACGTCAAAAGCAAACGTCATAACAATAATATATAAAAATATTCAATACCGTTGTCGTATCACGACTGAGAAAATCTCAGAACTATGCCAATGAATTTTATTAAGATAAGCGGTCGAAAATTATCAAAGTATTTATTAAGTTTACACTATTTGTAAATTATATCGAAATCCAATAAAATTTACTTTTTACTGTTTTTAGCTAGTCTATTTAAATAACGTAGATGAAGTCGCGTTTGATAATGTCATGCGTAAAGAGACCGAAACTTATCAGTGCTTATCTTAGGTAAACATATAACATATAAACACACACGCACACACTATTAATACTCATTGTCACCACGTGTTCCCAATTCTACGTAATTGAAATTTGCATTAGTGCTAATATATGCAAAGAAATATTTTTAAAATTTATGGAGAATGCGTAATTTAAAGCATAAAACTGTCACTCAAACGAATGTTTTACGCTTTATTCACATATTTTAGATTGAAATATTTATGAAACTTTGATAACTGTGAGTACAACTTTAAAATTTTTAAAATTAATTCAAGGAGAATTTGTAATTTGGAGTTTAAACAAATGAGAAATTGATCAAAAATACATACGAACATGAATAATTTGACAAAATAGATTATTTGTTATAAAACCTTCCCCCATTAGAAATAGGACAATGAATTTACAATCATATGTGCAGTACATAAATATAATATACGATTATTTTTCTGCAATAGGAGATATAGATGTGAGAACGAATTAAAATGAAATAAATAAAAAACTAAATCTGGAAAAGCTGGAACTGACCTTCGAGTATGTCACCCTGATTGATGGCTAGATGCCCGGGTATTCCACTGCTGTAACTTTCGACGCAAACGACAGTCGTCCCGGGTATCGACAGAGAATTGTTGGTCGTGTCCGATTGGGAGGTACCTACTCCCGAGCTGTCGCTGATGACATCCGAGGCTGTGTCGCCCAGACTCTTGTCTGTAACAATCGAACGCAAACAACCGACACGCGGTGTCAGACACGTCTCCATTCTGCACTCTAACGCGTGCGACTACTTTTTTTTCGCGCCCGCGTACGTACAGCTGATAAGAAATTGCGAATCCGTGGCGCCTGCGCACCTTTACATTTTATTATATATACGCTTTGACCTTTCGTTTTATTAATAACGCGAGTTTTTAATACCATAGCACACATAATCATTTTTTTACGTTATTTCATGCTATTATTGAAAATTATTTTACTAGAATAATTTATAATACTTTATATTTATCAACTTACGTTGGCGGTATATCGCGTTTAAACGAACAAAGACATAATCGAATGACGAGTTGAAAAAGTAACCGACGAGATTGTTATTTTTATATTTTTATACTTACACATCGTTATAAGGGCGATCGACCGAATGCCACGTGGCTTTTTTATAGATAAACTTAACCAAATTACTATAATTAGGCAACATTACGTTATTTTAATCAATAATATGAAAATCACCTTTCATTCTTCGATCGTTCATTATATTAACGATTTTAATTAACTATTTAATTAAATACGTTTATAAAATGTCAAAGTAGAAGTAGACTCGTTCGTAACGCGTACGAAAATGTCATGTTATTTTTTTTGTGCGTAATCTGACGTGAGATCGGATTAGGTTGGCGGTAGTATATTGGACCGATATCGATACAGATATTTCAAGATTACGACCGAGTGTCGGTCTATATTTGCCGATGCCTCGCGGCTTATCGAGCTATGCATTAACGCTCATTTAGCACGAATCGATATAACCGATTGGCTGGTACTTTTTTATCTTGTTCTTATTTAGATACACTTTAGTTTAATCTTATACACATTGATCGGGTTAATATGTTATTATTTTTTTTTATTTAACACTTCTTATTACAATCCGAATTATTAAAGAAAAATTTCCCGATACGATTAGTTAAACAAAATAAATGTATGTATTATTTTAACACAAAAACATGCACTTCATTGTTTATTGATATACATATACGATGTATATTTGGTTTTAACTTATAAATAAAATTCGAAAATTCGGGTTAAATTATTGTTTTAAAATATTGTTAATCTCGTGCATAATATGTAAAATTTATGTAAATTCGATAGTTTGTTTAAAATGCAAGTAGAGAAAAACAAATTGTAATTTATTTATAACGACTTAATACATAAAATAGTATATAATTACTACTAATTATAAAACATGTAAACTAACATTGGTGTAAAAATATTTTAACATTAATTAAAATATTCCATAAGAATTTCTTATATGTAACATTCTCTGATATAAATAAATGAATGTGACTATGTAGTGGCGTAATGAATGTTATATGCGATTATAAATTATAGTGATGAAAAATTTATGAAAAATATTCTATTTCTAAAAATAAACCATGACATCTATGTTGATCATCATTTTATAAAGAAATATTACACTCAACAAAGCTAAATGTATTTTAAATAAATAAGACTCTAATGTAAAGTAAAATGATATGAAATGTCAAATAAAATATATCTAGTGCAATGTAATATATGTATATATAGATATATATAATATATAATAATATAACAATGGTCTAATAAACTAGATTAACTTTGATTATTTTGCATAAAAAAGCTAAACAATAAATTTTCCATCGGCGCAAATAATACATTCCTCATTTTACACGCAAGGCAAACGTCACTACCTCCAGATGATAAAAAATAATTCATTCCCGAGCATTATAATATGCACGGGAGGTTCCTGGTGGTGATGTCACGTATATGTATACGTACGAGAGTTCGCATTTTTCCTCCTCCGGAGTGTTCCGGATGGATGTCGACTTTTCAGATAAAAGAATAGATAGTACAGAATTATAGAAGTATAGAGAAGAAATGTAGGAAATAAGTAGTAAATTAATTAACAAAAATAATTATTGTTGAAAACAATATGTCTAAATTAACAGATTAATTATATTTGATTTTAAACGCAGACTATAATTAACATTGTTAAGTTTGCATCATTAAGTACATATTTATACAAGTATCGTATGCTCCAAAAGTATAAAATAAGGACCTTTTTCTTCATAAACCGCAAAGTTCAGAAAAATGTAATTTTAAATAAGAAATCAAATTTTTTTACCAAGTATAAAAAAAGATTTTCTGCGCAATTAATAACAAACTTTTCTCATGTCATGTACAGGGAAAAAGTCCAATTCGTGTCCTTTATATTCTCCCATAGTTGTACCATTTACTATTATGATATATTTATTTGTAAGAACTTCTTCTTAGTCAATCAAATTGTTTTTAATAAAAATTAATAAAAGATATAGTTAAAAAATGAAGGATTTTATAGATATAGTAAAAGTAATTGAAGAAAGAATGTGGAAGATATAGAGAGAGGAAGAGAGAGAGAGAGAGAGAGAGATTGTACCTGTGACAATGCTGGCTGAATCTTCACCGGACGGTTGATTACTACCCTCTGATAGACTGGAGCTTGCCGAACTGAAGGGTGCCAAACTCCTACTGCTCGGCGACGGTGAGGGCGGCATCTCCATCGGCCTTAAGCCGGCGACACCGCCCGGACCGTGCATGTCGAGTCGGTGCTGGAGCTCGATCCGGTGCTCCTGTAGCCTCGTCAGGCCTTGATAATGCTCGCCGCTCGGTAATCTTTAAAGTTTAGCGCGCGCCCGTTTACGGTACTATTATTTCAACCGGCCTCTCATTCCAATCCTTTTTTTTTTCTTTTATCTTATCCTCCATATCCGGTCTTAATTGTTATTTACAATTTACTTTGTTTAATGCTCACCTTCTTCAAAAATAGCGTAATATACTTATTTCGTAATATATTTCACTTTTTGTCTACATTAAATGAAAAATTGTTCGTAAATTGAAATAACATTTCAAGACCGAATTGTAGAGATTACTGTTAGAAGAAGGTAGGCCTAAATTGTCTTTGCAAGAGCGATCGCAATTGTATTTAATTGAATTTCAGGAACTCGTTAGGAGATTCACTTGATTGGATAGTGGATGGGAATGATTTAATATCATTTTGAACATGGCTATGGTAATGGTAATGGTGGTTATGATGATGATGATAGAGGTGATTGTAATGTATAGAGACCACCACGCGTTTTAAAAAAACAATTATTTTAATCACAACTTTGTATTTACGTCAATTGAAATTTACAAATGTGTGCTGATCTCTATACCATGATACTACACTGATGTGCGAATCGCGTTTTAATTTTTTTTAACGAAAAAGTATTTTTATTTGAATAAACATTTTACTGATTTGCAAAAATAAAACCAAAGGCTAATGATATTTTTTAAATTAATGATGAAAAACATATACATGTACCTATATACACGTACGTAAATTACGCGAATGTCAGAAAAATGTTCATGCAAATAAAAATAACCGACGATTACTTACTTATACACCTTGATAATACAAATTTTGAACACTGTTTTCGTTATATTGGATAAGTCACGCATTATTATACAACAAAAAATACTATGTTATATAACAATTGCAACTTTTTGAACAATACGTTATCTAAATTTGTTAAAACAGTATGCAAAATTGTACGTTCGAGAATGATGAATGACATAATACAAAACAATAAATTGGTGGGTTAAGAATAAAGTTTAGATGTATGATAGAAAGAAACATAAAGCTAAATTAAAAATAAGTGCAGAAATATTCACAATAAACAAAAGAGATGATATAGAGAAAAACATGAATAGAGAGGAAAGAAGGAATAGAGTTTTTTTTGGTACAGTCGCATGGTGACGAGAAATTGAGTTTTTAGTCCTTTAAATCTTTTGATTCTCTATTAAAATTATGTTGTACTTCAAAAAAGTGTAATTTTATACAGACGAAAAATTTTTTATTGTGAAAAGCGTGCAACAATTTGCCAGAGTAAAAGTAAAATGATTAGAGAATCTTAAAATCATCACTAATTTTTAGATTTAATGTTTCACATTATATTGAGAGACTCGTAAAAAATTACAATCGGTAGATGTAAGTATATAGAAAGAAATTCTCTAGTTTAATTAGAGACTGCACAGCTGTTAGTGTAAATAATTGAATTTTTTAAAGAGAGCAATTGCAAGTAAACGTAAAGTTTGGTATTTCGGACTCAATCTGTCGGCACGGCAAAGACAGTTTATGCTTACCTCGCAGCGTGATCCCTGAGCTGCGCGGGACTCTGATAATCCGAGCCCAATCTCTGCTGTTCGGACGGAATTCTCTGGATGGTAGAGGTGGACTGTGGCTTCTGTGCTCAATGGACGGGACCCGACTAAGACATCCATGGTGCGACTCTGCCCTGGGTATGGTCCCGTGTTCGGTGCTCGTCGGCGTCGTCGTCGCGGATGTCGAGACACCCCTGCCGAGACTCCCGGATGCTAAATACGCGTCCGCCGAGGAGACGACTCGACTTGGGTTCGCGAAATGATCGCGCGTCAACGTGTTGCCGGCTGAGCCTACGGGCGAGGAAGGCGTCAGGGGTTGATGATAGTCGGAGGTAGTGGACGGTAGCCTGGTGAGGGTTCCGAGGTTCCCGGCTGAGCAGCTCGTCGAGAGCCCGCCAAAAGCCACCGAACGCCTCTTCGGGTTGTAACGAGGTGGGCCTTTGAACGGCACTGGAAATTCATCGATGGATCGTCACCCCGAGGGGTTTGTCCTCGTCATTCTTTCGTATTGTGCGATTTCCTTCTTTTTTTTTTAATTTCGCGGCTTCTAGGATTGGATTTTGCTTTGCTCTTCCTTGTTTTTCTTTCTAGCACTCTATTGTATAATGGTGCGAACTTTTGCTTTCGGTGGGGTGGTATTTATTGAGTTTACTGGTTTTACTAGTTAGACAATGGTTGATGGGCATTTAAATATTTATGTCATCATAGTTGCAATTAATTCAACACGACATCTAACGATATTTTTTAAGGAGATGTGATACCCAAATTACAGGAACCTACCTCTAAAATCCCAAAAGTTTTAAAAACTAATGGAATTAAAAATCTCAAAAAATTTACAGATAATGTTGAAAGCAAATAAAATACCGTTACATAGCGATGTTTTCAAAATAATTAATTTAAAATGAATTATATAGAAATAACAATTTTTTGGTCGGTAATATATAGCTAAAAACAATGATGCACGGCTGCTCAAAAATCTCGTTGATTTATTGATAAAAAAATTTGAAAAAATTCATAGACTATCTTTAATGTAAATACAACACCGTTACAAAGCGTTTTTTTCGATAAAGTATACTGTTCGCTTAAGAAAAAATAAATAGTGATTCTGTTTTAATGGGTTTACATCTCCTTAAGTACGTTCCGTTTTAAGTACATGAACAAAATAAAGTTTTTTTACTTTTTCTACAGGACACCAAATTGAATGCTATCATAGAATGAATATTTTTAAAATATCGGAATATTTACAATTATTAGCAATTTGAAAAGGTTATATATTAATGTTTATATTATCGATATACTAATTAGGGAAGATTAATTAGTAATTATGAATACCCAATAATCCATTAATCGTAGCGTAAAACCTTAAAACCCTAGATGTGCAATTATTTTGCTCACTCTTAAAATAACACGCTTGCAAAAATCAAACTCGCTGGTTTAAAAATTAGCAAAGTTTTCGTGTGCTCATACAAGTTTATAAGTACAAAGAAGAAAAGAAGCTAGCTGTGTTAGTAAAATTTTACAAGCTTGCACCTCGAGACGCGTCAGTAATACAAGGACATAATCATTTAAGCAGTTCGAGACAAATGCACTCGATGTATCATTATAAATAGACATGGATAATGTCTAATTTTCATACTTGTCAATAATTATATACAACATGTAAGAAATACGATAATCACAAAATCAAAAATACATTGGTTTTCATTTCAAAGTAATGCAGAAATATTAAATTGATCGAATAAATTTATAAAATATCTTATCATTTTTACAAACAGTACCCATGTCAATAAAAAATATACGTGAATCTTTTCCAATACGAGATTTGAAGCACATACAATCAATCGTTCGTTCCAGTCGGTTATCATACTTGTTGTCATTTCGTTCGTTCGTTACGTTTATATCATTTCAATATTTTTCTGTGCAGGTTTCTTTTCGTATTAGTTTCACGCGAGATACAGATTCGTCCAGCGAAGATATAGATGTCGCTTTGAGATCTTCTGGATTGTCGTAAGTTCGTCGTTCGTTACGTTTGTTTATTATCTTTTTTCCACTTTCTATATATTTATACACCATTACTCTTTTTGTTCAGTATCCAATAATTACAACATACGTACACATACGATATACATATTAAAATACAGGTACACAAATTGTGCATACATTATTTTGACACAACCTATAGTCGAATGTCCAACTAGAAAATAATTATTTATACAATATTATAAGATTTTCTCTTTCTTTGATACATATAACCTTTGTGAAAAAAAAATTTTAATTTATTTCGCACAACACATAAAGAAACGCTTATCCTACCGATATCATTTAAGGTACTATAAGTATATCATGATATTTTAAAAGCTCGTATAGTCTTCTTTCGTACGTGCCCTTTTTATAATAAAAAAAAGTTACTTCTTAATATCTGAAGATATTTTTTTAACTTGTTATTTTTGTAATATTACATTAAGATTGGACTTCCGACATAAATGCATTCTGCATTTGTATTGTATGCATTACAAGTTACAATGTTAACTACATACTAATAATAAATTACATAAGTTTACAACGCCCAATTAATAAAGACTCAAGACAAAGTATACCAATATTAAATAGTTGGTTAAATTTATATAGATATACAAGTATGTGTAACTAACAAAATGTGAGGATTACCAGAGGTATATCAATTTGACACATTTAGGAAATTGGGTGTAGTCGCGAAAAGTTAATTCGATCAATTTTATTAACGATATAATCAATGATAATACTTTAACGTTTAATTCGAATAAATTTTAACAATATATATAACATAAAAACGTATGTAATATGTAAAAAATAAAAACGATGTGTCCAAGACAAATTTGTTACAAATAAGTTCGATTAAAGTAAAGTTATTTCAAATTCACTACTGAAAGAAGAATAGATGCAGCAAGTCAGGAAGGAAAAATTAATAAAATTGATCACATGTCTCGAATGAGTGAATAGGTTTTGCAATGCAATTGGCGAATAACCCGCGCATTGTATTATTCACAAGGATTGAAGGAAAAGACGAATAGAATCCGAAGAAGAATATCAAGGAAGATCAAGAAGGGCTGATTAAAAACTCGGCTATAGTTGCGCATATCTACCTAGGCAGGTATACGCGAGCATCACCACCAAGCCGACTCTTTTCCGCGTATGCGCGACATACACGTACCTACGTGTATAATATATATATATATATATATATATACATACACATATATACATGTATACTGCGCGCACGCGTGTATGTTTGTGTGTGTGTATGAATCCATACTCTGTCAAAGTCAAGTGTGCATCTCGAGGGGCTGCTCTCCCCTTCCCTCTTTTCCCCCTCCCCCCACCCCCCCGTACTCCTTACTCTCCCGTTTTCTAACAGTATACGCGCGTGCACTGGTACATCGAAAATCCTAACGAGCATCTAATCTGGTATGCTACATGCGTGGATGCAAACGTGCGCCTTCGTGCAGACCCCCGTAAGCCTAGAATAGCTAAAGTTGCATGCATGAATCGGATCAGATGTATATCCGCCTACGCGATTGATCGCCGACTTTCAGATTCTTTTCCCCGTTCTCTCTGTCGATCGTCTCTCTTTTCTCCTTTTTTTCAGGATACCGTACTTCCGCGATGGAGAGACTATACGAGATTGCTTCTTTTTCATTTTACTATTTACTACGTTACGTAACCCCTTGAGAAATTATTTGACCTTTTTGTTTTCTGCAAAGTGCTCTTGTTATTTTCTATTTCGACTTAACATTTATATATAATAATTACACATTATTTTATATCGTACAGAACTATTCACCAATTCAGAAGGAATACATAACTGACAAAATATCAATACTAAAACGATCGTATATATAAGTAATTAAATTTTATTGCATTACAGTTGATATTTTTACTAAACGTCGTTGTGTAATTGTAGTTGATCAATGTTTATTTAGGGACAAATAATTTAAAATTCCGCTATTTTAATTAAGAACGTAAATTATTTTCGTTATTTACCGTATAACAGCAATACGAGCAAAAATATTTAAATATCTAATCATAACAGACAGAGCGAATAAAATTTTAAAGTTTTAAAATGCAATTTAAAAGAACAATAGACTCGAATAAAAATAATTTAAAAGTTTAGTTACAATTTTCATCATACAAATTCAAGTAGCACCGAACTCGAGTTTTCCGTTTGCATTATTAGAACAATCGTCGGTGAAACAGACGAGCAATAAATCAGTCATACGCGAAAATTCAAGTACTAAACGCCTTTACGATCCGACGTACCCGTGTGCAAGCATAAATTTTCGCGTAATTGAAAAGTCTGGAACTACTTCTTTTTTTACTTCTTTTGACTACGTAATTAGGAACCAAATTAAATTTGTCATTGATTTACGAGGTGAAATTTAAATTTTCATTCACTTGTTGGCAATATAATTCTGTTGATTTTATGTGTATATGAAGAGTTAAAGATTGTTTTTACATAATCATTTATACAAATAAAAATTTAGCATAATTTTATCGCCAACAATTAAAATAGAATTACGTTATATAGAAACCGTTTAACTTTAATGTACGAACTTGTTACTTTGAAAATTATAAATGCAGTAGAAAAAGGAAAATAATCAAATTTCGCCAGCGATCAAAACATTGGCGTACATGATCCTTTATTAAAATCCCAAGTGTTAAATAGTTTTACTTTACGTTTCCAATAAAATAAAAGAAAAATCAATGTAAATTGACAGGCTAGAAAATATCTACAATAAATAAAACTAACCAAATCCTAGCGTTGAAAATTAAAAAAAAAAGTTAATGAAAATGGCATAATGTTAATGCAGTGTAATAGAGAAAACGATTGAATAATCGTGAACTTACCGACTTCGTCGGGTTGGTAATTCTTGATCACATCGGCAAGTTCCATGTTGCCGGCGATCACAGCAACCTGATAGGGCGTTTGATTGGCATAGTTGAGGGCGTCCTTCTGAGCACCCCGGAACAGTAGTTGCCTGATGCACGAGGAGTCAGTGTTGTTAACCGCGCAGACATGGAGCGGCGTATTACCCGAGGCGTTCCGCGCGTTCATGTCTGCACCGTAGAACAGCAGGTGGTCCAGATGCTGCACCAAATTATTTCGGCAGGCCTGCAAAATAGTATAGGTAACATTATCAGTTCTTCTTATTTCTCGTTCTAATTTCATATAAATATGAAGAACTTTGAAAAAGTACGTAATAAATATATAACTCAAATATGTTCACCAATTTCATTTCGATGTCAATAGTAAATCCGAATGAATTAAAATGAAAAATAAGATTGAAAAGTGAGATTGTACAGCGAATACGTAAATAATATACCTGGTGAACCTCCTGCCAACCCTGAAGATCCTGAGCACCGATCGTAGCGTGATCGTGTAGGAGAGTTTCGCAGAGCATAGGATCGGTCTTATAGATGACGCTGTAATAAAGTGGCGTGAGACCCTTGGTGTCCTTGTAGTTCGGGCTGGCCCCGAGCTCCAGGAGGGTCTTGACCGCCTCGAGGTTGTTGCGCTCGACCGCCCGATGCATCGCCGTCAAGCCTTCCTTCGTCCTGTAGTCTAGGAGGGCACCTCCATTCACTAGGGCTATTATCACTTTCGAGGGTTTCTTCAGTGTCGTCGCGAGCGTCAGCGGAGTCTCTGCGTTTAAATTGGTAATTAACAATACGTTATTTTTTAATTTACACTAATAAAAAAATCTAATTTAAAACAATGTACAAAATTCTGTTAATAATGACATTGACTTTATCGTCTGAAATGAAAACGTCTGCTTGAGCGACAATTCAGAAACGGAAATTAAATTGGTTTGATATAACTTTGTATTTATCATTCCGTACGATCATCTACATTTATTTGCATTAACCTTTTTGCTTTAATTTTTTTGCATTAACCTTGCCAGTTTAAAATCGCTAATCGCGTAGTATCCGTGTATAATCATTAGAACGACAAATCTGATTGCACAAAATGAATAGAAAAGGAAGGAGCAAATGCCAACAACAACAAAAATTGATAAAACCCGTAATTTGATAGGCCATCAAAAGAAAGTGTCGATCAAGATTTCTCATGATCATAAAAAAAGGAGGGGTTTAACGTCGTTATGCCTTATCCGAAAGTACATATCACACGTCCTACGCGATCAATCAAAGCAGCCGTAAAATGAAAAATCCATGCGTTCGAGTACCTATCTAACTTCCTCAATAAAAGTATCGCAAATCCAGATAACCACTTTCTTCAGCTCAATGACCTTGGCGGTACGTCCATAGCTCTTATCGTAGCGAGCGCGTGCGCTCGAAGCAAGGACGAGTTTTCCCGCGCGTCCAGGAAGCTTTCCTGGGTCAGAAATAGCGCGCGAGTAACGGTCACTACGAGACCAACACGCCCATCGGCTCAGGAAACGAGTTTTCTCGGGCGAGAGCCGTTGCTCCCCTTTTTTCGCGTGACGCACGCTACTATCCTGATGAATATATACGCTAAGAACCCATAGGGGGTCGTTTCGCTTCGCTCCACGAATTTTCGAAAGTGTTAACTTTTCATTTTTGGTTTTGTTATTCCCCTATTTTTTTTCCTATTTTCTCAAAGGCTATTGAGCTGCTTTACATTCTAGGTTAACTATTTTCATTTATTTAGTTTCATTTGTCAATGTAACACATGACCCGAGAAATAGGAGTACAACAATTTCGTTTGAATTAGAATACCGAAATTCTGTCGTAAAATTTACTCCATTTTACGCTGTGTATAAGAACCAATACGGATTTCATTACGTAAAAACCAATCTATTATAAATTAGTACTATGATTAAACTCGAAGAAAAAATTTATTGTATGTATTATTTAACGTAAATATGGTAATTAATATATTTCTAATTAAACAATTAAATTACCATTAATATTAATTATTTATAACTAATTAGTTAGAATGCAATTACGATAAGAATAAGTACCTAATTTGATATAGCACACATAGTTGATCAAGAATTGGCAAAAAATATTTTACTACATTCTTAGTCATTTCCAGATCATATGTAAATGAATTCCAGAGTAAATATTTCGTACGTATTTTTAAACCATTAACCGAAGCTGATTAGATTGTGTTTAATTGAACTAATCGGATGAAATACTTGGGGATTCATTAGCGCTAATTTATTTTAATACGAAGAGTTAATTAAATACTTTTTAAAAATAATTTTACGTCTAACGCGAGGATAAGTATATGTACGGTTTTCATTTGATTACTCGAGGAAAATGTTAAATTAATAAATTATTAATTTAACGCGCCAATCGATCAATAAATTTTTTTTTTAATAAAATTGACTTAAAATAAAAATTATCTATTGATTACAATGTTGAATGAAAATTTTAGAATATTAAAGAATATTGAAAAGATACTGTATGGGCCCAAAACCCTGAAAGTAATCCCATCCCGTAACTCACCTCCAGACTCCTGACAGTGAAAGTTCGGATCCAAGCCCTTGCCACACATCTTGGCGATCTTCTCGACCTGGCTGTTGGCCACGTAGTCGAGCAGCCTCCGCAGATTCGTCCTCGTGTGCATCGCTTTCAGCTGCTTCTCGTCGAGGTGCAGCATCTTGTAGACCCGCCTCTTGTACTTGAGCTGCGGGCGGCAACAAAGGGGAATGAGAAACAGAGAAAGATAGTCGACGAGAGAGAGAGAGAGAGAGAGAGACAGAGAGAGAAAGAGAGAAAGAAAAAAAGATGAAGAAGAAAAATATAAAACAAAGTCGAAGGAGAGAAAAATGCGCGAGCCAGGCGGAGCAGATCGAAGGAGGCGCGCGCGCGCTCGCGCGTATATATAAGTTTTAAAACGGGGCCGCCGAGGCCCATAAAAATGTCTCGCCCGTGTACATAAACGTTGACCATAAACGCCTTAACCGTCTAGCCTCCGCTTTTTGTATTCCTTATTTCTTGCGGCTCGGACCGCGGAGTACGGACTCGGGCTTTTGTTCGCATTTGAAACTTTGCCACGGGGAGGTAAGAAAAAGCCGCGCGACCTTTATCGACTCCAGGATTGATGCGATTGTTAAATCTCTTTCTGGATACCTCTTGTATAGCTTGAGAAGGGCTTATACCTATTAACCACCGATTTATTTTTACCAGCCGCATCGGCCACATCAGAGCTGCGAATTTCCACAGCACTTTTTACATTATCAGTAATACTGATTAGATCGAGTAGCATTGTCATTTGAGAGTTCGTAAGGTATGTCGCTACTTCTATATAGACTTGTAAATGCGAAATGTAATTTTACGACGCCTACGGTGTAGTGTGATGCGTATGGCTCTCTTCAAAATTATCTACATTCATTATTTTCATTCGTATACGTGTACAGTCAACCTCGCAATTTAATTCAGTCTTAACTAGTTTTTACTATGATTAAAATAAATTAATAAATAAAGTACGTAATACTAATTGATACTCTTACGTAACGTGTAGATTAAACATTAAATTAATATGAAAATGAATTTCAATATATAACGTTTTATCAACATTTATGGAGCCTAACGAATCGTGGTGCAGCGAAGAGGAGTTTACGTACCGATAAATGGAAAGAATAGAAAAGTGAGGAAAACATCAGGCAAAGAAAAAGCTTGTTTTGAAACTGGGTACATCTTACGATATTGCTTTTATTGCTCCTTTTATGTATCAATTCGCTTTTATATCGTGCAAAAAGGGCAAATATTTCAATCAATATTTACAACCCATCCAAGGATGAAACATTTGCAATGCCTTATTTTCAAAACGTGCATAGTAAATAAGCCTTACAAGAATTTAAATTGTAATAAAAAGAACATGGAAAGTGAGAAAGTAAGAAAAAAAGTAGTAAAATAAAATACAGATGCAACTAATGCGTACGGGTTGCGTAGACGCGTGAATTATTACCTCGTGATTTTTGTGTTACTTAACGCGCTCAACCGTCTTACAACGAAAATCCGTAATTTTTAACCAATCAAATTCCCTCCGAATTTGGTAGCAAAAAGTATTATGCTTAACCTTGTTAATGATTAGCTTTTATGCTTAAAAGATTGCATACTTTCACTTGCAAACGTAATTTTTTGAAGTATATACAGAATTTTATTATCGACGTAATTATACTAATAAATACACCTGGTACCGATATTTCCTTAAAGAGCCTCGACCACCTTTACATACTGAAATTCATTATAAAGAACGTAGTATTAAAAATTTAAGTAATTAAAAAAAATAATTAAACCTTGATTAAATCATCAATTACGCGTATTAATTATTCAGTTACTTCATAGTTTGTGAGGAAATCATAATGGTGCGTGTCGTTATTTAGAGCATAAGCAAATAGAAAAATATCAAGTTCTTTCAATAGTTTCATTTTTTAAAATTTCAATAAAATAAGACAGGATGTGTACGTATACATTATCGTCCCACCATACGTGAGTCATTCTACTTAAAGAATATCTATTCATTGGATCGTATAAAGTTAGAAAACTGGATATACGTTATCGACAGTAAATTATATTTTTCAGAATGAAAACGAGTTTTCTATAATTTATTAATTTATTAAAACTTTTAATTTAGCCATTAAATTATTTATCTATTAATTGAAACTGAGAATCTATTAAAACTACATTTTTATATCTTAATAGGATATACTATTACTATTTATATACAAGAAGATTGTGCTTCGAACGTTGCAACTTTAATGTGTGAAAATAATGCATTACGTAATAAAATAAAGGAAAATGTTTAATAGTTATATATACAAAGTAGTTTTGTTTCTTATAACATTCATGGGATGCATAAAAGTATCAGTTTAAGAAAATCTTTACGACGAGTCGTTATGTAAAACAAAAATGTAATTATTGTTATGTAAAAATAGTTTTTGATAATTGTAATTACTACGTATGTAACTAAAGTAATGTATCAGATTTATAACTGTATTTATTAGTTTTAACAGATTTATGAATAAACAGTTTTAAAAAACAATTTTAGTAATTTAGACATACCCCGTTTCCACGGGACTCAATATTCGATAATTTGAATACTTGAAAAGAAAGAAAAGTTCCTCGGCGTGCAACCGAAATTAAGAGACTGAAATATTAAAAAATGAGCGATAAAACAATGTGTTCTTTCCCGTTAAACTTTGTTTGGGTCATTAGAATAGCATCAACTCGAGAAAACATTAATACACATGTTGCATTGTTATATCGATAGAAAACCGTTAAAAATATTGGCAAACAACCACGCAGCTCCACCCTGTAACCACATACTCCAGTTCCATTAACGAAATAGCAGTAATTTTTAACCCACCCATCGATAAACGCTCTTTCTTAAATTCCCCGGCTTGTAAAAACGAAATTCCGCGCATGCACGATGCGGGATGCAAAACGCAAAAAAAAGAAGTTTCGTTATCCAGGAATCCAGTGTGGATTTTGCCCTCGCTTACGCGTTATCTATTGGAATGCATCGACGACAATGACAATAACGACTGCTATAACAGGCATTAATGGTTGCACGGACATACGCCACCTATATGATATAACGAAGCCACCGTTGCTTCATGTACAGGTGTGCATGTGTGTGTATGTGTGTGTATGTGTGCGTTTGTGTGTGCGTGTGTACACATATGTGCACGTTATATTTCGCGTTATGAAGGAACGGCTTGTATACGATGTTATCGCTCTACGCGCTGATTTGAAGAAAGCACGTGCCCGTATCGCGTTTTGTTTTCTTCTTTTTTTCTATTGACTCAAGTTGCGCTTGATTGTACGTTTTTTTAGTCACGGTTCTACGTGTTTTGCGGACTCTGTTACTCACTTGTAAATTACACACGTTCTTTTAGAACATAATGTTTAAAATACTTCATTCGATAAGTGTATTGGAATTCATAGTGTGACAATAGTATAATAATAGTAATATAAAATCGGGTGATCTAACTATAGAAGGGCTAAAGTTTCTTATAGAAAAATTAGATAGATATAGTGATTTAATAGTCAAGTCTCATTATTTCGTGTAAGTAATTCTTTCTCTCATGTGTAAGTAGAACAAACGTGTGTTTTACAGGTATAACTCATATTACTCGAAAAATGATAAATTTATAGAAAAAGAAAGATGTTCTTGACAGGTTGATAATAATTAATGCTAATTAGCGCATAGCCGAATCACGTAAAGTCGTTCCATCTCATAGCGACCAGAATAAGAAAAAGTAACATATTCACGAAAGGAACATTATTCACACGAGAAGACGTTAAACTACCACTTCTTGGATCGCTGGAGATGGAAAAAGGAAGGAGTAGGAAACGCGTAGTCGAGAGAGAGAGAGAGAGAGAGAGAGAGAGAGAGAGAGAGAGAGAGAGAGAGAGAAGCGGCATTATGGGCTTGCCGCTCGTTACGCTGAAACCGTAGGCACCGTTACCGAAGCACGTCTGGTTCGCTATCGATGGACCACGAGGGAGCGACCTCTGCTCGCCTTTCGATTCCCTCGTACAATGCTCCCATGCGGCCAATAATACTATACCGGACTATGTCATTCGTCTCCTTTCGGTTTCCCTTGTATTCCTTTCGAAACGAATGAACTTTAGGTGATGACTACACGTGCGTACATATCTCTGTATGATCATTTTTCTCATTACGATACGTTCGAACGGAGGCAATGCTGAAGAATTATAGCGGTTTTACCATCGGTCGATCGACTTGACACCGTATTACTTATGATTAATCAAAAATAGCGATATCCCGAAGAATTGAATTAGATTTTTCTAAAGACATGTACGTATTTTGTGTTAAGATTATTTTTAATTATCGTGTACTTGATCATTGTTTAAATTGTATAATTAATTACTTTATAGTAATATCTACTTGGCAAATCAATGTATTAACTTATAAATAAAATAAATATAATAAACGAAAAATAAATATCTGCAAAAAATTTTAAGAAAGCGAAAGAATCAACAATCTAAAAACCAAATATAAGGAATATTAAGCAAACGGTATTATAAACATCAAATGCTGTTTTTGAGCTACACATAATAATTTAGTTATTACTCGAAATGTATAAAGTCAAAATAAAACGTAATACTAAAAAAAGGGGATTGAAATAGCGTAAACAAAGAAATACGTAAGATGGTTTAAAGGCGATTAAGACAATTCAGTAACCACTAAAAGTTCCGAATGAAACGTTCGCGTTTTAAACAAAACAGCCAATTATGCAATTTCAGCATTACCCTTCAACCGAGGGAAAAATAAACAAGTCGGCACTTAAATCGACACGTACGGTTCGCCCGAGGTCTTTGTTCTCTCCCTCTTTTGCACGGTTTCTTGTCCACATCTTGGCCGAGTAACGAGGCCCGCCTAGGTCTTTCCGCGTACGGGCGCAAAAACGCGAGCCAGCACACGAGATACCGAGTCGATCTCGAACACGACGCAAAATGACAGCCGCAGGTGTCGGGAAGGGCTCAACCGTATACACTCCTCGCCGCCCGGGGAATGAGGAAATCAATTTAACTGATGATACTTGATACAAGGCTGCGCCCACCACTATGTGAGCGAATTCATGGGAATTTACTCGAGCACGCGCGCTCCTTTTTTTACTTTTTCTCCCTTATTTCAGTGTAGGTGCGATTCGTGGGAGGGCTCGATTTTTTTATTACCTCCTGGAATATGTGGAAATCGTAATGTTCTTCAATTTCAAACACATCGACTTTTGTCGTCTATAGTTTCGAACTATTGTGATTAAAATAATATTAACGAATAGTTACAACCTACACCACTGTTTAAATAGTATAATATATTATATGTTGTGAATTTAAAGACGAACAGAAATAAATATTATTTTCTTGAAATTTACCCAAAATGTATAAATAATTGCAGCGAACTATTATACAAGAAAAATATTATCAGACAGGAAAATGCATGTAGCTTTATATACTGAGTGTATCGTGGTCATTTGGCGCGATTCGCAAAAAAGAAGAAAAACCATAAAGATGATCAGCACTTAAGTACCTCTCGTTTCATTCGTTTTCTAAACGATACATATTATACGAGGGAATCGATACACGCAATATCACTTCTTTCGGTCTATCGTGGCGGAAGATGACGGAAGTGGCTTAGATTGCGCGAGAAAACCGCGAACCGCATCTAGAACTCGTTAGCCCAGAGGAGAGATGCATGCCGTACGTTTTTACCGGTAGCATAACACGGAGACAGAATATACGAAGGGGGGCAATTTCGAATAATGGAGGTAAAGGGTGGGAATCACCGTACACGCTATATAAGATAATCTTGCGAGACGCGCTGAATCATAACCATTTATATTATACCGCAAGATACACATAAGGAGGATTACGCGTGCGTTTCTATTACGCGGGCTTTGATGCCTTTTCCGCATTTATTATTGATTTACATTGGTTACTTTGATGCGCTTCAGGTGGTTTTCGACTACCCGATTATTATTACTACCCTGGTTCTCTAGCTGTTATAAACTTTTTTTTCAAATCGGTCAATTTCAACCGATAATGACTTTGGAGTATAATCAATTTTTCAAAAATGATTCCCGTGTCTTCCAAACATTTAAACATATACGTATTCGAAGTAAAGGTTTTTGAATTTAAAAAGCTTTTTTCATCAAATCCAATTACAACCTATATTATTTTAATTCTTTATTCTGTACTCTTCTTTTCTTTAAAATACGCAGCTTCTTTTAAATACCTTTAATGTTTTATATAGCAAAAACGACCGAATATTTCATTGTAATGAACGGCATCAAAATTTCACCATTACGGTGAACGTAAATAAACTCTGACAGACCGACATTACACCCTAAGAAATTTTACAGTACATTTCCATCAAGGGAAAAAACGCACCCTCCGACAAAAAAAAAGTATCATAAAACTTTCAACGCTCGGTCGTCCCTCTCCTTGACCTCGGGTAGCCGTATACCAACCCCTTCGACATTCAGTGCTGTTGGACCCTTGCGACCGGACGTAAATAGACGAGTGCGCGCGCGCGCGTGCCTATCTCGAGACGTCAATGCGGCCAACCTTTGAAAATATTCGGGATACCGCTGACGCTGAGACGTCGGATGATAGCGTCTTTCAAATATCTAGACTTCACAGCTATTTTGCGAGCTAAGTCGTTATAAATGGATCGTCAATTTATATTGGTCCGTGTATTTCTTTTGTGATGCCATCGTAAAAGATAAATATTTGTTGAAAGATAAGCGGAGTAGATGTAATATGGTGCTAAGACATGTTTCGTTTATGTCTATTTTGATAAATGAATTTAGATATTTTTAGTTAAAAGATTAAAAATGATCCTATATTTAAAAAAATTTGACATTACATAAATTGTTTCATTAAATAATGATATGAAACTTAATTTTTGCAATCACATTGCAGTAATGTATCGTTCATATTTTAGGAACATATTAATAAAGTATATCATCAATAATTTATTTACGTTTATATATTGTATACTTGGAATGTATCGATTTATAAACTTTATGGTACATTTACGAAGCGGGCGAGACATTTCGTTGTTTATATTAATCTAAAGTAAATGAGATGCAATAAAATATCGTGGCTCGTATAATAATTATGAATCTGATTGGATTATTTATAAATCCATCATACCTCAAAATAATTTTACTTAAGCAGTTATTCTTGTACCTTGTAAATTAATACAAAAATTTCATTGGATTTGATAAATAAAATAACGAGTAAGAAGAAACACGGATAAATAAATAAATAAATAAAAAAGAGAACGAAGATTATTCATATCTTACCTCGAGATAACCAACGCGCCCATTGAAAGGATAATCCCCAAGTCGGCGCTCCTCGTCCAAGAATTTTCCGGCCTTTCCGTTCACCGGTGGATAGAAAAGACCGTAATTGAAACTCTCCTTCAATTCCTGCAAAGGTACAGAATCAGAATTAAACCGGATGGAAAATTTTTCCGTATACCACTGTTTTCACTACGTTTCTACCGACTACTACTTATAAAAATACATGTATATATCTAGAAGAAAATGCGCCGAGTTCGTGCACTAATGAAGTCTTTCGGAGATAGACGGCGAATGGATTTATTTGTGTATCATCATGCGCATGAAGCATCGAACTCAAGTATTTTCGATTTCGTTTCACGTCAGAGCATACAACGGAATTTTCATTGAATTTATAACTACTATGCCAGCTGAGAAAAAGTATATATTATTTGTAATTTTAAATAAAATATTTAAAAGAAATTCAGTTTTGGTTATTTGTTATTTGAAAATGTATATATATATATGACTGTAATAAAGATTTACCGACTACCAGAAGTCTAAAGATATGCAATTATTTATTAGAAAAGTATGGATTATTTAAATATCTTATAAATCAATTGCAATAGAAAAACACACGTCGTAACTGACAAAAACCAATTTGAACGAAATGAACGTATATAAATATAGTAAATCTAATAATGATATTCTTATAGCTAATAAATACATCAAGCTTTACAAGAGTAATTATATTTCAAACATATAAACACATGTACACTAGCCATAGACATAAAGCAAAGCATGCAATTATACAAACTTACGATCAGGCGGTCTCTGAGCTTCGTAATAGAATTTAATTTATTGTTGTATGTATATGATAATAATAATATTATTTAACCATCGGTATTTTCTTTTTATTTAATTATATAAATATTATTTAACTGGACGTATTGACAGTTAGGAAGAAGCGCAGCTGACTTAACGGTTGAACGGTTGGTGTACAGCGACCCCGAACAACTGGACTATTAGTATAACCGCAAACAGGATGCCGCGATTGACCGATTGCGTGCCGGAGTTCAATTTCGGATTTATTAAAGTCCTATTCGAGGTTCGTTGGATCTCGTTAAAATATCACACTTTAATGCTATTGATGTGGTGTCAAATAATCGACTTTAGATAGAGTCATATACGATACCGCTTTAGGGTTAATCAAGGATACACTTTGATTTCAATTTACAATTTTGAAATATTATTTGTATCAATAGTGTTTTCATTTTATAATAATTACCAATTTAACTGTCATTATAGGTGAAACTTTAATACTTATTGGGAATGTGTTTAAGTTGTTTAAACAACAAATCGAATATCGTAGGGTGACGACTTATTCAGTGTAAATATTACTTGAAAAATCTTAAATTATATTGATTCTTGTCTATTATATTGAGTATTTAAATAATAATATCGCGATTTAATATTATAGTTCATTTGAAAATCAAAGAAAAGATAAAAATATGAGTAAAATGTAGCAGATGAACATCGGCACCAGTGAATGAACACGCGCATTTAAAATAGATTGTGTAAAATACATTATGTCTTATACACGTTCGTTAACTGTGTTTCGTATTTATTTTTATAAGAGTTATCGACCGTTCTAAATATTTTTCTATAAATTCATGAAAAAGTGTATTGTAATGCATTATAGACCAAAATAACTGATAAATCATAGAGTTGATACAATTAGTCGATTAGAACATAATCTACTAAATAAATATATCTATGTTTATCTATTATATTAATAATAATAGACAACTCTTCATTCACTGGTGACTGTTCAGATACTGGCTCGGTCCCTCTATTATGTTATAGAATTGTACAAATGTAATATTTAATTTAAAAAAAAAGTAAACTTTCAGAATGGTAAAAGACAATAAAAACTAATTATTAGAAAATGCTATACTGTGAGCCGACGTGAATGAAATATCTCAATAATTCTAATTAGTATCTAAAAATACGTTTAATGTAATTATATATACGTATACTTAATATGAAAATATATATTCTGGAAAAGTTATAGTCCAACAATAAATAAGAGTAAAGCATTTAAATGATAATTTAAATTGTCTTTAATCATAATTAAAAGAGGAATAGAGTATTCCTTAGAGCGCAAAATATAAATATAATATATCCAGGAGGGTAGAGTGCTCGAAGGGACAGGTATACGATATTGCAAACATAATGGAATTGTAAGGTGAACGAAAAAAAGGGGATCGGTAAGAGTTAAAAAGTACTTTAAAATAGCACTTGCAGCGATTCTAATTATTCAAGTAAATCAATCGGTATAAATTCTCTTTCTTAACCTTTTCTTTTTTATGAATACTATGCGGGTATATTAATTTCATGAATATGCAGTACCCAACGCTAAAGGGTTTCGCATAGGAATGTGTGAAAATTAAATCGATATTGTTATTTGAATTCACGGATGACCTTCCATTGTAAAATCAATGTCAAACATACACAAAAGACTATTTTTTTATATTTTAACTTTTCATATTTACTGCGTATGGAAATTTTATTAAAATATTTAAATGCATTGAACGAGCACATTTTGAAATACTTTGTACGTATGTACAAAATGTTTCTTATTGTGCATTTAATAAACATATTTACATCTACTGTAATGCACATAAATTTTCAAAATAAATTGAAAACTTTTTTTTAACGTAACGTTACAATCGTGAACGGGTTTCATTTTTAATAAGTACGTACAGGCAGAAAACTGGTTTCATTCAAATGTTTTGAGAGTATGTTTACGATGTAAACATTGCAATATTTGTTCCATAAACTCCGTGTATTTCCATTTTTTAATAAAATTAATCCTTAATTCGGTATAAATTGCGATAAATATTTTGTTCGTTTAAGAACAATTGGATAATTAACATTACACTTACGGTATAATTACGTTTTCGTGAAATCGTTTGAGTAAAAAAAGTCATTTTATTCATATAGGATGCTAATAAATATGGAAACGTTCAGGAACTCATAAATCGTAGTTCATCGTTTACTTGTAATCGTGATAATTTATTTTCAAATAAGGAAACCACAGATTATCGTTTTTGCATCATACATCTTTCATTTTACAAAATAAATATATTAACTGTTGTACAGATTCATCTCAAGATTGATATTATTGTTGAGATCGTTAATACAGTTGATAAATAACTGACGTTTGAATTTGACTAGGTTAATTTGTTTATCTCAAAATCAAAGTCATTTAAGAAGGAACAATTGCGGGAATTTCCGTAAATCTCAATTCCTAAAAGTCAGAATGCAACCACACCGTCTGTGAAGCTTGCAATTTCACTTTATTACGTAGGGGGGCCTTTCTCGCACATGGTCCATTCCCAGCCACGCCTACGCTTAGCCCCCTCATCCCTTCCTCCACAACCTCCACATTTTAAACGGGCCCCGTTTATTTTGCACGCCGCTCTGGGAGCCCTTTAATTTGCCACGTGTTCGACTCTCGGCTATTGTTGCGCGTCGTCCTCCTGATTATTGGTCTTACTCGCGTGAAGCACTTGGGGTCGTTTTGTTGCAGAACGACCAAGATAAAGGGAGAATTCCGCGCGAGTCAATTTGCTCGAAAATTAGCTGTTCCGAGGAAATTATTGGTGGGCATATATACATACTCGACTTTTCGAAATGGAGATTTGTGAAAAGGTATCGTCGATGATCGTTCAGTGTGAAACATTAACTTGTAACTTATTCTCATCGGAAGCTAGTTTGCAAATCGTTTGTAGATGTACACATATGTAGATCTATTCGAATCCAGAGAAACATTGTTTATACACTAAATGAAGCTTTTTCATGCGTTGATCAGTCAAAGTATAGACACAATTTAATTCTCATAGTCAACTTGTAGATGATATCCTTTGGAGGTGAAGTAAAACAATAAAATGCTCTGATCATTAAGTAAATGCGTTCAACTCTCGAAAACATTTTTAATTGAGAATTCGCTTGGTCGTAATATTTTATATGTATGTACGGCTCGCGTACGACAGGTCGTCTAGACTTTAAGAAAGTGCAGCTGCAGCTGTAGCTTAATGGGCATCTACCCTTTTTCTACGCGAGACTAAAGTCGCCTTTGGTGGCGCAGTATATTTACACGATGTGTAGGGCGATGATATGAATAGGAGAGCAGCTCTTAATGACCGCCCAAGGCCGCGTCTCTCTATACGTACGAGTAAAAAATCCTTATGTAACAAGGAAAATACATCGTTTATTAGATTATAAAACAGTTTCAAATTTTTTACATTTTATAATGGACATTCTCAAGTCTTCAAAAGGTAAACAATAAATTTTGCATTTGAAAAAAAAATACTCTCTTAAGATTATAAGCTTTTAAAATAAATAATATATTTAGACGTACTAAAATTATTTATAATATTTATTTTTATTTAAGATTTCACGCTGAAGGGTAAAATTCGAGTACCAGAGGATTATACAGATAATTTTATATTTATGTGTATAATCTGAAACTTCTTCCGATCTTGAAGTTGCAATGAGTCATTACTAAAAAAATACAATAACTTTTACTCCACCCGCCGCAAAAAACATGAAATCGAAAAAGAAGAATCTTCTTCAGTGCAGATTGCAGTTTCGTTATCCAAATAAGGAGCGTAACGTGAAGTTGAAAGCTACTTTCCAAACGACAAAACGAAGTGCGCAAGGAGACATAAACCAACCGTGAAACAGATAAAAAAGATCAAGAAAAAAAAATGCGAGAAGAAAAATGTAAGGGAATCGCGTGCGACAGAGGTGATAAATAGGGATTACGAAATGTTCGACCAAGAGAATTGAACCTAACGAAGCGATTCGACCGTTTACGCAATTTACGTACGCTTAATTAATAATCTACCTGTTCGTACGAAAGCCTCGAGTGAATTCTCATCTTCCGGTCTATTATACAATTTTTTACAAAGCGAAAAATTTAATTAGAATCGAGCTATCGTACATTAAAAATTTCTATAATATCATAGTGAAATTATTTATTCTTATGCGCGGGAAGTATATTGAGCGTTAGTAAAAACATGTATCTGTTATTTTTTCAATTTATTGTACAAATAGTAGTAAACACCATTATTTAAAATTAAAACAACCTTTTCTACTGCAATTTTCGTTTCATTTGCTACACTGGCATTATACATCCTTATTAAGTGTCCCGAGACGCGGTAAACCCATTTGCGACCTTTATTCGTCTTCCCGTACACACACTTTATTTAAAGACTATACATGTCTCTTCATTATTTCGAAACTTGATAAAAAAAAAACTCTGACCACTTTTATCTTTCTCAACCAGTCTCAGTCAGTATTTGTATTAACATGAACGAAGATTAATTAATAATATATTCATGTATATAAACATATTATTTTGATAAGTAAAATTGTCAATGTTTTACTTTAGAAGAGACTATTTTGTATTTATAAACATTTGAAACAAAACAAGTATCCTACCGCGTAGAGTATATTGATTTATAAGATACACTCTACGCAACTAAAGTTTGTAAACAGAATGTCTGTGTACGAAAATAAAAATTTAATTTTAGAAATTTCCTACCTATTTTCGGAATAAAATGTATCAAACTTATCTAATGTTAAATTTATGTGTATAATCTGAAACTTCTTCCGATCTTGAAGTTGCAATGAGTCATTACTAAAAAATACAATAACTTTTACTCCACCCGCCGCAAAAAAACATGAAATCGAAAAAGAAGAATCTTCTTCAGTGCAGATTGCAGTTTCGTTATCCAAATAAGGAGCGTAACGTGAAGTTGAAAGCTACTTTCAAACGACAAAACGAAGTGCGCAAGGAGACATAAACCAACCGTGAAACAGATAAAAAAGATCAAGAAAAAAAAATGCGAGAAGAAAAATGTAAGGGAATCGCGTGCGACAGAGGTGATAAATAGGGATTACGAAATGTTCGACCAAGAGAATTGAACCTAACGAAGCGATTCGACCGTTTACGCAATTTACGTACGCTTAATTAATAATCTACCTGTTCGTACGAAAGCCTCGAGTGAATTCTCATCTTCCGGTCTTATTATACAATTTTTTACAAAGCGAAAAATTTAATTAGAATCGAGCTATCGTACATTAAAAATTTCTATAATATCATAGTGAAATTATTTATTCTTATGCGCGGGAAGTATATTGAGCGTTAGTAAAAACATGTATCTGTTATTTTTTCAATTTATTGTACAAATAGTAGTAAACACCATTATTTAAAATTAAAACAACCTTTTCTACTGCAATTTTCGTTTCATTTGCTACACTGGCATTATACATCCTTATTAAGTGTCCCGAGACGCGGTAAACCCATTTGCGACCTTTATTCGTCTTCCCGTACACACACTTTATTTAAAGACTATACATGTCTCTTCATTATTTCGAAACTTGATAAAAAAAAAACTCTGACCACTTTTATCTTTCTCAACCAGTCTCAGTCAGTATTTGTATTAACATGAACGAAGATTAATTAATAATATATTCATGTATATAAACATATTATTTTGATAAGTAAAATTGTCAATGTTTTACTTTAGAAGAGACTATTTTGTATTTATAAACATTTGAAACAAAACAAGTATCCTACCGCGTAGAGTATATTGATTTATAAGATACACTCTACGCAACTAAAGTTTGTAAACAGAATGTCTGTGTACGAAAATAAAAATTTAATTTTAGAAATTTCCTACCTATTTTCGGAATAAAATGTATCAAACTTATCTAATGTTAAATTTATTAGTACATTAAGGACAATTTATGACTGTTACATGTTCCAAAAACGTTTAAAACTAAGTTTTAAAAAACTTAAAAAATAAATGCTATATTCGAGAAACATTTTAAAATCTTGAAAATCTGTCAAGTTTCTTTACTCAGTTGTGTAAACACAGGGTTGTGCAGAGCTTAGTAAAAGGTAATGCATGAAGTTTTAGTATAGGATGCGTACGCCACTTAGAGAATGGTACTACGTGTAAAATAAGGTTAAGTATGATTCATTTTGAAGATAGGAAAAGTGCAGGAAACGAAATATACTCGCGAAATATTGTATCAACTTAAGCTTCGAGTAAAGGCTTTAATGTCATACAAATTCATTTAAAAGTGTCAACTACATTTTCAAATTTGATTGATAGTCATCAGTATAATATATTAAAGAATACGTATGTTTTTAAATACCCTCGTAATAAATGAAAAATGTTTGTTAAATTATGTGTTTGTAAAATCGCTTTTTACATTGACGTAGCGCAAGAGCAAATATTGTAATACTAATACTAAATAAATACTTTGTCAACTCCAATTCCTTTTCAAAATGTAGAATCCCTAGAAATGCATTAACTCTATATTAGTAAAGGTGACGAAAGTCCATATCAGTGAAAAGCCAAAAATCTCTCGAACTAGAAAGAGCCGCAGCGTCAAAAACGGATTGTTATTTCGTGGCGGCACCGACCCTTGCTTTCCAATATTTACTTCGCCAGCTCGTTGAGACATCAAACGATCCACGCCTCTGTCGGGAGCGTGAGCCGTGCTAAAGAGACCGAGAAAGGGCGAGAAAAACAAGAATACGGAAACCGGCGCAACTGAGTAGGAGGAGGCTAATAAGTGAGAGAAACTTTAGGGTCAACGGATGTAATAAAAAAAATTATAGGAAATACGTTTTGCGATGATATAAAAATTACTTGAAATTATATAATAAATTCTGTTTATTAATCATTTAACTGCACTTAAAATTAGATATTTTAATTATTATATATTATTAAAATAAACTGTATGTGCATAAGTTAAAAATATAATTGATTCTATAAGTGTTCAAATAGTATTAATTTATTAGTTTTATTACGTATACCTTAATTTACAAAAAAGGCAATTGTTAATGTAAAAGATTAAGTTGGTTTTATTCACTTAGAAGTTATAATATTGCACACATATGTATCTACTTTGTTATTTCTTCTCTCGGAAATTTCGTCAGAAAAATGACAAAACGTAAGGTATATAGAAAAAGGACGTGAAAACAATCCAAACATCCGAGTCAGTACTATTCCCTATAGTGTGTTTTATTTCGGAATCGCTGACAGAGGAAAATTGGACCGTTAGTTATTTTGAGGATCGGAAGGAAAAAAAAGTGAGGAAAATGCTCCCGTGTTAGATGGCAGTGGTATATAGGTATATATACTCATATAATCAACGACGGTATATCTTCTGTAATTGACGCCATGTGTCACTAGATGTAACTGATACGGAATAGAATAATTTGATAGGACCTAATTGAGGGTTAAAAATTACTGTCATATTCTAGAGAACATAGATGAGAGTAAAAAAATAATGAAAGACGTAGATATATGTTTCTTTTAACGCTAGAATTTAATAAAATACGGTTAATTGGATAACCAATAATAGCATTTTGATATGTACAAAATAGAACCGGTATACAAAAACAAATACAATACCAATGATATACGGGTATACAAATGCATTTTTTTTCATCGAATTTGCCGCGGAAATTGCGAAACGAGTTGATTGATGAAACCGAATACAAAAACGAGCGCGGACAATATGATCAAAATCCACGTCGAGAATGTGAAAATGATTAGTGGTGCGTGAAATGCTACAGCCAAAAAGTTTTTAAAATATTGTCAAAAGGATATATGGAAAATTGACGTATTGGTCGTATACGAAAACAAATTATTTCAAGTATTTCCATACATTATTCAATTGTATTATTAAGTTTTTGTAATGTTTTTTTTACCAAAATATTGAAATACAATGTCACTATCAATTCGACTATAATATAGCACACAAGGAGACGTAACAATGCATTATATTTGTATAAAGTTAATTAAAACCTTACAATAACTGGAACTTTTTAATTAATCTATTATCTAAATATTAATACAAAGAGATGTCTGCAAGAATATTTAAATAAATCTTTTAATGTATTATAGGTATAAGCCTAATTAACATACTGTGTATCTTTAAGCCTATATAGTTCTCTTTATTTTGTATATCTACGATATACCTTACTAAATTATGAAAATTGCCTATTAGACATTTGCATGTATTTTTTAATGGAATTGGAAAAATAGAAATAACACATTTAATAAATAGTTTTATCACCTAACGAAACGTTCTTTAACAAAATAATTAAGCGCGCATCAATATGCGTGGTAGCAACTGAACGAACGAAACGATTGCGGGTTCACGCAAAAAACGAAACGCAACGACCGACCCTCCGCAGACAGATAAATCAGCAGTACGTTCCGTGCCGTCGGTCTTAAAATCAGACGTTTTGCTGGACCTTGATTTCGTTCACGCGTTTATTTACATTTATCGTCTTTTTTAATCCAGTTTCTTTTTGGCTATAATTGTGAAACCTTTTTTTTTACTTCAGGATCATCATACTTCTCTAATTCGTTTTAATTTAAAAATACAGTTACAGATATTTCACGCTTTTCTTCACGATATTTACGTGTTACCACAGATAATGTTTATATAGAATCGTTTAATTTTGATTGACTGTATAACGTATTAGCAATTGGAGATAGTTACTATAGGGTTCTGATTGTACAGAAACTCAAGTTAGAAAAATCGATAAATTATATCTAGTTAATTAAAACAATCTGTCTGTGCTGTCTTGGTTTAGTAAAGATTTTATTTTGTTTTTATATTTTCAAGAATCTCAATGTACATTTAAGTAAGTAAAACTATTGTTTTTACTGCACATTATTATTAACTGTATCTACTTATTATACATATAGGCATAAAATGATTGAAACATCTTAAAAATGTTAGCGTCTGACCAAACCTGACAATCTCTACTTAATCGTAAATTATCTATATCTATAAACCACAGAATACAATGCATGTATTAACATTTTCGCTAAGAATATTCTACAAAATTTCTCTTTTCATTTGGACAGCATGATCCTCTCGCGCAAGCCGGGACTACAAATCCAAATATTATTAAAATTTCATCGCCAAGCCAGGCAGTAATTAAAGAATTTAATTTCCAGGCATTTGAGTTCGCAAATTCCCCTCGCGATCCTCGTCCTCTTGAATTCGTATATATTCATTCTATTTGCCATTCTCTCACGGTCAGAGTCGCCCCATCGTCGAGGTAACCCCTCTAAATCTCTTGGAAATCGCTCACCTCGACGAGGCAAGCCAATTTGTTGCAAAGCTGGTCCTTGAATGCCGAGCACGCGGAATCGCCATTTCAATCGCCCGAGCTTGACAGGAGCTTTTCCTTCTCCCTTTTATTTTGAATACCTCATTTCGTTAGGACCATTAGTACAATCATTACACCATTCTTTAAACTTTTTCTTTGACTTACTTTATATGTTGAAATCACATTTATTTTTTTATCCTATACTAATTAATTTTTCTGAGAAATCAAACGAATATTTTGGTGTATAATTGAGGATCGGAAGGAAAAAAAAGTGAGGAAAATGCTCCCGTGTTAGATGGCAGTGGTATATAGGTATATACTCATATAATCAACGACGGTATATCTTCTGTAATTGACGCCATGTGTCACTAGATGTAACTGATACGGAATAGAATAATTTGATAGGACCTAATTGAGGGTTAAAAATTACTGTCATATTCTAGAGAACATAGATGAGAGTAAAAAAATAATGAAAGACGTAGATATATGTTTCTTTTAACGCTAGAATTTAATAAAATACGGTTAATTGGATAACCAATAATAGCATTTTGATATGTACAAAATAGAACCGGTATACAAAAACAAATACAATACCAATGATATACGGGTATACAAATGCATTTTTTTTCATCGAATTTGCCGCGGAAATTGCGAAACGAGTTGATTGATGAAACCGAATACAAAAACGAGCGCGGACAATATGATCAAAATCCACGTCGAGAATGTGAAAATGATTAGTGGTGCGTGAAATGCTACAGCCAAAAAGTTTTTAAAATATTGTCAAAAGGATATATGGAAAATTGACGTATTGGTCGTATACGAAAACAAATTATTTCAAGTATTTCCATACATTATTCAATTGTATTATTAAGTTTTTGTAATGTTTTTTTTACCAAAATATTGAAATACAATGTCACTATCAATTCGACTATAATATAGCACACAAGGAGACGTAACAATGCATTATATTTGTATAAAGTAATTAAAACCTTACAATAACTGGAACTTTTTTAATTAATCTATTATCTAAATATTAATACAAAGAGATGTCTGCAAGAATATTTAAATAAATCTTTTAATGTATTATAGGTATAAGCCTAATTAACATACTGTGTATCCTTTATAGCCTATATAGTTCTCTTTATTTGTATATCTACGATATACCTTACTAAATTATGAAAATTGCCTATTAGACATTTGCATGTATTTTTTTAATGGAATTGGAAAAATAGAAATAACACATTTAATAAATAGTTTTATCACCTAACGAACCGTTCTTTACAAAATAATTAAGCGCGCATCAATATGCGTGGTAGCAATCTGAACGAACGAAACGATTGCGGGTTCACGCAAAAAACGAAACGCAACGACCCCGACCCTCCGCAGACAGATAAATCAGCAGTACGTCTCCGTGCCGTCGGTCTTAAATCAGACGTTTTGCTGGACCTTGATTTCGTTCACGCGTTTATTTACATTTATCGTCTTTTTTAATCCAGTTTCTTTTTGGCTATAATTGTGAAACCTTTTTTTTTACTTCAGGATCATCATACTTCTCTAATTCGTTTTAATTTAAAAATACAGTTACAGATATTTCACGCTTTTCTTCACGATATTTACGTGTTACCACAGATAATGTTTATATAGAATCGTTTAATTTTGATTGACTGTATAACGTATTAGCAATTGGAGATAGTTACTATAGGGTTCTGATTGTACAGAAACTCAAGTTAGAAAAATCGATAAATTATACTAGTTAATTAAAACAATCTGTCTGTGCTGTCTTGGTTTAGTAAAGATTTTATTTTGTTTTTATATTTTCAAGAATCTCAATGTACATTTAAGTAAGTAAAACTATTGTTTTTTACTGCACATTATTATTAACTGTATCTACTTATTATACATATAGGCATAAAATGATTGAAACATCTTAAAAATGTTAGCGTCTGACCAAACCTGACAATCTCTACTTAATCGTAAATTATCTATATCTATAAACCACAGAATACAATGCATGTATTAACATTTTCGCTAAGAATATTCTACAAATTTCTCTTTTCATTTGGACAGCATGATCCTCTCGCGCAAGCCGGGACTACAAATCCAAATATTATTAAAATTTCATCGCCAAGCCAGGCAGTAATTAAAGAATTTAATTTCCAGGCATTTGAGTTCGCAAATTCCCCTCGCGATCCTCGTCCTCTTGAATTCGTATATATTCATTCTATTTGCCATTCTCTCACGGTCAGAGTCGCCCCATCGTCGAGGTAACCCCTCTAAATCTCTTGGAAATCGCTCACCTCGACGAGGCAAGCCAATTTGTTGCAAAGCTGGTCCTTGAATGCCGAGCACGCGGAATCGCCATTTCAATCGCCCGAGCTTGACAGGAGCTTTTCCTTCTCCCTTTTATTTGAATACCTCATTTCGTTAGGACCATTAGTACAATCATTACACCATTCTTTAAACTTTTCTTTGACTTACTTATATGTTGAAATCACATTTATTTTTTTATCCTATACTAATTAATTTTTCTGAGAAATCAAACGAATATTTTGGTGTATAATTGTAAAATTTAAGTCACATTTATGTATGTTCATAGTAAAAAATATTCTAGTAAAAATGACTATGTTACTGAATAATCAAGGGACAGACTTACCAAATGGTAAAAATTACATGTTCTATATAATAAAATTAATTTGTGTGAATGACATAGTAATTTTATCTACATAATTTTTCTGAATATAATAAAAATACTTATTATTGTATATTTCGACGGCTCCTATTCATAAAGTCCTATACCAGAAGTCATTTCTATATAGTCCTATCTTAAAGAAAATTTATAAGATCCTATCTTAATTATAATTCTATAAAGTCCTATCTCAGAAGTACAATTTTATAAAGTCCTATCTCAGAAGTACAATTTTTATAAAGTCCTATCTGAAAAAGTCAGTTCTATAAAGTCCTATCTCATCTCAAATTTGAAAGCTACAAAATCATTAAACAATACGTTTTTAATAAAAACAATAAATTATAAAAATAATATTTACACCTTTATCTAAAAATATAAATATATATGCAGAATCGGATAATAATGCTCATGTAAAGAGTACACTTTTACCGAATATATTATATTTCATTAACCTCGTTATCGAGATTTTATAAGTATATAAAAAATATTAAAATTTGAATTTTGTATCCAGGTGGAAATTCGAGCATTTATGAAACGTTTTTTCGACAAGAAATTGGCCATTGCCATTAACAATGGCCATAAATCGTACATAATGCCCGAGAAAACGTTTCACTTAACCAAAAAATGTTAACTTTTCCACTAGGGTAATATTCTGCCAATTGGATCTATTATAAATATATATCATATAATATATATATACTATATATTATATAAGTAGAATTATTTAAGAGGTCAAAATATATAAGTAATTCATTTAAAAAGAAAATAAAAAAGTAAGACATTTAAAATGTACTTGACGACAGAGATGGGACTGAATCTGCCGCAACTTTTTTTAGATTCAGTTTTGAAATTTGTGATATTTGAATAAAAAATGTTACCTTTTACTTCAATGTTATGAGAACGGCAATTTTTAAAGAGAAACAAATATAAATAAATATATATATAAATAATATAATATAAATAATATAATATAATATAAATTATATTGTCATAATAGTTTTCAAATTATATAAATTATCAATTTATTATAATTTTATGAAGTTAAGAGAAAGTGTATTAAAGGAAGGGGGGGGGGGGCTTAAAAAAATTGACTTTTACTGCACATTATTATTAACTGTATCTACTTATTATACATATAGGCATAAAATGATTGAAACATCTTAAAAATGTTAGCGTCTGACCAAACCTGACAATCTCTACTTAATCGTAAATTATCTATATCTATAAACCACAGAATACAATGCATGTATTAACATTTTCGCTAAGAATATTCTACAAAATTTCTCTTTTCATTTGGACAGCATGATCCTCTCGCGCAAGCCGGGACTACAAATCAAATATTATTAAAATTTCATCGCCCAAGCCAGGCAGTAATTAAAGAATTTAATTTCCAGGCATTTGAGTTCGCCAAATTCCCCTCGCGATCCTCGTCCTCTTGAATTCGTATATATTCATTCTATTTGCCATTCTCTCACGGTCAGAGTCGCCCCATCGTCGAGGTAACCCCTCTAAATCTCTTGGAAATCGCTCACCTCGACGAGGCAAGCCAATTTGTTTGCAAAGCTGGTCCTTGAATGCCGAGCACGCGGAATCGCCATTTCAATCGCCCGAGCTTGACAGGAGCTTTTCCTTCTCCCTTTTATTTTGAATACCTCATTTCGTTAGGACCATTAGTACAATCATTACACCATTCTTTAAACTTTTTCTTTGACTTACTTTATATGTTGAAATCACATTTATTTTTTTTATCCTATACTAATTAATTTTTCTGAGAAATCAAACGAATATTTTGGTGTATAATTGTAAAATTTAAGTCACATTTATGTATGTTTCATAGTAAAAAATATTCTAGTAAAAATGACTATGTTACTGAATAATCACGGGGACAGACTTACCAAATGGTAAAAATTACATGTTCTATATAATAAAATTAATTTGTGTGAATGACATAGTAATTTTATCTACATAATTTTTCTGGAATATAATAAAAATACTTATTATTGTATATTTCGACGGCTCCTATCATAAAGTCCTATACCAGAAGTCATTTCTATATAGTCCTATCTTAAGAAAATTTTATAAGATCCTATCTTAATTATAATTCTATAAAGTCCTATCTCAGAAGTACAATTTTATAAAGTCCTATCTCAGAAGTACATTTTATAAAGTCCTATCTGAAAAAGTCAGTTCTATAAAGTCCTATCTCATCTCAAATTTTGAAAGCTACAAAATCATTTAAACAATACGTTTTTTAATAAAAACAATAAATTATAAAAATAATTTACACCTTTATCTAAAATATAAATTATATGCAGAATCGGATAATAATGCTCATGTAAAGAGTACACTTTTACCGAATATATTATATTTCATTAACCTCGTTATCGAGATTTTATAAGTATATAAAAAATATTAAAATTTGAATTTTGTATCCAGGTGGAAATTCGAGCATTTATGAAACGTTTTTTAGACAAGAAATTGGCCATTGCCATTAAAATGGCCATAAATCGTACATTAATGCCCGAGAAAACGTTTCACTTAACCAAAAAATGTTAACTTTTCCACTAGGGTAAATATTCTGCCAATTGGATCTATTATAAATATATATCATATAATATATATATACTATATATTATATAAGTAGAATTATTTAAGAGGTCAAAATATATAAGTAATTCATTTAAAAAGAAAATAAAAAAGTAAGACATTTAAAATGTACTTGACGACAGAGATGGGACTGAATCTGCCGCAACTTTTTTTAGATTCAGTTTTGAAATTTGTGATATTTGAATAAAAAATGTTACCTTTTACTTCAATGTTATGAGAACGGCAATTTTTTAAAGAGAAACAAATATAAATAAATATAATATAAATAAATAATATAATATAAATAATATAATATAATATAAATTATATTGTCATAATAGTTTTCAAATTATATAAATTATCAATATTATTATAATTTTATGAAGTTAAGAGAAAGTGTATTAAAGGAAGGGGGGGGGGGGCTTAAAAAAATTGACTTTTATGATCGAACTTTATTGAATTGCATTTGAGATAGGACTTTATAAAATTGACTTCCGAGATAGGACTTTATAATACTGACTAAATTTTTTTTTGAGATAGGACCTTATAGAATTTTCTTTTCAGTTAGGACTTTATAGAATTATTCTTGAGTTAGGACATTTTTTAATTAATTTTTGAGATAGGACTTTATGAATAGGAGCCGTCGATTTATAAATACGAGTTTTTAAATTGCGTAGTTACATTATTGCGTAAATACTATTTTAATGAACACTTAACAACGTATCCTCGTAAACAAAGCCCTACAAAACTTGTTTCGTGACTTGTAAAAAAGCATCTTCAGAAGCAACTAATAAAACCAATTAATGGCGGTACTTCAATTTGGAGGCTCGTAAATCTTCAAAATGAGTGATTAGAAAGAAATGCACGCAATCGGTCGACATTCCTTCACGCGAACTGCCATACGCAAAAAAGGGCAGATTCAATTACAACTACGGTAAACCCGACAATTTTCCGTGCAAGAGGCGCCACGATATATACCAGCGATGTTACGCGTTTTTGGAGTGAAAGTCACCCGTGATCTTTGAAAATCGTTGCTGTCAATCAATGATTCATTCATCGATTTTTTTGGTTGACTCTACAATTTGTGTAAACATGTTATTTACATTACGTATTTGGAGAATAATTATAATGTTATTATTTTAATACAATAAATTTTTCAATACATATCGATTTAGTTATTGCTTATTAATTTTATCTTGATATATACTAAAATGTAAATACATTATAAAAACTAAATAAATTATACGTAAACCTAGTATGTTTTAAAAGAAAGAAGAAGACTAAAAATGTGCATTTAGAAATACAAACTTTTGCGGCTAATAGTTTGCCCTAATGAAAATACTTTTAATTATTCAATTTCAAATCCATACCTCAAAACAATATATCCATAAAAAAAACAAAAAATAATCATTGAAAAAATCTGAAAAACAATATCCAATTGCAATTGAAATCTAATAAATCATTAATCAACAAATACCGAATAGCTACAATTTTCCAAGGCGTGTAACCATAAAACGTCGCGAATATAATTTAAGCAAACGATATATGAAAAACTACATTCATTCGAAAACTACACTTCTCGTATGTCAATATACTTTACTTAAACGTGGAGCCCCATTAAACTTATGTATTACGTAAAAAAAAAACGAGACCGATTTATCGCTACTCGAGCCAAGCGACATTTGTTTAAACGCGCATTATAATTCCGGACATTTTCGAGATCGGTGCGCGAAAAACGGCTGGAACATATTTTTCTCCGATTTTACGATTCGCCGATGGATTCTCAGTGGAATTTATTAGACTCAGGAGGGTCTGCTCGTTATACGATGTAACGTATATACGAGGCGCTCGTGCGACTTTGTATCGTGGTCCGATTAGTTATGACTTTCGGCTGCTTCAAGTGGGCGGATATCGGAATCGTGCAAGTTTCACGTTATTGGAACTGGTTCGGTTTTTGCAATTGTTTATGCATCGAAACGATTTTAATGGCCGCGATTAATGTTTCGCTGTTTGATCGAAAATATAATGAGACTCCGTATTTTTTGTATTCTTATTTTCTTATTTTAGTAGATTCGTTTATAAAATTTCGTTGCTCAACATATAGAGCTTAACGGTCGGCGTTAAACTTTTATATTACTTGCAATTTGTAAAAATAAAAAAAAAGATTAATCTTCGTTTTTTTAAATAAAGAGTATATACAATTAACTTTTATTACGAGGCATAAACAGTACAAGTTTATATTATTTGCCTCGCGTTTGCCGCGCCTTTTATGACTTATGCTTTTATACTGACAAATAAAGACAAGGAATATTTTGATTGTAAACAAAATGTTAATTCGCACTAAAATATTTCTTTACGGTCAATTGACGATTCTAGTATACACGAATATCAAAATAATTTTATAATCTTATCTTACAAATTTGCATTTTATACACAAAATTATATCCAATATATTTACATTTACGTCAAGTCCATGAAAATGTTATGTCGATAATAATATCCGAATACAAAGTTCATGGGTTTCAGCACGCATAATATACGTTATACGTAGGTTTATTAAACGTGAGTGGTACAATTATAATTTTCAAGAACACGTATCAACATAATTACATTGTTGAAGTTTTTAAGATTGAACGGTAATTATAGTAGTATCAGTATAGATCGCCGATATAAATATCAATTGTATGACAAATCCACACGATAAGTATACATTTTTTAAAGAAAATATATCACTTAAAATTCTAAACTAATCTTTACATATCCACCATCGGTTAGTAAATGTTTCTTTAAAACTGAATACCACGAACAACGAAAGAAAACTGTATACACAAATAAAACCCTTGCTATAATTTTGTACATTAATCTTAAACCTTGAAGCAACATAATTTTATCATGCAAGTACGAAAACATCGAGTACACCTTGTAAAAGTCGTACGTACCGCCATTATTTTCTATCAAATTTAATTAAGTCATCGAGATATTCTGCTTACAATAAAGCTCATCGATTCGGAAAGAAAAAGAAAAGAAAGTAGAAGGAGCAATGGTGTACTTTATGGATTCCCTTAATAGAAATCAGTGAAATCGAGTCCAGTCGCGATTAAGCTTTCTTTCCGACCTGTGTAATCGCCTTACAAAGGGTTTATATATAGGTATAAGAAAATTTGAAAGAATCGCAAGACGGGCAATGTTGGTGGATTACGCGGTTTGGCAATAAAGAAGATTTGTTTAAATACGTCTAGACGAAGAGGTATTTGACGTTTTGCTTGAAATTTAATGGGAATTCGATTAATGGTTGAAGAGGGCGAATTGAGGTTCGGTTATTATTGAAATAGTTGTTTGTGGTTTCGTTGTTAACCTTTGGGGGTTAGGAAACCGAACGCGTCATGTTGGGAAACTTGCTGATAAAGGTCGATTTGACAAACTTATAGATGTCTGTATCATTGAATTGTTTAATTATTATGCTACACATTTAGAATCAATCGTTAAACTAATGCGTATGCATTGTACATTAATTGAAAAATATGCTCATAATAAATAATAACTGTTTATTTTAATGGATTTAAATCGGATTAAAAAGATAATAAAGCAAGTGAAATATTGTCTATTTAATTACGTTTACGAGTCATTAATTGAAAATAACATTATGAAGTCGAAATTGAGATAAAGATTAATTATTTATCACTAAAGAGAAACTTGGCCGATACAGTTATAAGGTTTGTAGGAAAATATCAAATAGTTAATCCTAGAAATAGATCGTATGATAAGGTGGAAGAAACGTATCAATTCTATATTTAAAGGGTTGTTAATATAGATGTAATCAGAGGTAATTATTATATACTTTTACGCATAAATTGCGTCATAACCTTAGTTCTAAAATATCATATAACTTATTGAAACTGATATACAAGACGATGTCTTAGAATTAGGCAAGTAATGTACCATAATTACATAGATCAAGTTCATGAAGATGAAACATGTTCAAGTAGCTGTTTATCAGTAATTTACAACCTTTACAAGATACTTGGGAAAATATGACGACGTTAAATGAGATTTTTTACCTTCTCTTTTTATCTCTTTGTATAACCTGCGGATATTTTTTCCGTATCTATCCATCACTAAAAACATTATCGTTTATCACAACGTTTAAAGTTTAAAATTAGGCAAATATATGATTATTATAAAATCCATTTATTTTAGAAAAGTTATGTCGATAATAATATCCGAATCAAAGTTCATGGGTTTCAGCACGCATAATATTACGTTTACGTAGTTATTCAACGTGAGTGGTACAATTATTAATTTCAAGAACACGTATCAACATAATTTACATTGTTGAAGTTTTTAGATTTGAACGGTTAATTAGTATATCAGATAGATCGCCGATATAATATCAATTGTATGTATACAAATCCACAACGATAAGGATACATTTTTACGAAAATATATCACTTAAAATTCTAACTAATCTTTACATATCCACCATCCGGGTTAGTAAATGTTTCTTTAAAACTGAATACACGAACAACGAAAGAAACCTGTATACCAATAAAACCCTTGGCTATAATTTTGTACATTTAATCTTAACCTTTGAAGCAACATAATTTATCATGCAAAGGTAACCGAAACATCGAGTACACCTTGTAAAAGTCGTACGTACCGCCATTATTTTCTATCAAATTTAATTAAGTCATCGAGATATTCTGCTTACAATAAAGCTCATCGATTCGGAAAGAAAAAGAAAAGAAAGTAGAAGGAGCAATGGTGTACTTTATGGATTCCCTTAATAGAAATCAGTGAAATCGAGTCCAGTCGCGATTAAGCTTTCTTTCCGACCTGTGTAATCGCCTTACAAAGGGTTTATATATAGGTATAAGAAAATTTGAAAGAATCGCAAGACGGGCAATGTTGGTGGATTACGCGGTTTTGGCAATAAAGAAGATTTGTTTAAATACGTCTAGACGAAGAGGTATTTGACGTTTTGCTTGAAATTTAATGGGAATTCGATTAATGGTTGAAGAGGGCGAATTGAGGTTCGGTTATTATTGAAATAGTTGTTTGTGGTTTCGTTGTTAACCTTTGGGGGTTAGGAAACCGAACGCGTCATGTTGGGAAACTTGCTGATAAAGGTCGATTTGACAAACTTATAGATGTCTGTATCATTGAATTGTTTAATTATTATGCTACACATTTAGAATCAATCGTTAAACTAATGCGTATGCATTGTACATTAATTGAAAAATATGCTCATAATAAATAATAACTGTTTATTTTAATGGATTTAAATCGGATTAAAAAGATAATAAAGCAAGTGAAATATTGTCTATTTAATTACGTTTACGAGTCATTAATTGAAAATAACATTATGAAGTCGAAATTGAGATAAAAGATTAATTATTTATCACTAAAGAGAAACTTGGCCGATACAGTTATAAGGTTTGTAGGAAAATATCAAATAGTTAATCCTAGAAATAGATCGTATGATAAGGTGGAAGAAACGTATCAGATTCTATATTTAAAGGGTTGTTAAATATAGATGTAATCAGAGGTAATTATTATATACTTTTACGCATAAATTGCGTCATAACCTTAGTTCTAAAATATCATATAACTTATTGAAACTGATATACAAGACGATGTCTTAGAATTAGGCAAGTAATGTACCATAATTACATAGATCAAGTTCATGAAGATGAAACATGTTCAAGTAGCTGTTTATCAGTAATTTACAACCTTTACAAGATACTTGGGAAAATATGACGACGTTAAATGAGATTTTTTACCTTCTCTTTTTATCTCTTTGTATAACCTGCGGATATTTTTTCCGTATCTATCCATCACTAAAAACATTATCGTTTATCACAACGTTTAAAGTTTAAAATTAGGCAAATATATGATTATTATAAAATCCATTTATTTTATTTTAATTTAACTGCTTAGGAATGAGTGTAATATATAAAGCCTTGATTAAAAAGTACCTATCAGAATATAAAACCTTGATTAAACGGCACCTATCAGAGAATATTTTAATGCATACTTTTTTAAAATAATATTAAAAAAATAGGTACAATATTTACAATGCACCTAACGCTGTCATAAATAATTAATAACATAAAATTGTCTTTTAAGGGTAGACAATCAAGTGTTGAGATAAAAACACAGTAATGCGATCTTTTTCCATAATCTTTCAGAGGCCTTTAAAAAATGCAGTAATTATCGCCGACGATTTTCTCGGTGCACGTGAAGGAAAAAAATGATTCTCACAGTGCGAGAGTTAATGCCAGGGTGTTGGAAGATCGTCCTACAGCGTAAAAGGGTCATCGCTTCGGACGAGACAGGAAAGATGCTCCTTTATCAGCCGAAGCGAGTCGAGAATAATGGGCGAACCGTGTCTCAATCGTGCTTTATGGGTTGTAATTGAGGGCCAGAGTAGCGAAAGCGAAGACCCAGCCCGACTTTACCATAAGATGCTTACTCCGCTACACTCCAATGCAAAAGTTAATTTTCATTCTCAGCAATGTTTACTGCTTCGGATGATTTAGAACAATTTATCGAAACTTTTATTTAAAATTCCGTGTAATTTGATTTATATATTATTTTTATTAACCAGCAAGATGACACAGCGGATCGAAATAACAGTTCTATCTACTGTTATCTATTTATTGCGTAACGTATTGACATTGTAATAAAGCAATAAATGTGTCATAGTAAACGATCTACAAACGATCAACAAACATTCCATAAACCATTATGTGAAATAAAAAATACTATTGTAGCAAATTGTAATGTTAGTAATTTATTGTTATCAAATGTTAATACGTTATCAATAATTTCAAAAATGATTACCGCCATACAAAGTTTAAACTTCAAATTATCCTTAAATTGACGAAGTATACTCTCTAAAAATGAAATAGTGATACGTCAGTCACTGTCACAAAATTAGTGAATATTCACTATTAAAATAGTAAATGTTGACTAATTGAATTAGTAACTATTCACTACTTTGTGATAGTGACTGACTTATCGCTATATTTTTAGTGATTATTCACTAATTCACATTTAGAAAGTATACATTACAATCTTCTTTTCCAATTCCAATGCCTACAACTAGTAGAACATTGATGAAATCGCTAGGAAAGTAATTTCCTCCCTATACAACCACAAAGTCCACAATTATATTATAGTAAAAATGAAGTTTCAAGTTTGAAAATTTTCAATTTGAACATCCAGGTACCGAATAAACTTGGAATAAATAAATCAAGTAGACACGTAAAATTTGCGGTTAAAATTTCAGAAACCTTCGCGCGAGAAAGTAATTTCGCGCTAACAAACCCTTCCTCTGGTCTCGCAATATTCCGTTTTTACTTGCACGCCGTGTTATCATATAGCTTCTCGATTTTTGCATGTCCTCGGAACGAAGGTACACGAGCTTCGCCACGTATAATGAAGTCATCGACTGCCGGAAGAAGCGGAAAGCGGTTTTCTCGACTTTACTTCGAATTTCCTTCGAGTTTACGTGTGCTCTCGCGAGGATTAATAATGTGGTTTTCTTGTACGTACAGGAGGATGTCTCAGCTGTTGCATACGTTATAACGAGTCCCTTTAAGTGTGCGAGATACTTTTTCTTATTTTAATGTAATTTTCCAGATTTTTAACTTTCCTCACATTCCATTCTAAATTTTTATACTTATACTTAGAAAATTCATTGGTGGTTTATCTAATTTAAACATTAAATGATTACGTTAAATCTATACTTATTAATATTATACTATATAAATTATAATAAAAAATTTACTTATAAATAAAGAATAAGTTAAAAAATAACTTAAAAATAAAATAACAATCTTAACTTTCATTCACTTTTCAAAGTATTTATTGTATACGGTGAATCTCAAAATACAATTTCTTATCTGAATCTTAATGCATTACACAAATTTTTTCGTTTTACAGCATGTTCAAGTACGATTCATCGTCCCTTTGATAGTGAAACCGTACGAGTCTGAAACTCTTGTGAAATTCCGTGACGAATCGACAATGATTCCCATATTTCGTGTTTTACGAGGGTACAGAGCAAAAAAACACGGCACTTTCATGTTCGACTGGTTTGTTTTCGAAACAGAAAATTTTCGCAGGACCGAAGAAACACATTATGCGTATGACATTGATATTTTATTTAAAGAAGATGCAGACAAATTCATTCTCAATATTGGCAGAGACATTTTTTGTAATGTAAAATTAAAGCAGATTCTTATTGCTTCGCATATAATTTAAAATCGATAAATCAACGATAAAGTTGAAATACACGAGGTTCTGCGATTTGTTTCCAGATCAATTTTACGTAATATTGTGGAGCATAAATTACTTCGACATATTTAAAATATACAACAACGATACAACAACGATAAATGTTATTTTATAAATATAAGCAAATAAATATTAACATTACTTATATCCCTGAAAGTTGAAGCGAACCTTTCGATGTCGCCTAACCAAGTGATTTTTTGAGTCAATGTATAAAGTATTATTTCTCTTTGGAAGTTAACAATTAAACATCAGTATATATTTAATAAAAAAATAAATTTACAGTTTTATAAAGTGGCGTAGTAGTAACGAATCGGCACGATGTTTTCTAAACATTTGATAAAAGAGCAAAAGTTTACAATAGACAGTATCAAAGAACAAAATTTGTTTTGTAAAAAAAACTCGTATTCGCATTTTATCGAAACGAATGATCGGGCATTTCGAAATGGAGGGAACTGCGTGTATCTTTTTTTGTAGCAACGGTAAACGAGAGCATTGTGCATTTGCTTTTACAAACCCGTAACAGTAAAAGTGAGAGCTGCACGTAACAGTATAGATATTAGTATTAAACTAGAATTTTACTAACATTCAAATGTTCAAAAGGAACCATTTTTGAGGATTTAATAGAAAGTTTGTTTCTATAAATAATTCATGGAAAACAAAATTAATAGAAGAATTAATAATTTAAAAGTATCAGTATTTAAATAAATAATAATAATTAATGTTGCTATATTTAAGAAATTATTAATAAACAAGTCGTTTGTGTAGTTTAATTAATATTTAATTAGCGATTCGATCGCATTAATAATTAGTATACATACAAACATCGATAACTCGATTTTATTAGCCGTGTAAACTTTGTATTCCAACCGGCTTCGCGGCTACTTAAAAGAGCATCATTATTCTGAGTTTTAAAAAAATCGCTCATTCGATAACATGAATAAATTTAATTGTCATATTTAATCACGATATTACCTACCGTCATAAACTTGACCGGGATCGTTTTCGTGCGTATTTTTACGCGCAGCTACGTTTCCTTTTTACCCCCTTCTTAATTTACGTCACGGTATTAAGTGTCGTCTTTAGAATCGTACGAGTGAGCGAGCATATTATTAACGCTCGACCGGCAGGGTATAAAAGTGAACCCTGCAAACGAAAGTTGAGCAAGAACCGAGAAGAAAAACTAATTATCGTTGAACCACGACTCGAAGCTCCCAATCAAATAATGATAAAAAACTGTTTTTTAAACATATACTTATATAATTTAGAATTGGCAATGCGGATAATATATCAATATCAATGTGTGTACTTGCAGGAGAAAGATGGCTAATTATCTAGCTTCGATATTATGCAAATATTTCTAAATTTGTTTTTGCACTATAATTAACAATACTTAATGAAATCAAATGTTATATTTTATTACTCTTTTAAGTGGATGAAATAATAATAATATATAATGCAATAAATTGGTTTGGAAAGATGGAAAACAATAAGCAGATGTGTAACACGAAGAAAGAAATTAGCAGTTTATGCATGGTATTACCTGTATCTTTTAAATGATAACTCGTACGTGTACATATAAATTTCAAAGTGAGTAAGTCAGCGGAAAGTTAAAAGATACAAGTATATATACAGGATATCAGTGTATAATATTAAAAGAAAAAAATATATTAATTCAAAAGTCGTAAATCACGTATATAATAACTTCGATTTCATCGATTTAAAATTTATTCGACTGGGCGATAAGTACTTCACATTTAATCGAAGCCAAGCCAAATAAACGTTTTTCCTCGCTCGAAGCAAATCCAAAGGAAAGAGCCGATAAACAACGGAATCGCGCGCGCGCGCGCGCGTACAACAAAGCGTCCCACATTAAAGGCCAATAAAATGTATCGGCGTTAAAATGTGCGCGGACGATTATCGGAGAAACGCGTTTGAAGACGAGGAGGAGAGAGAGAAAAACGAAGGGAGGCGAATTTACGATCCCGACTTCGGTGTCGGCCTCGCTTCTTGCGCGGCTCGTATCATCCCGAGATCGTTTGTCGAATTAAAGCGCACGTGCGCGTGGCGAGCAAATTACGAGTCCCGAGAGCTCCGAGTGCTAATATCCTTTCTTTCGTTCTCTTTTTATTTTGGACCCCCCTCGAAACAGGCACCTCCACCCACACTTTTTTCTGTTCACACCCACTCTTGCTAAGTGAAGGGATTTCGTGTCAAAAAGAATGAAGAATGGTTTTCAAGTCGACGAAGTATCGATAATTGCGTTTTATGCCAGCTACACTTTACTATATATACATGTATAACCTTCTTTTTGTCTTGTTATATTTCTCAGCAAGTGGGATGATACTTGTACTATTGCCATGTTTTTAAACTACATTTAATGTATAATAAACGAGAACATCGTCGTCTTGGGAAAATCTAAACTATCTGCTACATATATTTTCCAATCCATTTTAGCAGTTTTAAGTATTTCTACTAGGTATACTATAACGTTTAAAATAACACGAACGGTAAAGTTCAATCAATCATATTTGAAATACGTGACTGTTGTTTTGATTACCTAATTTGTAATTGTAAAATCGATCATACTAATTTTATATTAATACAACAAAATATGAATTTAACCATTATATAGTAAAACCTTTTCAAATTAATGGAACAATGTACATTTAGTTTAATTTCGTTCTCATTGGTATAATAAGAAGTTCTAAAACGTATTGCATCAGGAATAAAATAGAAAAATAAAAAGGGATATGAAAGCAAATGGTCAAAAATAAAGTTAAAAGTTGTCATATAAAGTGAGATCTGAAAAGCAATTAGATTTTATTAACGTCTTTATTATGGTAATAGAATGTCAAGGAATGCTATTTCATTGTTTCGAAACAATGGGATTTAAGAAGTTAAACATGCAAAAAGAGAATAAAGACTGTAGATTTAAATGAAGAATCACAAATGGAAACAGAAATAAGATTAATATCGTTATGAAACTTCAGAATGTATAATTACTCTGGTAAAATAAAATATCGAATGCGTTACTATTGTTAGAAAGTATAGTTTATACAAGTGCTTATGGTTTATCTTTTTTGTAACGTGTGATAATTTTCTTCTATTGAATTTTTGCTCCATTAACCTCACGGTTCAATTTATATGAATTCATCTCGAACTTAAAAATGTTACACTATTAATATAATTATAATTACAAAGTGCTAAATAGTCGAGCATTAAGCTGTAATATATAATATAATATAATAATTAAATAAAATGGTAATTAACTTTATTTTACAGAAAACTGACGACTGTGTGTTCGAAATCAGTCAGTAGCTGAATTATAGGAACCGTATTCTATATATTGAAAGTGAATTGACTAGAATACGAGCCGAAAATAGAATAAGACCTCGTGAAGTCTAAGAAAAGTCGGTGCGGAAAGTGGAGACACCGGTAAAACAATACCAAGAGACACGACAGCAGAACACGGCAGGAAGAACAGTCTGTTGGCGGGTAGACTCTTTATAATAGTTCGATAACCCGCGCCGCTAACACCGAGACACAGTATACCGCATTACGAGCTTCATTAAGCGTAGCGATGATGAGCATGCGCGAGCGGATCGATGTCACGGTGTATCGGTCATCCCATATGCTGCAACTCTGATCATCTCTATCTCTCTCTCTCTCTGTTCGGTACTCTTGCTAGCTGTAACTATCTGAGTAACATTACGCATTTCAATCAAAATATTTGCTAGAATCATGGTTTTTAGTTGTACTGATATCTTTGACCTGATAATTATAAATTATCATTTGACAGTACCACTGTTATTAACATTCTTTTTAATGGCCTTTCATTTTAATTAAATGCTTTCGTGCATTCCAAATGATTTTAAATTTAAAACTAAAAGCAATTACTAAAAAGCATTAGAACTATACTCTGCAGTTTAGTTAATTTTAGGTGTTTAACAATGCATATAATACGAGTTGTTCACTTGAAATGTCAAACTAACTTTGACGTCCTAAAATATCTCAACTGCTTAAACAATCCAAGCCTCGTGAAATAGTATACCATCAGCTTAATAATACCGTGAACCTCAGCTGCGCATTAAATACGCAGCGTTAAGTCCCGTTTTATTTTACGCTTCTTTCTGCAATTATTAAAAAAAAAAGCCGAGCCAGAGGAGTGGTGAATTAATAAATGCCTAGTTTGCAGTATAAAAATGTACGACACTGCTCGTTTTCTCTGCCCTCGCGCTCATGATTTTTTTCTTCTTCATTCGTACGCGACTTTTTTTTGTTCTTCAGCGTATTTTTGCGCTTTGTTTCTGTCTGCCACGTTCGTGACTGCAGTAGCATTTGTCTGGTATCGCAAGTGGTAATCGTAAATGTTAATAAATGTAGGAGGTAGCCGATCAATTATGAAAGCCTCAATTTACCATCCAAGTTCTGGGCTTCGATATACCTTCAACTACCATCGGTACTCACTCTATTGGTTATTTAAAAAAATAAATAACTGGTACGGTGTTATTTACTCGGTTGAATTTTGGTTGGAATAATTGCTGCAAATTGTTACTCACAAAAAAGTTTATTTGTTTTTTAATTATAATTCATTTTCTAGTAAATTTAACACTTATATTTTTAAGATGTTTAAGTGAAGCTCACGTTATATAAATATCTAGAATCCGAAAGGACCTGTTTTGTTTAACAAGTTTAAGGCAATTGTTGCTTTTGAAAGTAGTTTGTATTAGTATCACTTCTTACATTTGTTTTAATTTTGAGGAGACCAATAATTATAAAAAAATATTGTCAAAATAACACAAGATTATGATGAAATACACATAAGCAAAGCTCCCTGAAAACTTTACCCCGTGGGCCACTATAATGTTCAGTCATGATCCCAAACTATTTGTAGAGCATCAAGGGAATCACAGCCCTTGCACCTACATAACGAGAAAAGAGTGCAAAAACGCTATATAACCCGAATCCGCCTCACATATCGCGTATCGCTTTTCCGTTCCATCCGCAATGAAGTTATATTACCTTGTTCAAACAATACCCGAACACATGCGCGAAACGCGATCGCATCGCATTAAAAGACACGAGATAAAGATCCATCGAATCGTTGACATCAGCAGGGAGAAAAGCTGCCGATATTCCGGCTCATCAACGTGCCTTGATCGGAATTCCCGGTAGGTCGGGTTTATGGCTCCAGGGTGAAATTTATGACGGGGCTGAGGTGACGTTAATTAAAAGTCTGTTAGAGGCCCGGTTTTTAGCGAGGACGTCGCGATACCTTTGATGGTTGTTTTTAAAGAACGCCGAAGGTTGTCGTCATTTTTACGAGTTTTATTATACTCTTTTTTTCGTTTTTAACCTTAAGCTTTTTGAAATTCTGCAGGTGTTTTCAGTATTTACAAAGTGTTTGCTGCTGCTGCTTAGAAGAAAATTAATGCGGTACTTTCAAAGAGCTTCAGCTATGAAAGAAAAACGAAATTTATAATCGCGTTGTTTTTATAACGATTACTCGAAGGATATACGTATTTTCTTTCATATTTGTCGAATAGAGCTACATGAAATTTTCCATACTTGTATATTACTTGTCTTTTTATTATCGATCGAGAAAATTATAATTAATCAAAAAAATATTAAAGTGATTATTTGTTAATCAAAAAATTAATCCTCTAAAATAAAGTTTTAATTACCAATTTCCATCAGCGTTAAAGATTTTAGAGGCAATTATGAATTTGTGTTACATTGCCTATACAATTTAAAAAATACTGTGGTTTTTGTTTGAAGTGCGTAAAGTGGTAATGAAATAATTAACTATTAACTATACGTTGATTGTGGAGAAAGCGCACCTACTCCAATTAGTTGATTTTCTATGTATGAACTTTTCAACATAATTACCATTTCGCCTAGTAAGTTTAGACAAAGTTACCCGAGTACATACACAACAATGTTTAAACAGCGAGGAGTCGCTAGTTGAAAACAACTATGTATACAGCGTTGATGCTTATAAATTAAACCAGACGAATTTCACCGAGAAAAATTGTACTTCATCGCATATTTTACAAGGGCAGATATAAATTTTGATGTTATGAAAGAGCATTCGACAGCTCATCAAGATTTACACTTTTGCGAAGGCCATCGCGCCCGAGAGATGCCATAAATTACAGAGAAAACGAGAGCCAATCTGCGTAAGTCACGCGCATAGAACGTTAGCGAGTTTTCTGGGCGATTGTGCAACTTAATTGAAATTGCGAGGAAACGGTATTGATTTCTCCCACCCTCCCCTTCTCTCTATACCCCCCCCCCCCTCTCTCTCTCTCTCATTCTCTCTCGCGATTATAATAGCGTTAAAAATCAATATTTCCATAATTGTGCCCGAAATAATTACGCTCTGCCTACGGAGATTTGTTTATATAAGTAATATGCGGGGTTTAAAAATAAATACGCTTGTATAACCACCGGACGAATGTTCATCCCACGAAAAATACAGTTGCATCACGATTTTTTTTAATTTTCTTAAGAAAGAACCATAAATTCTTCTAATAATTAATCTTAAAACTCATTAAGCAATTTTTTAATTGAATACACGTGTATACATACGTTATGAAATTCTAGTTAATTCATCCGATCGCTTTAACTCAAAATCTTAGCGATACGACTAAAATATTACTCAGTGCAAAGTATTTATTACCACAAGCAAACGCTAAGTTCTGGGCAATCGCACGGAAAAATTTTCAATATAAGAACCATTTCGAGCGGGTAAAAACTAAATAGCTGCATTTAATTCAGATATTGTAATAACGTAACTATACGATTGCAACTAACTGGCTACCGCTGAATATTTTATACGAATTAAAACTCTAAACGCTCCCAAAGGAATTTGAAAGTGCCGTTTTATCGTCCCATATTTAAATACGTCAGATTCTAATTTTTAATACATTAGATACAAAAATTGCACACTTGTGTACAGAATGCTACTTAATTATATTGAACCTATCAAGGTATGCATTTTATTCTATTTAAAACCGAGCTAGAAATAAAAAAATATTATATTCAGTTACATTCTCGTTTAATGCAACTACCAGGATTTTGAAATATTTTCTATATATTATACTATTATTATACAGTTTTAAAGAAACATTGATTACTATTAATTATTTCCATTCTGTTTGAATTTATATTCTTTTTTGTAAATTCAAGCTACGCACATATTGTACAATAATATTAATATTATCTATTGTAATATTAAGAAAATATAAATAATAAATTTTTAGCATATGTTTAACAAAATATTTTGTTAAAATAGATAAATCCTTTATAGATTCAATACGTCAACTCGAATAATTCAATAAGCCTGCTTTCTGTGTAGGATGTAAATATAAAATCGTATTTATAAAAGTGTGAATTGATTTACAGCTGTTATTATTCAGAGGGTCAAAAAGGTGTTAAGTATTCGCAAAATAAAAAAAATGAGCTGCGACGTGTTAATAAACAATTATTCCATAATCGATAAATCTACGTGTTTAACGATCAATGACAACTAAGCGTATTCCCAAAGAAAACAAAGCTATTGAATTTTAACAGGATATAAGACGAGAAATGCGGTATAGTCACAATAAAATACGCAGTGGATCCTTCTTACATCCGACAATTTTGAAAATCGTGATCGAAGCAGAAGAGTGCAAATAAAGTAGAGGCCGCCTAAGCAGATTCTGTCCCCGCGGTCATGCTCGCGCGTGCATACGTTAGGGAAATTCGCGGCTTTGCATGTACCGTTCAATTTGCATTTCGCCGCGGAGGCATTTGCAAGGAGCGAGAAAAAGGGAATACCTAAAGTTAAACGGATGGTATGTCTACGTCTGTGTCTGTGTCTCATCTGTACACGTGTATAAGGCTATATGAGATATAGAGAGAAGTGCGAAGGATATATACCTACTGAATATAGGTGTATACGGGAAGCAACCACATTTATATAATACGAGATCTGCGCACCACCTTTATTTAAAGTTATAGAAACGAATTAAAGTTTATGAAAATTCACATGTCGGTCATAAATTGGAGTAGTATCGCAATAATTATAACAATTATTAAAGTTAATTACATTTTATTGAAGAAAATCAGCTTAACAATAAACCAAACAAAAAAAAAGAAAACTTGAAAATCGATATAAAAATTGTATTGGTGTATAATTCTTTACTTGACGCAATAGATCTAAACGGAACGTCTATAATACTCATAAATCATCCCATTAATCAATGTAATAACGTATTGTAAAGACAACAAAGTCACTTGTATGCATTCGCTAAACATTCCAAGGGAAGAAAAAGAAAGGAAAGAACCCGCGGGGGCAGCTCGAAACGGTACCTCCAACGATTACATCTCAATGCTGTAGCAGAAGTCTTATCGGCGCGAAAAACCAATGGAAATCGCGGCCCCCCGGCGAATTCCGTAAGAGCCGGAACCGCTAATATCAGCGTTCGCGGGTCGTTCGACTCGCTACGGGTGATAATATGCCCGAGTTTCTCCTGCGGGTCCACGCAAATAACGATAAGGTCATTATCGCACACAAACTCTAACAATTTTGAATTCCTACAACGTTTGACGGATTGTCGGGGGCTTTTGTATTAATAATAACAATCATCTGTGTTTATCAAATATTATTTTCTTTTTATGCTCATAACTAACTTTTCAATTTTTCTTCATTTTCTAATTATAGTACTGGAAAATGTTACAAAAGTTTTACGATTCATCATTAACAAAATTGCGGTTAAACTATATACTATAAAAACTCGAATGATGGAAATGTTAAGAAAGTCAAGAGAGACTTTATACTGTTATAATTTCGCCTGAAAAGAATTATTAGTATTTGTTATTTGCAATTGCATTAAACAATAATAAAAGTATGTTTAATTACATCTTGTAAAGAATTGATAAATTATCGTTCATAAAGAAAGAAATTGTATACGTGTCTTTAAATACTTTCTGTTGTGTAAACTGAAGAAATCATGGCCAAAACACACGATGTATTCAAACCACAGTATTTGTTTTCTTTCAAGTATGTTTTAGGTTAATGTTGACAAAAAGAAGATAAAGCACAGTATTTCTAGTCGGTAAGTCTGAAAAACGTTACAGACGAGACGAGCGCAATTATCACAATCCGCAGCTGCCAAGAAAACGAGAAAGTAACAATTTTGGAAACAAATTGAAATGTAAACGCTATGAAAGTTGCTATATATCTTGATACGGTAGTAATAATTATTTGTACCTTTCTGATTGTATTCGTTGACAGAAACGTCGATTATTCTTAGTTGAAGAAGACAAACCTATTCTGTACGTTAATCTGCGCTAGGCGAATAAATTAGAACCAATTTTCAAACGACTTAACAAACAATAACATTTAATAAAAATAATTGAAATATATTATCTAATAAATTTCTTAGGTAAAAGGTTTTAACATTAAAGTACTTTGTGCGCACCTATACATGCATTTGAAATTGGTTCGCAATATGCAACTTCTCGAGTGAACTATGTTACCTTATTATAGCAAACGATGAGGTAATATCACATACCTGTAGGACATATCTAATCGTCTTCCATGTACCATCAAGGTACCGCAATCACACTTTCAAGCAAATTGTTCAGAATTCAAAGAATTCTAAAGACTCGATCAAACTAAAACACGCCTTGAGTTTAAAGAAAAACCAAGATTTATATGTTTTACACCCTTTGGCCGCATATCCTGTCGGAAGCTTCAAATCGATTACATATAGGTATATGTATATATGCTAGCGGCCAAAATTAAAATTGTACATATAGACATAATTGCAAGAAATATAACTCTAAGAAAATGTGTATTTCCGTAATATTAGAACAAACAAAAATTGTTTCGCAGAAGTAGATCATAGTAAATAATCATTTGACTTGAAATATTTCTAAATAATTACGGTTCAAACATTTATGATGAGAAAGATTGTGTAATGTTATAATCGACTACACCCTATCGATAATTTTCATCCAACAACATAACCACCCCCTGACGTATTTTCATCAAACGAGTTTCCTCGTATAGCCATGTCCACGTATACCTATGTATAATATACACACGTATATATGTACGAAGAGAGTCTAATGCATCCTAGCACATTCTCGGGAGAAATTTTCGACGACGCGTTTCCTGTCAGCTTGTATAATGATGCTAACTGCACGCAGCCCTCGGGCCGCGTTCGCTTATTTTTCCGGCCGTGGGGCGCGTGCGTCGACCGATCACACTATATACCATGAAAATCATCGCGTGCCCGTTTCTTTACTCCAATGTATTATTTGCATGGCTAATGTGGCCGCGCCACGTGCTCCTATACGCAAGGTTGATGTGCTCGAACCTTCTTATTTTTAGGCATTTTCTACTACTCTGCATTTTTAGGTTCCCTGGTATTGATCTTTTTTGGTTTGCGGTTTCGTTCAACTTTCTCCATCCGCAATTACCAATCTATACTTGACATTGCTTACTTCGAATTAAACCAATTTGCAGATTTCTTTTTATACTTTAATCTTACTACATTTTAAAAATATAATTAATAATAATTTTATGACTTTTTATCAATTATGCCACCAAATACCGAAACACCGTAAATTTAATAGGTTTAGAGCAAATTATGAATTTGCTGACTTGCAATACCCCAAAAATACTGTGTTTTTGTTGATCGAATGGTAATGAAATAATTAACTATTAACTATACGTTGATTGTGGAGAAAGCGCACCTACTCCAATTAGTTGATTTTCTATGTATGAACTTTTCAACATAATTACCATTTCGCCTAGTAAGTTTAGACAAAGTTACCCGAGTACATACACAACAATGTTTAAACAGCGAGGAGTCGCTAGTTGAAAACAACTATGTATACAGCGTTGATGCTTATAAATTAAACCAGACGAATTTCACCGAGAAAAATTGTACTTCATCGCATATTTTACAAGGGCAGATATAAATTTTGATGTTATGAAAGAGCATTCGACAGCTCATCAAGATTTACACTTTTGCGAAGGCCATCGCGCCCGAGAGATGCCATAAATTACAGAGAAAACGAGAGCCAATCTGCGTAAGTCACGCGCATAGAACGTTAGCGAGTTTTCTGGGCGATTGTGCAACTTAATTGAAATTGCGAGGAAACGGTATTGATTTCTCCCACCCTCCCCTTCTCTCTATACCCCCCCCCCCTCTCTCTCTCTCATTCTCTCTCGCGATTATAATAGCGTTAAAAATCAATATTTCCATAATTGTGCCCGAAATAATTACGCTCTGCCTACGGAGATTTGTTTATATAAGTAATATGCGGGGTTTAAAAATAAATACGCTTGTATAACCACCGGACGAATGTTCATCCCACGAAAAATACAGTTGCATCACGATTTTTTTTAATTTTCTTAAGAAAGAACCATAAATTCTTCTAATAATTAATCTTAAAACTCATTAAGCAATTTTTTAATTGAATACACGTGTATACATACGTTATGAAATTCTAGTTAATTCATCCGATCGCTTTAACTCAAAATCTTAGCGATACGACTAAAATATTACTCAGTGCAAAGTATTTATTACCACAAGCAAACGCTAAGTTCTGGGCAATCGCACGGAAAAATTTTCAATATAAGAACCATTTCGAGCGGGTAAAAACTAAATAGCTGCATTTAATTCAGATATTGTAATAACGTAACTATACGATTGCAACTAACTGGCTACCGCTGAATATTTTATACGAATTAAAACTCTAAACGCTCCCAAAGGAATTTGAAAGTGCCGTTTTATCGTCCCATATTTAAATACGTCAGATTCTAATTTTTAATACATTAGATACAAAAATTGCACACTTGTGTACAGAATGCTACTTAATTATATTGAACCTATCAAGGTATGCATTTTATTCTATTTAAAACCGAGCTAGAAATAAAAAAATATTATATTCAGTTACATTCTCGTTTAATGCAACTACCAGGATTTTGAAATATTTTCTATATATTATACTATTATTATACAGTTTTAAAGAAACATTGATTACTATTAATTATTTCCATTCTGTTTGAATTTATATTCTTTTTTGTAAATTCAAGCTACGCACATATTGTACAATAATATTAATATTATCTATTGTAATATTAAGAAAATATAAATAATAAATTTTTAGCATATGTTTAACAAAATATTTTGTTAAAATAGATAAATCCTTTATAGATTCAATACGTCAACTCGAATAATTCAATAAGCCTGCTTTCTGTGTAGGATGTAAATATAAAATCGTATTTATAAAAGTGTGAATTGATTTACAGCTGTTATTATTCAGAGGGTCAAAAAGGTGTTAAGTATTCGCAAAATAAAAAAATGAGCTGCGACGTGTTAATAAACAATTATTCCATAATCGATAAATCTACGTGTTTAACGATCAATGACAACTAAGCGTATTCCCAAAGAAAACAAAGCTATTGAATTTTAACAGGATATAAGACGAGAAATGCGGTATAGTCACAATAAAATACGCAGTGGATCCTTCTTACATCCGACAATTTTGAAAATCGTGATCGAAGCAGAAGAGTGCAAATAAAGTAGAGGCCGCCTAAGCAGATTCTGTCCCCGCGGTCATGCTCGCGCGTGCATACGTTAGGGAAATTCGCGGCTTTGCATGTACCGTTCAATTTGCATTTCGCCGCGGAGGCATTTGCAAGGAGCGAGAAAAAGGGAATACCTAAAGTTAAACGGATGGTATGTCTACGTCTGTGTCTGTGTCTCATCTGTACACGTGTATAAGGCTATATGAGTGATAGAGAGAAGTGCGAAGGATATATACCTACTGAATATAGGTGTATACGGGAAGCAACCACATTTATATAATGCGCACCACCTTTATTTAAAGTTATAGAAACGAATTAAAGTTTATGAAAATTCACATGTCGGTCATAAATTGGAGTAGTATCGCAATAATTATAACAATTATTAAAGTTAATTACATTTTATTGAAGAAAATCAGCTTAACAATAAACCAAACAAAAAAAAGAAAACTTGAAAATCGATATAAAAATTGTATTGGTGTATAATTCTTTACTTGACGCAATAGATCTAAACGGAACGTCTATAATACTCATAAATCATCCCATTAATCAATGTAATAACGTATTGTAAAGACAACAAAGTCACTTGTATGCATTCGCTAAACATTCCAAGGGAAGAAAAAGAAAGGAAAGAACCCGCGGGGGCAGCTCGAAACGGTACCTCCAACGATTACATCTCAATGCTGTAGCAGAAGTCTTATCGGCGCGAAAAACCAATGGAAATCGCGGCCCCCCGGCGAATTCCGTAAGAGCCGGAACCGCTAATATCAGCGTTCGCGGGTCGTTCGACTCGCTACGGGTGATAATATGCCCGAGTTTCTCCTGCGGGTCCACGCAAATAACGATAAGGTCATTATCGCACACAAACTCTAACAATTTTGAATTCCTACAACGTTTGACGGATTGTCGGGGGCTTTTGTATTAATAATAACAATCATCTGTGTTTATCAAATATTATTTTCTTTTTATGCTCATAACTAACTTTTCAATTTTTCTTCATTTTCTAATTATAGTACTGGAAAATGTTACAAAAAGTTTTACGATTCATCATTAACAAAATTGCGGTTAAACTATATACTATAAAAACTCGAATGATGGAAATGTTAAGAAAGTCAAGAGAGACTTTATACTGTTATAATTTCGCCTGAAAAGAATTATTAGTATTTGTTATTTGCAATTGCATTAAACAATAATAAAAGTATGTTTAATTACATCTTGTAAAGAATTGATAAATTATCGTTCATAAAGAAAGAAATTGTATACGTGTCTTTAAATACTTTCTGTTGTGTAAACTGAAGAAATCATGGCCAAAACACACGATGTATTCAAACCACAGTATTTGTTTTCTTTCAAGTATGTTTTAGTTAATGTTGACAAAAAGAAGATAAAGCACAGTATTTCTAGTCGGTAAGTCTGAAAAACGTTACAGACGAGACGAGCGCAATTATCACAATCCGCAGCTGCCAAGAAAACGAGAAAGTAACAATTTTGGAAACAAATTGAAATGTAAACGCTATGAAAGTTGCTATATATCTTGATACGGTAGTAATAATTATTTGTACCTTTCTGATTGTATTCGTTGACAGAAACGTCGATTATTCTTAGTTGAAGAAGACAAACCTATTCTGTACGTTAATCTGCGCTAGGCGAATAAATTAGAACCAATTTTCAAACGACTTAACAAACAATAACATTTAATAAAAATAATTGAAATATATTATCTAATAAATTTCTTAGGTAAAAGGTTTTAACATTAAAGTACTTTGTGCGCACCTATACATGCATTTGAAATTGGTTCGCAATATGCAACTTCTCGAGTGAACTATGTTACCTTATTATAGCAAACGATGAGGTAATATCACATACCTGTAGGACATATCTAATCGTCTTCCATGTACCATCAAGGTACCGCAATCACACTTTCAAGCAAATTGTTCAGAATTCAAAGAATTCTAAAGACTCGATCAAACTAAAACACGCCTTGAGTTTAAAGAAAAACCAAGATTTATATGTTTTACACCCTTTGGCCGCATATCCTGTCGGAAGCTTCAAATCGATTACATATAGGTATATGTATATATGCTAGCGGCCAAAATTAAAATTGTACATATAGACATAATTGCAAGAAATATAACTCTAAGAAAATGTGTATTTCCGTAATATTAGAACAAACAAAAATTGTTTCGCAGAAGTAGATCATAGTAAATAATCATTTGACTTGAAATATTTCTAAATAATTACGGTTCAAACATTTATGATGAGAAAGATTGTGTAATGTTATAATCGACTACACCCTATCGATAATTTTCATCCAACAACATAACCACCCCCTGACGTATTTTCATCAAACGAGTTTCCTCGTATAGCCATGTCCACGTATACCTATGTATAATATACACACGTATATATGTACGAAGAGAGTCTAATGCATCCTAGCACATTCTCGGGAGAAATTTTCGACGACGCGTTTCCTGTCAGCTTGTATAATGATGCTAACTGCACGCAGCCCTCGGGCCGCGTTCGCTTATTTTTCCGGCCGTGGGGCGCGTGCGTCGACCGATCACACTATATACCATGAAAATCATCGCGTGCCCGTTTCTTTACTCCAATGTATTATTTGCATGGCTAATGTGGCCGCGCCACGTGCTCCTATACGCAAGGTTGATGTGCTCGAACCTTCTTATTTTTAGGCATTTTCTACTACTCTGCATTTTTAGGTTCCCTGGGTATTGATCTTTGTTTGGTTTGCGGTTTCGTTCAACCTTTCTCACATCCGCAATTACCAGTATCTATACTTGTACATCTGACTTTAACTTCGAAATTAATACCACATTATGCGAGATTTTCTTTTTATTCTTCCTAATGATCTTACTAACATTTTATAAATAATATACAATCTAAATAATAAATTTTAATGCACTTTTTATCAATTTAATGCCACCAAAATACCGATAACACCGTAAATTTTGAGCCTAGGCTCACGGAACGAAAATGGTAAATTGAAGAAGATGCGCGGCCCAAAAATCTGATCGAAATAAACTCACCCGAAAATAATTCAAGCAATTACTATCTTGAACCATGTCTTTTAAGAATCTCCCAGATCTCTTCAAATAAACGACGATTTAATCTATTTTTTAACCGAAACTTGAATCGAGTAAAAATATCTCCCTTATTCCCAGTCTCGCATCAGCATACATCATGACGAGATCCAGTCTCCCTAGCTGAATAATCTCATTCGTTTATACTTTGTCGGAAAGAGCAACAACACCTACGTAAGCTCGAGAGTTCAAGGTTCAAGGCTCAATCCAAGCTCTAAATTGCTCTTCCCCGTATTCAGTCCGAAAATAATTCAGAAAAGCTTCTCGGTGGCCGCCGTACGTTTGTAACTCCGCCCGCCCCCGCTATACTTAAAGAAAACTTATTTTCAGAGTCCACGCCGCGTCGCGGCTTTTTCCCCGAGTACTGAGCGTGTCAAGTGCAGCTCGCCCGCATTTCCGACGCCTCGAGACGAAATAATGTACGTATATCCCCACTGTGTAGCTTTCCCCTTCATTTCCATCCTTCAAAGATGTCTTGCGAGCGACGCGGAATTTTTCCTCAAGTTTTTAATTATTTTATTTCCCATAACTAAGAAATTTCCTATATTTAAACCGCAAAAGTACATTACTTAACAAAACTAAATAATAATTATTCAATTCAAAATAATTATTTGCAATTTATAATTAAATTCTATAATTTTATTGTTGTTAATGTTTGCATTATGATGTTGAAATTATTATCAGTATTGCGAATTGAGAAATTACCAAATACATTGCTATTAATTAATTATACACATTTCATTTGAAGTTAAATATCAAGATCGCATAATGATAAATTGATTTGTCACTATAATGCATAATGTCAAAATAACGAGTAATTTTAACAAATATAGAAATTATACTAAAATTATCATTTTCTTCGATTATATAAATCCATGAAGATTATATAAACTATTTTACCTTGATTATTATTTATCGTTCTCATTTTATAAATAAGTTCAATTACTATGAAAGGAGTCTCTAATCATATCTAATAAAAACCGGTACACTCGGCATTGAATCGGCAATAATGATAAATATTTAAATAATGCAAAAACGATCAACAAAACGATATATGGAATAAATCTACTTTCTTCGTACGTTTAAAAAGAAGTAGAATTACGTCGCTACATTTTTTCTGCAAAACTATTTTAATTTCAGACTCCTCTCAAGATGTTTACACAGCGACGAAGCAATTATTCACGCTGCAAGTTTTAATAAGCATGTAATTATGTCGTCTGTCTTTTCGACGCTGGCGTGTCTATACTAATGTTATTTCTTCCTCGCGTGTTAATTTTATTATCGAAAGAAAAAATATTAAATATAATTATAGCGTGAAAGATGAATTTCTTTCTACCGATTTTGTACATATATGTGGCAAAGTACAAATTAGAAAAATTTAATCCTAGTACGAAATAATGAGTTCTTCTTCTTTTACTACTTTTACTTTTATAATTGAGAGTAATGCAGTGATTTCTTTTTGTAGTTTCACTGTAACAGACGTAATCTACAAAATGATAACTTTCTAACATGTAAGTATCATCGTATAACAATCAAATTTCTCAACGTCTCAATTGTACGACCATCGGAGATCCACCTAGGCTTACAATTATCGCAAGAAGACATCAACACTGCCAATTAAACCAACAAATTGCCAATTTATTAATACGTTAATCACGAGTAACGCCACCACCGGACTTCTTCAATTTCCAACCACGTCCCATCCATCAAGCGAGCATCTGCGCCTCGGTCCGCAAGGTTAATATCTCGAGCTATACGTCAACATACTGACCGGTTCGAATCGACGCGACCTTGTAAGTTTTTTTTCACGACAATTTCTCGCGTGTCTAATTGAGAACAATAATGTATCGTTGAGCTTAAAAATTTCTTTCTCGACACTTTGGTTATAGAATCACTTTGGATATTATTGTGACAATTTCGCTCATGGAGTAAAACGAGGACGAGCTTTTCTGGAACAGTTTCATTAGCGAATTATACGAGGGATGGTTTAAATAGTTATTTTTAACTTTGACAGAAGTTTGTCAAACCGGCTACTATATGACCATTTTCTTTTAGTTACTTTATAACGGAAATGGAAATAGTTTGGTTTATTTTTCGTTATTAAACTTTTAGTACTGCTTCTTTGACTTAAGTTTCAGTTAATTTCATTCTGAAGCACGGTGATTCTACTTTATGATTAACAACAGTGCTAATATTCGTCAAATTATTTAGAAAACAGCATAAATCTGTGTAGTACAGAAAATAAGTATTTCTAAATTACATTGAAACGATCAATCGTAATAAATATTTCCGATTTTGTAACGACGTTAAATTGTTCGATGGATAAAATAAAAGGAAAGGGTAGGAAAACAAAGGCAAATGAATACCGAAGAAGCGAAATTGAATACGTCGCGGCTTCCAGCGGCATCCGCGTTCTTCCCGCGGCTCTTATTCTCCGCGTCGCCTAATCGAAAGCGATATTAATTTCGCGCGGGTGCTCGGGGGCTCGCTCGCTCGCTCGCTTGCTCGCCTCGCATTATTAGCCGCTTCCTCTTTCTGCTGGCCGACGCGGCCCTAATAAATTACACGTTGATATTTCCCGCGCGCCCACGGGCGGCTCCCTCCGCACGGCGAATCAGCTGTTCCGCAGGATGCGAAGATATTACGCGCGAAGGAGGTACGAGGGTTAGCCTTACGATGGAGGGAGGGAATTAATCAAGTCGTTCGTAAAATTTTTCCTCTGACGTTTCCCTGGCTCACGGGGTACGTTCTGTAGACCTGGTAGGTGCAGGTCCACGCGGTTGATGGACTGCGGTTAATCTCTGTGTTTTCTTAGGGACTAAGCGCGTTCACTTGCTTACTGCTCAAAAACGCGAATTCTCTATTTTTTGTATCGCGTGATTTTATTTACTTCTCTGAAGGGATAAAGGAAAATAAAAGGTTTAGTTAAAAAACAAACATACATATAAAACGTATATTTTTTTTTAATATCTATGCACGTGCGTTATTGAAAAACAAAAACTACAAATATTTAATTAACTCATAAAAAGTTATATTAATTTACACTCTTTGTTGTAAAATTTGAATACAATTCCATTAGGGAGAAGTATAAACAATTGTTATCAAATTAAAGCAATTAATAATAACTTAGGAAACAGAATCGCATTGGTTTCAGAGGGTCAACGGAATAGGATTCACGAAACTCCGCAAAGGTCGCGTGAACCGAATAGCCTGTGGGCTTGTAGCCGCATGACGATTGGAAGTGGAGTTTCCTTAATTACTACCGTCTCTAATTGCCAGTCTACTCTCTGGACGTAGCACCGCGAGGTAAACGTTCCGGCGCTTTTCGTCTTGCCTTGTAAATTACTTCCTCAAAGCTTTTTGGCAAATATATTTACAAGTTACGTTATGGTTGTAACCTTGAACGAATTTTAGGATAGATATGAGAATATTGAATATACACGCAATACTTTTCTTTACCACAAGAAGAGTTTGTACATATAAAGGTATTGAAATGCTGACTTGAAATATTTATTATAATATTGTTAATTTTCAGACATTATCAATTCAGGTATTTTTTAAAAATTGCGTAGTGATATCAAATGAAACAAAGAATAATTTTCGCATATTTCATTTAACATTCTATCCAATTAAATTTATTTATTTTGTAATCGTTGTGCACCACGTACACGAATTTGATTCTTTCATTTAATTATAAATAGATTTAACATTTTTTAATTGTATTCTAAAAAAAAATTTTATGTTGATATAAGAAAACCTCTAAAAATGTTAAAAGCGTAGTTCTTAAAAAACGGAGCTAAACGTTTCGCGAAACAGAAATTGAATTATACGTACAAACTCACCGACTTTAATCAGCCGTTAACTGCGTCGTTAGCAAGACTCTTAAATACATATATACATATATATATGCATGTAGTCAGAGGTAGTCAAGAGAACGTCGTTTTCGGGAGGATAATCGAACTGGAAATTACCAGACTCTCGGCTTTTCCTCTCCGCCCACTTGCAATGTACCGCCGAAATTCCAATCACGAAGCATTCCGACGAAGAAAAATTGTAGGCGGATATTGTCCGCGTCGATAAAACGAAAGAGAGAATGAGAAATCAACCAGAGGGCAGAAAGACTTGACGAAAAGGAGATGAAGAATGAAAAAAAGGATGAATTACGAGGATTCGAATGGACTGTTCTTTTGTTTTATTAATTAAATTTAAATACAAATCCAATAGATATTATGGTAAATTTTTAGCTATGAGCTATAGCAAGAGTCATAATTTTTATTTTAATGTTTAAAAAATCTAGAGTTATTAAACCATTAGCAAAAAATATTTTCAGTGTGACAAAGAATACTGTATTGAAAATCAATATGTGAATCAAGATGTGAATTTAAAATTTGTAAAATTATATAAGTTTTCCTAATTGTATATCATATATCTATTTATTTGTTATTAAAGTTATTCAATATTAAAACTTTTTCAATACTTTTTCAAATTTTAACCCCCAGTGATTATTTCTATCAAATAAAGTGTAGTTTATTCTCAATAAAACCGTTGTTCAGACGTTAGCACTTATATTCTAGTCTTAGGAAAAAGTTTTGTTCAGAATTATCGACCCTCGATAAACCAGCGTCGCCTATAAACGCATCAACACCCCGTAAATTATAAAACAAATCGTAAAAATTTCAAACTAAGAGACCAGACAACAAGCTAAAATGAACAGTAATAATATGTCCCTTCAATTGCGTTCGAGACTCATTCGTTTGGTCTTCGTGTTCGGATGTCACTAAAAAAAAAATGTTGAGAATGAAGCTACGATTACCCCGCGGCTAGGCGGCACAGACAGTCAAAAGTGGTAATTGCTTTCTGTGGTTGCGCTTGAAAGTGTCCCTTACTCTACGCAGAGATCGGCTCATTTTTACTTTAAGCTTTGGATCTCTGTTTCTTCCAGTATGGTTTGGAGGTTGTGCATTTTACGATCGATGGTTTTAGGGTGTGGACTAACGTAGGTTCTGAGAAGCTAAGAATGACGCGTGTTCGTGGTAGAGAATGATTCAAAGTATTACGAAAATGAACTGTTTGCTGTTTCCAAGTTAACTGTTATTATGCGTAATTTATTTGTATAATGAAAATTAAACTGTTTGTCCAGTATGTAAGTACTTTAGTTTGGTTACATTAGTGGTCTAATAATTTCCACTCTTTGATATTCTCTCATTCTATAATATATAACGCTGAGTTTAGATGATTGTTATTATTTATAAAAAAGAAGTATGTAATATCTACGAAAAACGTACTATTATGTACAATATTTTTTTTTACTTTTGAAAATCGTTCATTATAATAACAAAAAGTCACGTACAAAAACCGCGTCTTATTACGTGATTTGTTTACCTAGGTTAAAGGCGAGTAATTTAAAAGATGAAACGTAATCTCATGCATTAAACATTACTCATTTAACCAAATTTTAATACTTTGTCAAAAATGAAAAAATGTATCATTGTTTAAACAAAAAATAATGTATATCGCTGAAAAGTTCATCTGAATTCCTAGTCTTTTCATTTGACATTATAATAATCTATTTGTTTTTAAAATTTTATAAAACCGGGAGCGAAATCTCAAAATTAACAAATTATCCTGAAACAGAAAAGTTGTAAATACAAAGTTTCTATGTAGTTAGACGAGATAAATCTCTGCTATATAATTATGTGAAAAGATCATTCGGTCATACCAATTACCTCGAGCAACTAGTATATGTATATATATATATATATAAACAAACAAACGAGGAGATGCGTTAAAGTGTAACGGTAAGTCTGGATGACCATATTAGAGATCGAAGGGCTTTCCTGGAATTGTAAACAAAAAAGTATGGAGTAAAGAAAGACCGAGAGCAATAATTGCGGGACGAGGAGTAGAACAGTTTCCCATTCATAACGTCACTCGTGCCAATTACAGAATTACATAAGAGAACGTCGGGCATTAAACCCTGGTGCCTCGTAAATAAAAGGAGTGGATTCCTGGGATATAATTCGCTTCGTACCAAAGATATACGATATCATCGGACGTGTTAATGATCGACCGGAATCCCGCATTTACCGATCTATAAGGAAACTCGATGGACCAGCGCATCTTTTTCGCTCTAAATTCAATTTATGCGGTTTGCACGCACGTGTTTCATTATTATTGATCCAGTTACGACGTACGCGAGGGCGAGTTATCTAATTGCGCGACTTACGGATCAGTCGTAGATGCGAATGTTGACTTGAACGGTTCGATTGATTTGAAGAGGAAGGTCTTTGACGTTACGGCCGAGTCGCGACGGGACGAGCCAAGATTAGGGATAACGATAGAGCCGCCTTCGCGTAATGTGAGAAGAGAAGGCGACAGCCTGTATCCTACGAACATCTTATACTTGTATTCAAGGATGTCAAGTTATTACACGGTGAGAATTTTTGCGCGGTAATTAATGTAAAAACTTCTAGTCTTACTCAAATTTGTATAGGCTGCGTACCCGGTATACCGTGGAATTACATAGTTTCGACTTCTCAAGGTGATAGACGTCAACGTACAATATCATATACTTAAGCACAATGGGATTACACGTATCGATTAAAGAGTATTATCACGAGGAATGTCGATAAACGTAGGGCGTAGACCTTTTAGCATAAGAGGTTAACCGTTCGCAACAACCGTTCTCCATCCGACCATACGAAAATTCAGCAAATCAAAGCGTAGAAAAAAATCTCAAGACCATAATAGACAATCGTGGCCTCCCTCCTGCCGTATCCGAGTATCCGAGTTCCAAATGTACATAAATATCGAGCGGAAACCTGCACGATCGGTCGGATAATCATTCGAGAGAGAATAGGCCGCAGAATGCTTGGAAAATCCCTTATACGTAGATCCGTTTGAGAGATTAGCAGAAAAGTGAATCCCGGTGCCGCATTTCAGCCAATTACACGCGGGATCCTCGAGAGAATGAGAGTTCAGCGTCTCCCAAGGTTGCCCTGGGCTCTCTATATCCGGAGTCCGCGAATCGATTCTTCGATTCCGCGAAATATACGTACGTGTGTGTGTACGTGCGAGCATCGTCCCTCGCCCGCGCACGACTCCCCGGAACAATGGCTCGATCATGTCTCACGAGGGCTGGTGAAGAGAAAAAGGAGTATGCGGCGTGTTTGCGTTTATGCGGAGGCCCCGGATATAGAGTTCCCCATATACCCAGAGGTGGGGGAAAATATTGCGAGACACGATTTTCGATGCTGCCGATTGGGAAGTATGGTTGAGTAAGAGGTCGGTGAACTCGATCCCATGTGCCTGCCTCTCTTTTTTATTTCGACGCTCCTTTTTGAATTTTCATTTCCTCTCTCTCTCTCTCTCTCTCTCTCTCTCTCTCTCTCTGTTTTTCTGATGTATGTACGTATCGTTCGGATACATTGCAGTTACATCAATGTACTTCGTATTACTCGAAAGATTTTACATTCATCATTCGTCTTACTTTGTAATTTAATCTGATGGTACTTCGAACTCTACTTCAACAATGAACATGATGAATGAAGTTGCATATTCACGTGTTCAATAAACTTGAGTTCAACATTATTTCATTTAGTGCATGGCCAGTACGTATTATATTTCACTGACAGAATTTTTTATATTCGTATTAATTCCTAATAATAATTCAACGGTAATATTTTTGTTTATATAAAACACTTCAGAATAGCATAGTAAATAATTGAGAAACAAATTGAATAATTAATAATAAACTGTAATAGATTAGAAATTGCAATACCTTAAAAAATTGTATTAAAGTACATATTCAATTAGTTTTATAGAGATGCCAATCGAAACAACGATCCAAAAATCCATTACAATATACGCGCGTATTTCTAATTTAACCACTCTAAGAGCGCGACTCTACTTGACGTTGTAGTATAAGTGCGCATTATTTCATGAAATGTACTTAACATTCATCAGCGTAATTACGATTTTGAGGGGATAGTTGGTACTTTCGAGTTGCGTCTGAAAGCACTTTGCCCGGTAATATTAAAATAATGCCGCAAAGACGAATGAAATGAAATTTCGTCGATTTAATCCACAAAGTTAGTACTTAAGTATATATTTTGAAAGCTGAGCATCAAAAATTATGGTACGCAAGTTGAAGCTAGGAAGAAAAATAAATAAAATAATAATGACATCCCCAAGGTCGAAAGACATTTAGATTCGGGAAATATATATTAGTAAAATATCGTACGATGAATCTGAGTTGAACTAATATAGTTAAAGGATACATTTCCTAATATTTCCTAACGCATATTAAAAATAAGAAAATATCTGAAAAAATGAACAAGTTTCGAACGATTAGAATCTGGCATAAATATTCATCGCGAACACGTAATATACGGTACATTCGAGTAAATATAAATATAAATTGATGCAACAGGAGAAACAAAATGATTGAAAAAAAGGGAGAAAAAGATAGAGAAAAAGGAAAATACTAATCTAATAGCCAAGAGCGCAAGAAAGAGTATATCGAGAAGGCTTAAGTGCGGTACTTATCTTATTAGGGCTGGCTCTAACGGACGGCTTCAAGTAGCTGGTTAACGTGCGCGATCGACAAGAAGAGGAATTACCACACCGAGGCTCCGTTCTGCGTGAAATGATTGCTCTTTCTATCTCTCTTTCATTTTTCTCCTAATATTTTTTACTACCTAAAGGTAACTACGTATAGGGACAGGATACGCAAATTCTTCGAACCGATAAACTCACAAATACACGATTGAGTTACATTGCTTCGATCGAATGCACTCGAATTTTACGATTCTGAATAACTTTAAAGCAAATTGCTTCTTCGATTATTCTATTCGTTTCGTTATTTATTCTTGGGATTTAAATAAAAACTGCTCCTCTGCTAGACAATATTGTACTCGTGTATAAAATGACGTTGTTTGATCTTGCGAGTCATAAAATTATCAGATTTGTGTAAACAATATTTTCCTTAAAGAACGTTTTAATTCAATATTACTTTAATCGATATCGGTATCTCAAATGTTGTACAATACATATTTAATGATATTCTATACTTGTTCATATAATCTCCAAGCTCGTCTATATCAATGTTCAGGACCAAATAAACATTTATAAATTAGCATTACATAATACACCATCAGCATAAAGTAATTTTTCATGATAATAAGATATTTTGTTTGTTCGATTATCACTAAATGGTCCCGCTATTGAAAAAATGATAGTTTATATATAAAAATTACGCAGCTAGTGTATTAGTGAAAAATCGTGCATCCGATAAAATGAACCCCGATAAATTGTCATGCGCAATGAAAGTTCAGGGAAGCTCAAATAACCGCGGAACAGTCGCACCATTCAGTATAGAGGAACACGCAGAAAACGAAGCTCAACAGAAACGCGGTGTAATGTTTTACGTCTTCCCTTGCGTCTGTCTTACAGGGAAAGAGAGAGAGAAGAGAGAGAGAGAGAGAGAGAGAGAGAGAGAGAGAGAGGAGGGATTCGCGATAGGAGACGACCACCGGCAGCACTGGCCATACAATGCGTAATTGCGCAGCCTCGTACCGCCGAAGAGAGACAGTAACAGGCTTTGGCATTTGCATGAGACGGGAGTTACGAGTTTTCGCCTCGACGATAGGGAGACGAGCATTTTTTAGGGTTCCATTGACATGAATGACGTGTATCCCTTAGAACGAAGGATTTTTGTGATTCCATTGTAGCAACTGAATAGAGATGATTATTACTATGCGTTTGCGCTTTTCAAATGTTATTCTTTACTCTAGAGTTGCAAAAAACTTTTCTAATTAAAATATTATTTATGAAAATTGTATATTTTTTACAAAATTTTTCTTAAGACGAGCCGACATTTTGATCAGAAGATGAGAAATAATTACATTTTTATTATATACAACACTACTTAATTTTATGTTTTATGCAAAAAAAATGTTATTATCTTCTGTTTACTGAATTACATAATTTTTAATTATCCATTAGTTTTAAGATACTTCATTTTTTTATTTATAAAATAATAATGAATAATCATAAAAGTCATTTTCAATAATAAGCAACAAATTTTTTATAGCTGAATATAAATTTTAAAACGCAATAGCTAGTATATATTCGTATTTTTAATTATTTTCTAAATCTAGTTTTCTTTCAAATTAAAATTTGTTTTTAAAAATATCTGAATATGTACAATGTACGTGTTGCATTGCAAAAAGGCTTTCTACCTGTAATTCTCACAAGTTGAAAATTGCAAGTTACAAATCAATAATTCAATAAACCCAAAGAATACAAAATTTAAACACGTATAGTGAGTTGTTTACTATTCTTGCATAAAACCAAGAAAAAAAACTCGTATTCACCAACAAGTGTACAATACCATATCTTTTTAATTTTTATGAATTACTCTTTATGAACTTGGAGTGCCGAGGTAAAGAAAAAAAAATGCGTCTCGGGGCGCAATGATTACGGCGCCGAGAGAGAAAAAAGAGTGTGCGTTCGATGCCTTAGAAAACAGACAGATTTATGCGACTGTAAAATATTGCGCCACGCATTGCACTATCTCACCTATTTAATTTCGCGAAATTACCCCTCCGTCGCGGGGAGAAACCAGTGACGTAAGTAGGACGAGAGCGCATAACACTGAGGCGCAATCATCATTTTAAAGCGCGCACGAATTTTCGTATTTTACAACTACGGTCTTAAAAGCTCCGGACCGTAGATATGAATGGCAATGGAATGGCACCTTGCGTTTCGTAAAAATATATTAAAGACTGGAACATACATTTGTTTTTTAATCGACGATTTAATGGACTTTTTTTAAAAGTTTTTGTGTTAATCTCCTTTTTCCCTGACTTTTTCATATAATAACATTATATTAGTGCTACTATGTTCATACTAATTAAACAATAATAAATTTTATTTAGGTTAAGTTGATAATAAATCGATTTCGTTGGAGTACATACGTAATATATTTATTTTACAGTAATTAAAATGCAAATACATACTATGAGAATGTATCAACAAATAAACAAAAGACATAATAAGTTTGAAATACTAACGAAGCAAAGAGTAGTTTACGTTACGAGATAATGTTTATCGTTATGGTCCATAACAATTACTGATTTTATGTTTAATTGATATAATAAATTAAAAATTTTTCTATTTTCTCAATTCACGAAATCATTAAATTTATTTTGTGACTACTTAGTAAGTAGAATTTCTCAGTTATATCACACTCATCGGATCAATTATTATTTTAAAAGGTATGATAATATCTACATGCAATACATAATAATAATCGTAACTCACCGTGTAACAAAAACGTGGTACGTTCGTTGCATCGTTTAATATTCGAAAATATTGCCTGGCTCTTAAAAATACAGCATGTAACCTCGAGAAGATACAACCAATTTTTATGACGATCGTAATTGAGGATTTTGAATTTTAATAGTAAATATGAGATCAATAACCGTAACAATACTTTACTGGCAAATTTATTAGTGGTCGCAGTAAATTTTCATAGCTGAATTATAAAATTATATATTACATACAATTTTAATATCGCTTTATATTTAGTGATACATGAAAAGTATCAGATAAAAAGATATACCTAATATATAACTGATTGTTTTTATGTAATCGAAATTGAACGTAATTTACGAAGCACTTTAATAAATTATGTCCAAGTTAGAGATATTTACTCAAGCATTAACTAAATTTGCTTAACTGAAAAAAATAATTTACTACATATACATGCAGTTTTTACTAAATTTTTTTTCTAAGTTTCATCATGTAATTGTACATTAACATTTACTCTAAACAACAAATTCTAACAAACATTGCGCCACCGCGAGTCAATTAACCTTCTAAAAAAAAATCATTTCCAGTAAAAAATTATTAACTCAACTTTTTTTCTTCATAACTCATCCGAAAAAAGTCATAAACTCGAGACATGCGCGATTATGTGCGGATACTTTTTATCGGTTAATTTTTGCTTTGAGAACGGAGGACCAATTACACTTGGTCCCTCCGAGGGCAAAGCCTTGCGAAAAAATCGAGGCAGGAAAAAAGTGCACGGGTTGTCGCAACTCGCGCGTGCGCTTTGTTGTCCTCTCTTTGCGCCATCCGACGTGTCCGTAAAATTGTTTCAAAACCTCTGGATTGGTTTTATTGGCGTGGCCGTGTCATTATTCATATAATAAACAAAACTCCGAACATTAGACGTGACTATATTTTCTTACTATCGAGACGGAGAACTTTTTCGTTATTGTTTATTTTTATTATCTTGCGAAGCCGCTGCATATAGCGGTTTGTTCGTTCAATCGGTAAGTTGCATTGTTTGCTCGCTGAAAAAAATTATTATCTACAATCCTGCTTACAGTTTACGTAGAAGGCAAAAATTGGTTTGTTGATTAACTCTTTATTACTTGTTTTTCCAACTCATAATTAATTAAAAAACATGTTAGATCCTTTGTTGTTACATAAAGCCTCGAAATAATTACACTAAGCAAAAGTTTCAATATTTTAATTACATTCCAAACATTTTAAAAAGAAAGTTCATTTTTTATGTAAAACTCTATAATTATTAATATTAAGAAATTAATAAATATACAATTATATTCCATCGTTCATGATATAAAAAGCATTTTCTATTAAATAAAAATAAAAGACGATGGCATATTACTTTGCAGAGTAATTATTATGAGAAACTTATACTCCTAATAGTCAATTTACACGTTCTTCAAACAAAAAGACTGTGCACACTTTTTCTCTTCGCTTTGTTCACGATTGTGCACACGTGTGAAAAGTGAGCTCGAACTTCTATATATCAAACATCGCACGGGACTGACGCCGAGTTTCGCAAGTTGAGACTATAGATTTCATTAGGAATTTAATTTGGATCAGCGTTTTAATTTGACGGCAAGTATGCGTCTTAATGAACTGAATGATTAGATGGTTACGTAGTATATATCAAGTAATAAAAAGTCATTGATTTAATTTCCGCATAAATGTGAAAACTTGTTCTTAATTGCATTTAAGCTTAATTGCATTTAACATTATTGTTGGAATTTCAGCTCTAAATTTTTGTTAACAATTAACACTTGCAATGTCGTAACGAAAATATATATATTTCTTTAGTCTAATATCATACAAATTTAAAAAAATGGTTTATAAGACCCAAACATAAATATACTATGGTAATATTTCAAACTCGGGATTAAATTCGATTGTTTGTGAGATTTAAAAAAAGGTGCCGTATTTTTTTGTATGGCAATGTACAATCGATACTATATTTTGCATTCCCAACAATAAATAAGGACCAGGTTGAAACATTGTTACCGAAGAAGAGTGACACGACTTGAAAATGACGCGTGGGCAGCAAGATTCATTTTTTTTTCTTCCGGAATTTCACGCGTTCTCGGATCCGCGTAGTAAATCACACGCGGCTTATGTCGCAATCGCGTGCCATTTCCCAGAACGAAGTGCTGCATAAGCCTTTTTACACAATGCTACAATGCCTAAAATTTACACTTTTGTCTAATTTGATTTAACATTTTTAGAAAACAAATTTATTAAAAAATGTACAGTTGTATTTAGTTTAGAATAGTTTAAAATAACGTATACTAAATAATAATCAAATCTATTTAAAAGTAATTATATAAATATATTATTCTTAATATAATAAAATATTATTATATTTATCAAATCTACAAACTTATTTTGTCGAATATTTTTAAATCCTGTTCTTCATTTCATAAACTTTCTAGCTACTTGATTATTAGATTACTAAATATTTCTAACACATAACGACAGATGGTAAATTTTTCTTAGTATTTGGTTAGGAAGGATGACTCAACCATTAGCACCTTTCAGTTAAACATAAGGTAAATTTAACTCATCGTTTAAAAAAAAGCTACCATTAGTCCACGCGGATATATATGTATATACGTATATAAATATAGTACATTTACTGTATTTAATACGTTTAAATATCGTACGTATAAGGCAAAAAATATTTTCATTAACTGTCGAAATATGTTATTACATGTAATTATCTATATAAGACGAAAGAATAATTATAGTCGATAGAATAATTAATCAAAAGAATCTAATATTTAAACGCATATTTGTAGAGTAAAATAATTAACTTAATTATCGGACAATAAAATGGCTTGGTTGTAAATGTTGAAATACACCGATTCTCACACATTATTTGCTACACGATTCTTCCACTACATATATAAAGATGAATCGAGGGAAAACTAACCTGCAGTTTTTATGATGTATTTCCCTAACCCGGCGAAGCGGTTAAAAGCAGAAGAAACGAAGGAAGAAGACCAGTTCGACAGATGAGTTCGAGAAAGACCACCGCCACGATACGGTTTACCTTCGCAGAGTCGACTGTTTCTATTATACTTATACTTGTAATTATTTCACATATATCGTCAAATATTTTTATACTTTTATATAAATTTATGTATATTATATTTGTAAACAAAGGAACTTTTTAAATAAATAATATGTATATGTACAATATTATACGGCATCAGTAGACAGAGATAAATAAAAAAAGGAGAAGATTGGAAACTATCAGCCCCTCCAATCAAACGTACACGCATGCAAGAGCACAAAGCAACATCCTTATACAAAAGCCTAACCAAGAAACAAAAGCAATTGAACGTCGGCGCATATCTAAGGAACGCAATTAAACAAACAACGCGGTCGAGAAAAATGAAAAGTAAATACGATGTATAATAGTGTCTAAGAGAAGAGAATCGGAGAAAACAAAATTGTTTCACGGTACATTTCAATCGTCGCGGGTTGTGCGATACGAGCTCCAGTTCCGGAGTCCCTCTGAGTTTTATTCACGTGGAGCAGGTTTTCATTGGCGGTCATTGTACCGAGGCCTCCTCGCGAGTGCAACGATCCGCCGCGCGGATTAAATTCATCGTTACGGGCGCGAGGTACACGCCGCTCTTGAGAGAGACATCGTCGGAGAAGGGACGAGGATAATGAGAGAGTTGCTTTGCGTACCGGGGCTGATGGTTCTACTATTTTAATATATCTAACCATTCCTTCCCAAATACACTCATATGATGGATATATTCATTTTTCACATCAGTCGTTTCTTATTAACAACATCTTTTTTTTTTAAATAGACAGAATAGAAAAAATATTTTTAAGGTTTGTTTTTTATTAATTTTATACCGATAGTTGGAATATATTGCGTGTATTTATTTTGTACTTAGAAATAAATAATTTAAATATCACTGTAATTACAATTTTTAAAACAAATCGTCCGTTATTCAGAGCATGAATTATTCCTTCGATTTAAATACGAAATATGTTTGTTTCAATGCGACATATATAATAGGCATTATTTAAAAATATATTGACTTTAGTAACCGACCAATAATTTACGTATACATTTTTGATGTAATATAATTTTTTTCAGATCATAATAGTAAGTATCTCGTACATTAAGGATCATGAGATACAATTTTGCAATTTCCATGTAACCGATTTATATTGCAGGTACAAGGATGGATTAAATAAGAGCGTTTTATTTCCCTAAAAAAAGAGATTGAGCGAGAAAATGACATTAAAAGGAAAAAAGAGAGGATAAGTGCAAGAAGCAGGGGGTAGAAAGAAAGAGAAAGAGAAAGAGAAAGAGGACTTGAGAATGAGCCTCATGTGGGCGTAAGATCATTGTGATACACGATCGCGAGCTTGGATCATCCTTCACTTCCGATAGGATCACTCGTCCAAGTTTCTTCTTCGTCTTCTTCTTTCTCTCTTTCCACGCGCGCTCAAACTTTATATGTACTCTTTTTATCCTCGTACTGTTTGCATTCGGATTAATACCTTTTTTTTCCTTTTTTCACCATTTGCTCTTGTTTTTCTTAACAGCTCCGATCATTTATAGTTGAATTCTTATGTACCCTTATATTTATGAATGATGTGTAATTTATATATTACTCGTGATAATTTACTGACAATTAACAGAAATACCCTGCAGATTTAGATGTAGTTAAATACATTAAATTATTTTGTTATTTATTTTTGTCTTCGGTTAAAGTATTTAATTACATAAACCTATGATTACTTGTCGATTAAAAGAGATAACATATATACATTTTAAATATGTTTAATAGTATTTAACAATTATTAATGGTAACTTTCCGAAATAGTATGTCGTGAGAGGTGATCTAAAAATATCCATTATTTTTTGCTCAATATTAAATTAAAACAAAACTTATAAAAACACACCGTGTTCATTCACAGGATTTCTCTTGTACGATTAGATCACCCTACTGAGAGCAAAGTTGGTCCGAAACGGGAGGACGAATAGAAAAAACGCGGAAAAGAAACTGTTGGAGGAGATCAACGATCAGTTTTTTTTCTTTCATAGTTAAACGCGCTGCTTCATACTCGTTGTTATTAATACTCATCTAAGATACTTTATGTAGTTCGGAATTCTATATTATAGACAAGATTTTAATTAATATTAATTTAAAATATAGAAATAAAAATAATTTATACAAATGCAAGAAACTAATGTAAATGTTTTGTATAATATCGACAATAAATTAATTTTCAAAAAGACAATGAAGTAAACGAAGAAAAAGACTAATATTTTTAAAAAAGATGTTTAATAACCGAGAAATAAAATAAGAGTGAAATAAAGATGTAACCCTCAGCTGTAATTGAAAGAGTCGAAGCTCAAATATCACGATATCGAAGCCAACATTGATACACGCGTAATAATATTGGATTTTACTACAATGTTGGGAATAATCCGTGAATAGTTACGCCGGGCAATGAAAAATTGCGCAAAGATGTTTGCGTGCGCACGCGAGTCGGTCGTTACACGATGGCTTTTTCCTTTAATGCGTATAATTGAAGGTGGTATGTATCATACTTAAAAACCGGCAAAAAATATTGAGCTGCAATTATGGAATAATGAGACGGGCTAACGCGGATGCAAGTTTTAGTTGAAGCTAATCCTGTTTCATGAAATTTCCATAACCAGGTATATACGAATTTTGGTTTGTTTATTATTCGACAATATACTCATATACGCGTTGTTGTTGCTGTTGCACTAACATTATAACCCAAACTGTACGCAATATGCTACTTTGTCTCTCTGGGGAAAGTTTACCGTTAACAAATTTTAGGGCGAACGATTAGTCAGGCTTCGATGATGCAAGAAGCGTTATGACGATTCGAAAATTGTTTCTCGCGAAACTGTTTTTCGCGATTATAGTTTGCCTTGGTTTTCGTTGTGGCTGTTGATGCGAGATCGTCGTAATTACATGCTGAGCAAATCGACTACGCAGATGCAAGTTTATAAACATTCGATTTTGTTACAAAGAAATTTTTATTCGGATATTTATACGTATTGAAATAATTGTAGAAAAGGGATAATTCAAAGTTGATTAATATATACTCATTAAAGATAGACATATTGATTATTTTCGTTTAGAAATAAATATTATTTTCTGAGAACTTCGTAATGAACTCAGTATGCAGAATTCACGGTAAAGAGACATCTAATCCAGGACGATCCACATCGGTTGCGTACGTGATACTAGATGATTTCTACCGAGTGAACTTTATATTTTACTTACATACGATATGATTCTATAGATTTACATTCCAAATATGGAAATTTAAATATTAAGTGCAATTACCGAAAGTTTTTGATTAATTTAAAACATAATTGTTTAATAATTATGAACCAAATAATCTTGTACCGTAATAGTACCCGATAAAAAACAATAAAAGTTCTAATCTACCGAATAGCATGATCCCAAATAAAGAAAGAGGACCACCCGCAATTAATATCGAAATATCGACTACACTTGTTATTGATCTTTGTTGTAAGATAAAATGTATCCGTGTCCTCTCTTAAAAACTAAACCGGAAATTAAAAAGATAAGAGAATCCTGAGAGACAGACGAAAGTCCCCAGTATAAAATATCGATTTCCGATTCAATCTATCTGGTTTATTTATTCAATTACACTGAACATCGATATACATTGAAATATCAAAGGCACCCGGCGGCTAATAACGTTTTGTCGACCTACGCGACGAGTGTCGCCCGACTTTCACAACGATCATTCTTTTTCTCGATCACTCTATCGACTGTTTTGAGAATGTATACGTTGTATATCGGGCAACTCTGACCAGGAGTCGAGTTAAATTATTTTTTGCAAGTCATATTTTCGGATGATTAATTATGTTGTTTGTACAAGCAAGTGGTATACATTATGGATTAGATATATTTATATCGATTATATACAAAGTGATTAAATCAGATAGAAATTATATCAAGTGAATTAACTTATTTTCTGAGTGTTCATTATATCTATAACTTATAATCTTTTTTGGATTTTTTTATACTTTAAATTATATCTCCTATTCTGAATTCATAATCAGTTGTTTATTTACTAGCGTTAAAAATTGTAATAAAATATGCGTTATAAAATAAAATCTCTCCAGCGGGGTAACAATTTTGAAAGTGTTAGTAAACGATGCGTCTTAATAATGATGAATTATGTACAAGAAAGTAATTCATCGCAGTAGGTCTTGAATTTTATTTCTTTTTTATAATCAATCGCATAATATTAGTAGGTTGACTTACGTAAGTTAATAGTCAATGAATATAGCACTTGCATCACATTTTTAATCGACAAATTTAAATTACGATCATCCTGCAACCATTTTGAAAGTAAATCTCGTCCCAAATTATACATACTTTCAACCACGTGAGTGATGTGTAATCTTAATTTAAAATATTATATATAATTATATCAATTAATAATATTTCAAGAATATTATTATAAAAATAACTTTACATACTAAACCATAAACAAAAGGTTTTACATGTCTTTAAGTAATTATTTCCATCAAATAAGTTTTTAAAGCATTTTTCTTTTTAAGAATTAGTCTATACTGTATATATATAACACATCTGATTATCTTAGAAGAATTTCAGATGTATGAAAGAACGTAACTTTTAAAAAGAAACTACGACCGAAAAATCGTAAATTTCTTGAAAATCATCTAGTTGACGTAACTACCTCGGGAGAACGTCGATTATGCGGTAATCCTCGCAAAACGCATAATTTTTTCGCGAATACCGCACTTCCTCTTGTTGCACAACTTTATCTACATAAACGTACGGCTATTGTGTCGAGAGACACATGACGAAGTTTTCGAAGGCGTATACACGCGAATGTTCAGGGGCGGATCGGTGGCATCTGCCATGTATATAGAAAGTTTTCATTTCGATTCAAAGTGCGTGACTTCCTCCTTGTCTTTTTTTTGGGGGATTATCATTGCATTCGATGGAGGGAAAGTGCTCTTATAATTTAGTCAGGGAAAATTTATATTTTTATACGTTGTGTTGCATGTTTCACAAATAATTAATGTAAAAACTTTTAAATGAAATAATAGAGCATTTGTTATTTAGCGAGAGTCTAACGTTATAAGATTTGTTTACAATAATTCTTATTCTACTTCTTATAATGTACGTTAGATTTAACTTCTTCTTTTAAAATAGCTTAACATTAATTATAAAAAAAAAATTGTATTTGCATCTATTCGGAAACGTACCTTTACAAATAATAAATATCCAGTGTAATAACATTATTCTAAAATTTGCATTTACAATGTTATTAGCCATTACTAATCCGGTATTTGGAAGAAAAAATTAAAACATAAAATAAAATATTTAAAAAAATTAGGAGTATTCAAACAAATACAATATTTGTAACCCATTATGCCTGCATCATTCAGTATCTTAACAATGCAAGAAATTTCGCAGATAGTAGCCTTGAATACCTGAAGCAAAAATCGTCTTTCGAGCGTGAAAAATTGAAAAGAAAAAGGATCGTGCAACGAGTGATCGAGTTGCCAGCGTCAGTCGAGTGTGGACAAAAACGGATTTGGCGCTCCTGTCGCTTCGGGCCAAGAGTCGCGTAACGACTGAGGAACTTGTTAATTAACGCGGTGCTTTTTTTCCATGGAAACCTTTTTGGATTCTCGGCGATAATTTATTTTGTTGAACCCTAAAGGCTTCTCCGCGTAACGTCATTTTTTTAAATACATAATTTATTCATAATTTCACTTTCTTTACTTACAGTGAAAAAAAAATCTTGCTTTATGGCGGATCAATTTTAATCGATATTTATGACATGAGCGATTGCGTAATTCTATTATCGAGTTAAGTTGAGTTATTACATGGTCAAAGGTATTATTACTTTCAACCTGTTACCAAAAATTAATGTTTTTTATAATAGAATTATATTATTGGTAGTCCGTGCTTTAATTTCATAAAAGTTGTTAAATTGCAGTATACAAATTGTATAAAAATGTAAAAGAAAGCTAGAATAAAATGAAGCAATGCTCCCTTTGTTTGACAAGTGTATGAAAAGAAATGCAAGTAAAATGAAATCATGCATTGTTTTAGTTCCTTATTCTTTTTATGTAGTTTAACTATTAAGATTTTCTCACGTCTTATATACTACACGTAACTGTGTATGAAAACATAAGCATTGGTCACATCGTTTAAAATAAAAAAATAAAAAATTTAAAACACAGATGAGGTTAATTAAATAAAGAACATTATTTATCTTTATGATACAAATTATGCCAAATACTAATTGTACAGCAAATGTAGTAAACACAATATTTTTAACCTGGATTTACAAATTAATTTAATTAAGGTAGAAGCGCGAACACCGTGTACTAAATATTTTGTAAGATTTAATCAAGTTTCGAAAACATACAGATTCCTAAAAAGAGGCTTTTTTCATCTAATTAATTACATTACACGCATGACTTCGTAGACTATTTATCTAGGTCTCTAAGGTCTCTAAAGATCAAAGACACAAGATAAAACTGTGCAATATAAATATGCGCATCACTTTAATAAACACTCTCTATTTCGTTGACATGAAATCATTATATTCGTCCTTTCTCTTCGTTTATACCAAGGCGTAGAAAAAAGTGCTACCTATATACATATATATACGTACATTACTTATATATGTATATATGATATGCACAGATATAAAAACTTGATTTTTGTTTTATTAAGAGATAATATTCATATAGCTTCCTCGGTATGAAACGTATAACTTATAATTAAAATTTTAAAATGAACCTTGTTTTTAATTACATTAGCCTACTTGTATTATTTTTCAAGTTCTTAAAAATTGCACACCTCTAACCAGAGTACTTCAAAGCTGTCATTCGAAATCTGTTACAACTTTATAGAAATGAGAAATAGCTGATTATATGATTTAAAAGGTGTACAAATTTTCACTTTATACTAATATTAAAAGAATATTTTAGAACGATTAGTATCTAGTTTTGAAAATATTAATTATTTGTTAAAGAAGTTGAAATACGTGATTAACGCAATAACCTGAAAATGTAGAGTTTGCTTTTGTATAACTCAGAGTGAAATAAACAGATACTCAATGAATATATAAGTACGCGTTTATGTCTAAAGCTATCACCAACAATTGCTTGAATAAATTATAAAATAATTAACAATTACTTGCTTCTCACTTATACAATACTTTGTAAGCAGCTAAGTCAAGTATTCCGATAAATAAATTTTGTCATACGAGTATTTAATTGGTCGAAATTACAACAGAAAGTAAAAGAGCACATCCGTTCGCTTATCATAAAGAATCCACGTGTATATAGAAAAAAGAATAAAAATAGCAGGTTTCCTGAATTGAGCGATAAGAAAAACTAGTTTGCTTTATCTGAACATTTAGTCACCTCCATTAGCAGTAACTCAACGAACGCAAGAGACAGGCAGTCGGTTATCCGTACAAGAAAGTACAGGGGACCGCTTCCAACGGCATTTTTTCTGGCGCTTTCTCGCATTGGACAAGAGAAGCGCGTACGACTTGGAGTTTCGCCCAGTGCGTTAACTGCTAGCCCAATTTTCAATTTGACTTTTCCGAATGAAAATCGTCGATCGTGCACGGCATCGATAACATCAAAATCGAGAAGCGTTTTGTAAACGTTTCTTTTAACTTTCAAAGTCATTAGTCTTCGTGGACTTGCGGAAACTACAAAAATATCGTGCCAAAAGAAAAGTAGAAAGGTTTGTAACAATAGGAATGTATATATTCTTAATAACCAGGTAGAGTAATTTGAGAAAAATCAATTTACGCAACATCCGGATATGATGGACGAATTTTCACATACTCGATGCGCAAAAGAGAAACGAGCGGCATTTCTATAAACCCGAAGGAGAAGACGTATCGTACTCGTGCGATAATAAACCCTTGGCAGGATTACAATCTCGGCATGAAATCTAGGCTCTCGACGTCTTGATTCCCCAAGCTCTCTCTCTCTCTCTCTCTCTCTCTCTCTCTCTCTCTCTCTCTCTCTCTCTCTCTCTCTCTCTCTCTGTCTCTCTCTCCCTCTTTGAAAGGAACGACGTCTTCCGCTCTATCGGTGCCCTGTATGACGAATGAGGCGCGTGGCGTTTTAACACTCCTCCGCGAGCGCCTCGGGATCAGAGGGCTCTCCTAGGATCGATCGCACGCATACGTAATGCGCGCGCGCTTCGGGCCATTCGAAAGCTTTGGGAGACGCGTTGAATTCCATTGGTAAAGATATATGTGGAATTTCTTTTTGTATCGTGAGAACATTGAATTTTTGGGTTATGTAAACTAAAATGTTATTTCGTATCGAATGCTACTTGAGATTTACCATGATCAAATTTTATAAGTAGTACAAAAATACACGGGACAAATATGTGTGAGTATTTTATCTAAAATACTGAACCTCTGTTTTACCTCCTACATTTTTCAAAACAATTTCTTTCTAATCATCAAATACAAAGTTTTATCCTAGTAGAAATTGCAACAATGTATTCTAATAAAATGAGAAAATTTTGGTAAATCGATAATTAATATGGATTTAAAAATAATTTCCATTCTTTTTAGTTAATATACGCAGCCTAACGTAATAATTTCAAACGAAAATATATTTGTCTTCATTACAATACAAATTTTTTTGCGGAATTTCGATTTCCATCTTATGTTAATGCACAATATTGAAAATTCTGATTTATGAAAAATATAATTTATTAATGTTATAAATCAATAATGGAATTGTTTTATACTAAATTTCTATAAATTAATTTTATCGTTAATAATTAATGCGCTATCAAAAAAAATTCTTTGTAATTGTATTTTATAATTGACAATTACTTAGCAGGTACATTTTACTTAGCATTTGTAAAATTAATTTTCTAATTTTTATTGCTAATTAGAAATTTTTAACTGTCTTATTCAAAAAAATTCCTTCTTTCTCTTCCAGGTACGGTGATTTCACGAAACGTTAATACTACAAAATTAGAAAAGCCGCAAGATTAACTCGGCATTTAAACAAAGCATAAGGTAAATTAAATACACAAATTAGTAATATCAAGTTTCATAAAGTCCCGCGAAAAGCCGTTTAATATTCTTAGGTAATCAAATTTAAATACTTAATTCTCGTACAATTACAAGGTGCATAAGTATAAAGTCGTCCGTAAAACATTTCAAACTAGGAAGAGGAGCTCCAAAGGAATCGATCGACTCGAAGACTAGATGTGCACACGCATAGACACACAGTGTATCGTCAATGTGAAAATGAAAGTCATCGTCTACACGAAGGAAGGGGCCTCCTCCACGTTCGATCGGACAATCGGGTTACCCGGTTCGTAAAAAAAATGCACCAGCCATCGGCTTTGTGATGTCGTGTTATTGAAAAATCTTGCCTCGCGCTGAATCATTGCGTTTCATTAAACGTTACAGTTCGACGAGGGTTACGTAATACATGCGTTCACCCTTCTCGAGTAATTGTTTTTTTTATCGAAAGTGTTGAACGATGTGCGCTAGAAATTTTGTCGGTTAAGGTTGTTCGTAGGTATAGTCCACACTTTTCATGGACGATTTAGAGTGGTTATTCTGCGATTAGCCTGATCGCTAGTTTGATAATTGATATTAGCTACATATGTACATGGTCATTTTATTATACGCTAAAGCTGAAAATAGAATTGTTATTACACATATGAAAAAATATAAATGTTATTATACGTATACATTATTCAATTTTTAAGAATACAAAAACGTATATATATATACATACACAAAAGCGTAAAGCTTCAAGATTACAACAGTTACACAAATACGAGAAGCTTGAAATTATAGTAATAAAAAGCCAGCATGCGATACTTAAGAGGATTATTATAAAGTCTAAGAAGTGTATTTTATAATTATGTTCTTCTTTGCGATTAGATTTAATAAGGTGTACAGTTATGGATACAATAAAATTAAAAGTATTTAAATTTGTGTTGACTGTACATATATAAACATATGTTCAAAGGGTATAATAATTGCCAGTTAAATCGCACAAATTACTTATAGAAACAAATATTACAATTTACAATATTTGCTTAATATTTTTATATAAAAAATTCCAATGCTAAAACTACTATAAAAAATATTTTGAATGCAAATGTTTATGTAGTAAAAAGTACTTTTCTAAAATTTTTAACTACAAAATCTAACAATATTTTGACTAATATATTTTGAAATATTGTTACATAAAAAAATTCGTAACATTAAAAACATATGAATCTAACGTTATTGGATATGACAGCAAGTGTACGCATTATCAGTCTAATATAAATTTATATTAGGTTATATGCAAATTTTTGTAATATCGTGTACAAAATCTATTCTGCGTATGCATCTTCACCTAGCTGACATTCCATAACTCCGTATAAAATATCTTAAAAATGTTGAAATCGGACAACATATCGACCCGAAAAAAATAGAATAATCCCTTCCACATGCAGAAGCAAAAAGCTTTTGATAGTTGGAGGCATAAGCCGCATGCTATTAGTGAAGTGTAAACGTACCCTGTACCAAGTGGCCACCTGCGAGGCGCCCGCAAAAGGGGGTCACACACAGAGAGGTTGTTGGAGGGTTGGTGAGGAGCAGACGACATACGTTGGTGGTTCGGTGCGCCGTGCCGGTTATGGTATATTTTCGTTCGATTTTAATCGATTTAGTCGTCGAGGTCGCGCGGGTTTTGGGCCGCGTGAATTAGACGAGCATAAACAAAAAGAATACACCAAATAGACAATGGCTTACATTGAGCGGAATAGGAGAAATGTAGGGCTGAAGGTGATGCGATTGTTGAAAAAAAATCGTTCGATGTGAAAGGCCGATAAATCTCTATTATACAATTGTTCTGGGTATTGCAAGACTTTTGGTTAAATTTCAGTATCGAACGATTTTTACAACGATGAAAGGTTAAAAAAAAGAGCGAAAGTACTTTTTTCGTTGGTATTAGAATCGATTCGAATTATATTGCAGGGGTTATAAATGCAATATTTCTTACTCGGTCTATCGGGCAATTTTATGCCCTTATAAAAGTTTAACGACACTTTTATTATTTTATACGAAATAATGACCAAGATTATTAAAGTTTTTTAAGAAAACGATCATTCAAACGAGTAACCGGTAAGATTCTTAAATTCTTTTAGGTTAAAGTTTTATCATCGAAAAATGCATTTGGCAAGGACTTTTAAAACTCAAGTTTCTTTCGCATGAACTTCTTGGATAGAAATCACTTTGAAACTTTTCTACATAAATATCTTTGAAGATCTATAGCATTGCCAAGATTACATTTATCAAATTGTTACCGGCTCTCGAAAAATAAATTAAAGCTTATACGTTTAATTAATATTATTATTATTAAATTGATGACATTATAATGAATTAATTTTGTAAGAAAATAAGCCCGAGTTATCAAGAGAGATAGATTCTCGAAGAATCCTAGTACCCTCGAAGTGAGTAATGTCCCAATAACCCAGAGATGCCGATTGATTGAAACGTTTCAGGATTGAGCAATTTTTCACGCGGAACGTAGATACGTATGTATATATCTGTATCTATATCTCTATATTTCAAGAGCAAGGTCGAGAAATGTTAGTTCGAAGCTTCCCTTAATCTCGTCGATTACTCACGGCGCAATCTTGGAGTAATTAAAATTCATCAAAACGAGGAGAGTAGGCTAACGCTATCAATCCTGAGCGAGGATGCGCGGTGAAAAACCAAAAGAGCCACGGGGCCCGTGTGCCCGCGTGTCCATAAATAATTCGCTGACTCGGGCCTGTCGATACGTTCTATTTATACCTCGATAAAAAGGCTTTCGCACTCTTTTCACCCTCGGGTTCACAGGGGTGGTGAGGGGGAGGGGGAGGGGGGCGAGGAGGGAACGTGCTACGGTGGGCGAGTTCGATGGGTGGCGAGTTCCCCTGAGACACTTAACAAATTGCCTTTTCTTGTAATAAAGTCCTCGGCATTAATAAAAAGGAGAAAAGTCTCGGGCCGAGCCCGGGTTATTTATTAATCGCGATATCTCGGGAGGCCGAGCGCGAAACTCTTCTTTTATCGTGATTACTCTCTGTCCGGTACACACACGAAAATATCCTTTTGTCGGCGCGGTACGAGTGATTACGAAATTCCCGCGCTTTCATGGCCGACTATATGTATAATTCTTAAGGTGGGGGAGGTACCTTGCATTGTTTCAATCACGTACTTTTCCTTTTTCATTTTACTCCCGGCTATTTTTAGAGACTCTTAAAGCTCTTTTAAAGACGAAAATTATTTCTCGAGGAAATCGTTTCAATTGCTCTGGAAAGTGAAATTTTGGAATGCTGCTTTTACTTTATTCTAACCTAGGGAGAAGTTATTTTGACCTGAATAAAGATGTAAATCATATCCGAGTTCTTAGAAGACTTCTTAAATACTCCACATATTTTTATTTCTTTTCCTTTTCATTGCATATTTAACGAATTAATTTTCAATCAGATAATTTTTTTATTAAATATAAATCTTTTAGTGATTGACGTGCCACTGTTCAATAAAAAATTCTTAATAACTTGAAAATTTTCAAAGTACTAAAATAAAAAATTTATTTTCAAATATAAGTCTTTTCGAAATTTAGGCAAATGATGCAATGAAACTTAAGTATAAACATACTGACAATTAAAGAAAAAGAAAGACATTTAATTTAAAAATTATAAAATTGAATAAAATAAAAGAATAAGAAGCTATGTAACTATATATACACATAGATTATTTCGTACGTTTAAAAATTGACTTAATTTATTTGAATACTTAATCAAGTCTTCATAATCGCTGTTCTAATTTTACAAGTCTTGCTAATTTAACAGATAACTATCTATGTTTAAAATTTTTTTTAAAATAAATTTGTCAAAAAATAAAAAGAAATTTTACTATTTTTGTTACCGCATTATTAAAAACTGTTACATCACAAACGAACTAGAAATTACGTATAGTTACGAAAAGATTAGGTTCGATAAAAGAAGAGTTAGCGACTACCATTGAAATTTTATGAGCCCAAATATACGTATAAGAATGCAACAAAAATTTCTAATGATTACTTAACTTCATCGAAGCAAAAATGAGCAATACCTTAACGCTTAATTGTTACCTAATCAATTCTTGCTCTACGATTGCACGTAAAAGATATAAGAAAAATAGAAAATAACGCCGCATAAACAATTTACAATCTGCATTATTTATATATGCTAATTGAACAAGAAACAACGCAAATGATGAAATTCATCGTAAAATAAATCCGAGCATTATATAGTTGCACGCACCAAAAATCCTTTTATTCAAATAAGCAAAAAATCCTGTACAATTTAAGTTCCTTTCTCCTTGCAAGCTTTCTCTAAAAAGTACTCGTTAACGTTACAAGTAAAAAGGTATAAGCAGTCTCCGCATAACCAGTGGGTTATAAAATTCAGTCGCCATCGATCAATAATCCTTCCAGTCGGTTGTCCCTCGCGGAAAAGTCAAGCACATCGCGTTGATCGGAGAGGCACATATGTATATATACGTAAAGAAAAAAATCTAAACGGCACATAACGAGAAGGAAAAAAAAATTAATCGAGCCTGAGGCGGTTAACTGCGCTGGACACTTTTAAAGAGAGTCCATAACTCGCGAGCGAGTTACTTCTATGAGTTATGCTCACCGTTCGCATGGATCATATTTACGACTTCATCTTGTCTCGATTATGTTTCGAGAGTCGCAATTAAATTTGGCCGTGAAATTGCGAGGCGAAAAATAAAAGGCACGTCTATACGTATACAAGAGGGAAAAACTTTCACTGAAACGTATATATCGAAGCGGTAGTCAAATCGTGTCTCGTAAAATTCAAGATTGCGAGTACTAATCGCGTAACGATCGGTCGAAATTACATCGCGTGGAAATTACTGGTTATCCATATCGGCGATTAACGGGTTTCGTTTACTCGCACCCGCGAATGAGCCCAAGTTTCTTTTTCTCTTCGCCCGCCGTTTCGCGGAATTCTAGTGGTACATCTTATTTTTTGTCCCATTAACCAACGAAACACCGATACACCTACATTTTTAACCTATTCTCGAATACACTAAATTTGACTAAAGAATTTACGTATATTGCATTATCCTTTTCTACGTTGATCTTACCCAAATTTCGACCGTCTCTTACTAAAATTTCGAAAGATTTAGCAAAGCTAACAAAAAAAGTAAACATAAATAGTCCAATTATTAAATTGGTGTATAAAGAACAAGCGCGCATTAAGTCGACTCGCCGCAAGTAGTTAATTTGCAATTAAATTACAACCGAGAAATTTTTTCCCCGTGTGTACATAAACCCAGATAGTCTCTGTTAGATTAGATAGCCAAAAAAATTATCCGCGAATGTATACGTAGAGGTAGGTATAAAATCTCATAAAATGCCCGAAAAGAAAAAAATGAACTGGATGTACCCGCCGAAATTAGCGCGGAGCGTTAACGGCATTCTACGAGTTTAATCGAGCGCGGCGCAGAATCCGGTGTGCGACGCCCCGTTACAATGCAGCTCCGGCAACGTAGTTTTGCGTCTAAAACCGGCATTAGGCCAGGTATAATATTTATAGGTCTTAAAGCGGACCGACTCCAACACGCGATTTACTTCCTTGGAAAATACACGCACACATATAAATGTGTATATTTATATATATACTTGCGACTTACAGTTTGAACAACGGTTTGCAATTTAGAACAGCGCCACGGAATGCTAAATCGGCGATCACTAAATCGTAACAAAACGTCTTCCAATGTTTTGTTTACTGGTTAAACTTTCTTCAAGGAGATTGTAATGCCTTTTTACTTTTGTCCTAGTAAACGAAATTACTTTTTCGTTGGTTCTAATTGACTGTTCGAGATAAACAGGTTGTTAATGCGCAAAGCAAACTTCTCTTTTAATTTTAATTAACTAATTTTTTATAGATGTAACGGTTCCTAGTATGCAATATCGTAAAAATATGTGTACGCGTAGCTTGCCATAGCTAACAAATCATAATTTATTATTATTAAACAATCGTGTTAACAGTTACTTTCATACTAATGAATAATATCACTAATTTTTACTGTTAACATTTAATTAAACAAACGTAGATAATGAAAACTAATTAAAAATATAAATTTGTCTAAAATGAAATGTTTTGTATTATTTTTATTTGAGTAAAGCAACAACGACCTTCGTACAGCGCAGATTAAAGCGACAAAAGCGCACTTGATTCGCCGTTACGCGTGGAATAAGGCTTTTCGACTTGGGTAACCTTTTTTTATATATACGTATATATATATCTATATATACTCAGGTAATGTTTATCGTTGCTCTTTTAATAGCTAATTGACGTCCCTTCCCTGCGGGGTAATTAACGAACCCAAGGGGGGCGAATTATCAATGCCAGATCAATATGAACTCGATCTCGGAATGCGAGTGAGTATCGCCTATATAAAGATCACCCGAACCGATTAAAATGAATTCCCTCGATTTATTTGGGTACACGGTAGGCTTTGTTTACCATTACGTATATATTGATTTCGCTGATTATTCCTTTCTTTTATAATGCAATTTTATATTTCTAGTTATAAATTAAACGTTATTGCTAATTTTTGCTTCGAACAACAATGCATCGTTATTTACGTATATTGTTCAATATAGTATAATCATCGTTAATTATTTAATAACTTTTATGTAAAGTACATCGAACTCGCCAATATGTGAAATGTGAATTAGGTGCTGCAGGTATAAGCTAGATTTTTGATTTTTAGAAATATGAGCTTAGGTAACTTAATTAATCGCGTTATGTGATTTCTTCATCGGCGATTATATTATACATATATGTAAAGTTATACATCCGTTTCATCAATTACATAATATTTTTTTTTAAAAGAGATCATAATTTTATTACGTACGTAAAAGATTTTATAATTAAAATATCGACGTTGAAGAGATCCATACACTGCTTATTGGCATTACTAGATTAATTATGACAGGGTGTGCAAATAATTGAAAAATTGCGGATATGGTCAAGCAATTTTTCAGTGCCACTGAACCAATTATATACATGGCCATTGCGTGTACTATCTTGGAGCGAATATTTTCCTAAATGTAATATCTATAAATCTAGAAAAAACTATTATTTTCGCACGAAAGTTTGATAGAGTAGTATATACACCGAACATAAGCATGTACGAATTACAAATCAATAAAAAAATATTCGCTTCAAGTATAGATAATCTTGTGATTATCAGGAGATATAATGATACATTAAAGGTGTAATTTTTCTTTTTCTTATCAGTGCTGTACCTCCTGTGTTCCGTGGAAGGCAAGCATGTTGGACAAAAAAGAGAGACGACACGCGTGAAAATCTTGTTGCGTGATTACAAAAAATGTCAACAGAAAATAGTAAAATCAAATGTCTTAATATAAACAGTGACAAAGAGCGCGTCTCGTGTATTAAAGCAGTATAAGCCGCACATTGACTACTTCTGTTCTTCTTCAATACATAGATCCTCTTGCCACTAAATATACGTGTTTACATACGCACTTATATATTCACACTCTTTCAATTATATATAACTACGTTATATCTACGATTCTTCCAGTGATATTGTGCGATACTTATTTTCATTTCCCTGATCTTACGACAACAATTAAATTTGTGCAAAAATTTTCTGAACGACGTTGTAGATTTTTTTGTTAGTCAATCGTTGCTTAACGATAATGAAACAAGTGCTTTAAATTTTGTGTGTCGCAATTTGATAATCTTTTTGAGGTTCGGTAGCATTTACATGATTGCAAGGAAACAATTTTTCAATAAACAATTACTTAATTACAGCTTCAATTACCTAGCAAAGCTCAAAAAGTTACACAATGTACCAACGGGATCTCGGATACGCCACTGTACAATTTGATGCTTCACGAGTCAATGCTTTTTATATCTATTATGTGACTATGTATTTATTTGTTTTGCAATTCACCAATAAATTTCAGGTTTAGTAAAAGAAATAATTAATCTTGATTAATCAGATTCTATGTCTAAATACTTAACGTCGATTTTAAATTATTAATAACGTTAAACAGCTGAAAATAGATCTACGTAGTGCTAGAATTCACTGTAACATATATAAACCTTTACTCAAGATCAAATGATCAGATTAGATTCCATACGAATTACGCATAAATCCACTGAAATTTATAACACGTAACATGTTATATACGATACATTTAGTTGAACGTAAATTAACAAATGAAAAACCGATGAAAATTGAAAACCCAACAACAAATTACAGTCACTTAATTAGGTATAAACGAATCGACTCAGTCAAGGTCATGCCCTATCGGTGATGCATAAAAAAGGAAGAAGGATTTGCGACAAGCGGTCACGCGATCGTATGGGAGGAAGAGGAAAAAGAACCAAACGCGGAAGGTTTATCACCTACGTTGGAGTGCGATATAATTCAGTCCGAGGGAATTTCGCGGGGTCCGATTACGCGCGAGATCTCGCGCGATTCCGCCGTTTGATCTACGATAATCGCGATACGCTCGTGCTGTCCCTTTCTTACGTTTCGTGTTCAGGGTTTTAACGAGCCTTTTTTTTCGCACCGCAACACGCAATTTGAACGAGTACCTTTCGGATGGTGCGTTGCGTTTTCTTCAGTACGGTAGTTTGATTGATTCCGAGTTATGCTACAAAAATTTTAAATGCTAGTTATGTATGGGTGTGGTTCGTTTGTTTTTATTGGTATTTTGATAGACACAATCTTATTGGAATTTGTAGAATTTGAATTTATCCATTATTCTCAATATTTAGTTTAATGTAAAACTTCACATATTTTATCATTTTATTCTACGTACGTGCCAATAATTTATTGCGAATAATTAAATAAAAAATTTTAATTTAATTTTAATACTTATAATTACTTTTTAGATAATCTGAATTTATAAGGATTTAATTACATTTTTAGAGTTCTAAAGATCTCTACATCTGTCTATTATATTCATTTGCGAAACCTTTATTGCTAATTTAATACTAATCAATATTGACTTTGATTATCGATCAACTAGATCGATGTTCTCCATAAATATTATTTAGTTCATTAATATCGATAGAAACTTCGATTTAATGGATTAAAATATTCAATAATTTGATTTATTAAACGGTTTTATTACAAAGAAAACAATAAAACTATAGTTTTTCCAATAAGAATGATTTATTGTAAATTATAAAAATATTGATATATAACTATAGAAAATATGTATTATACTTTTTTAGTCACGTTAAAATTGTTATCCAGATCAAATGGGACTGTATCTTACTTTCCAACAATTATGCATTTATTACAATTTTATTACCGAACAAATCGCTAAACAACCGAGATTTTTATAGGCAATTATAATCCGTCAGTCCGAATTTCAAAAATTATCCACAACGCTCCGAGTATCCATGAATAAATGCATATGCTAAGAAAGTGATAACTATTAACCGATTCCGCACTTTCCTTTAGTTTTTGTTATTATTTTACGCACACATTTCCAAATATCCGGTTTTTGTTTCTATATACCTATATTTGCTACCAAGAAGTTTTTAAATAATTTTACGTTATTAAAAATAAATAAAATATTGTTTAAGTGCGACGATCATCCAGTTTCATTGGCTACAGTTTTATATATTTTTTTTACGATACAAATAATTAAGGCAGTACTGGGCTGAATGTAAATTTTGCAAGACAGATATAAAATAACTTTCTTACGCGCAAATAAAAATATCTATAATTATATAATATTAGTTAACCATTTTTTTAAATTGCATTATCAAGAACTGAATTCTAAACAGTTAAAAATTAAAAGTAAGTAAATTAGTTATTTATAAGTCAATTTTAAACAGCGTCAATGACATTTAATTCCAAATTTATTAATTCACGATTGAAAATGTATTTGATTATGATGCAAAACACATTAAAATTAATAATATAAATCGAATTCGTTCTCGTTACTGATCTCTAGTAAAACAGGTTCAATGCATGGTAATTTTCCTACATCTTCTGAAATACGATACCAGCATTTACATAATTTTCTAAACATCCCACTACAATCGTACCGTTTCCCATTTTATTAAAATTGTAAAATCAATATCTCACGCGAAGGAACATAAATCTGATTGTAAAGGATTTAAACCAGCTTAAAAAATAGCTATTCAAGAAAATGTACATCACGTAGCTGGAAGCGAATCTGTTACATCGTTTTGTGGTTAAAAACGGGCTGATCATATTTTGCAGGTTAATCATGTCGGTCTAACGCATTTCTAATTCTCGACTCTCCGATTAGCTCCCGAACGCGGAAATACTCGTTAGAACCAACGATCTCGAGCGCGTGCGCCCTGCTTTTCTGAGCGCACGTAGTATACGCGTTAATATTAGCTTATTATTGAATCTACGAGCTGTTCATGGAAACGTTGGAAGATGAAGAGAGATTGCAAGAAGGTGAGAAACTTGGATTATTTTTGATGCGTTATCGCTTTTATTATATATACCATTGATTATACGGTAGAAATTGAAATAATTTGGTCGGATATAATTTGTTTAAACGTAAGTAGGTAAATATGTACTGTTTGATAATGAAATCTTAATTCGTTACTCTTTTAATAAACGATATTACATTACTTTCATTTTGTTCACTTTTTCAGTCGTTCATTACTCATATACCTTGTACGTAGCAAAGTCAATGTTGACATTATTAGTAAAGATTGATAGTGCATATTACAATATGATTGACATTCACTGATTTGATTCAGCTATTAATATTAATTACATACACTATTTAAAGTAATAATAAATCATTAATCACTTATTTTAAATTTTAATTACTATGATAATTAAGTTTAGCGTATAGCGAAAAATTGAGTACATACATTGATATTTTTAAACTTTTTGTTTCAGATATTTAATAATTAGAGACGTACTCGTTAACCTTAAACAGCAAGTATATTGTATTAATAAACCAGAAAAATTTAATGGAAAAGAAAATATTATTAAATTTAGATTAAATACAGATTAATACAGGAAAAGATGTGCGAACTCAATTTTTTCCCTCATTTCCATGACAATCATTGCTGATCTAACGAGTATTTTCATCTCGGATTCCCATCAGAGTGCGGTAAGGACAATGTTACACGGAACTCTCTACAAATCAAAACGTTCAAATCGAGTGTACAAAGCGCGCCCACGAGTGTGACTGCCCACGCGGCAGCAGCGGTCCCAGCGATCCCAGCGGGTCCTGATAAGAGTCCACGCGCGAAACCCCCAAAAGGAATGGAGGGAAATATAGGAGGGAAGTAGTAGGTTCGACGACCAGATACCGATCGGGAAGAATGTCGATGGAACGCGGTTGTACGGGCGAACGAGATCTCGTCGGGTTGGCTAAGAAGTAAACGTACGCGTTGATACGACCCTTGTGAGAATTGCTAACTTTTATGCTCGTTCAATCGGTTACCGCATATTTCGAGGTAGTATACCATTGTTCGATTAGTCGGTACAAATTGTTAACTTCCTTTCGCTCACGAGAGGATATACTTGATAATATGTGTAGTACATTACGGTTTAAAAGAGATTTGATTAAATACTCTGAGATATTGTAGGTATATACATTTATAATTTTTTTGGAAAAAAAAACTATTCAGAGTGAGAAAAATGAAAATTCTCTACATTGTCGTTAATCTACATGTATTACATATTTAAATTTGATCAAATTTTCATTACTATTATTGTTTCAGAATATTCAGGCAACCTGCAACACCGTAGGTGGCAATTCTCACATGGACTTCGAGCGGTCATTGCGCGTACCGGAAATTAGGGTAACTTAGGGGTTGGTATCGAGGGACTCACCTTCGGCAAAGAGGCGAGGCACTGCTGCTTCACGTCCCAGACGAGCTGGTCTTTGGGGAACTGCAGACACTTGCTGACACAGAGCTCGGGCACGTGGACCCGGGCGAGAAGGATGCCATCGTCCACTGGGCCTGTTTCTGCCAAGTCCTCCGGTTGCTGCTGTTGCTGCTGCTGCCCGGCGGTAGCCGGTGCCGCTACTTGCTTAGGTCCCGCCTCCATCGCGCGGGGGACCCAACTTCGGCGTGCTCAACGCGACATCACATCTGGAAATTCAAAGCAGTTCTAATTAGATTTGTATTTTTTCAGTGTCAAATGCGACGTGCGAATTGTTGTTGATTCATGTAATCGATTTTCGTTTTCTATTCTATGTTTAGTTTCTAATAAACTACTAATAAAGGATTTCGTATTTAAATAAATTAATGTAGCCGAAACATTTGTTAATGAAAATTAGTTTCTGATTAAAAATCTGATCCAAGGAAATAACTAGTGAAATCAATATTATATTTCCATCGGAGGATAAAATTTTTATCAATTGTAAATTATTTATTCTGATACAATATCTTTCCAATCTCGGTTGAAATGCAGCGCGTTTGTGGAAGTATCAAATTTCTTTCCAATATAGAATGAAATTGAGTAAAATAGATCGAAAGATTTCCGGGTTCTGTATACACATGCATTCGCTTCCTAGTGAATATGTATGCGTTTCTTATTGGACAACTATTTCGATTTGCTTTTCCATAAAACCAAAAATATCTATATGTATAATCAATTTTGGTTGAACCCCAGATAACTTATTATAAAACGAAATTCAATATCTTTTGAATTGTTTCGCGTACAAAATTTGTAATACTTTATATTATAATTTATCATAAATATTTTCATCTAATAACTAAAATAAAATAAGGCATTTTACATTAATAAAATAAAAAATAATTTACAATTACTAAAATCAGTAAATCATTGAATAAGAATACAAATTTAAAAGAAGTGTAACATTGAAAGAATGTAAAAGGAAAATAATCCGCAATAAATAACCGTATATAAATACCATCAACCCAGATAAAGCAGGAAAATGCGCAAAATTATTACGAGATATACGATGCTGTTACACCTATTAATGAGTTAGATCGTGCAGTTACTGCCTCTCAACTTTCATAATCCGCATAAACAGCTTCGTATACAAAAGGATCTCTTGACGTCCCTCAAAGATGATTTCATTTATTCTCCTACACGAGGATGAGAATGGGCAAGTGGTTGTATTTCGCGTGATAGAGGAAATTAACGTCACTCGCGGTACAAGTATAAATTATCTTAATTTTAACAACACCCTTTACGTCACTCTCGTCATACCTACAAGCCTTAGGAATTAAAATAAATAAAAATATCATCTGTAAAGAAATGACGCTGGTACTTATATGATGTCTCCGATTTCGCGGCCGGTATTAAAATAAAAGCTGTAAATTAGTTTTATCGCTCTCGCACCGATGCGGAAATGATTTCTCGCGAGCGTAAATTTCATAGGTCTCGTAAATATTTTGCTTCCTTTTCGTTGCACTCGATATCTTGAAAGAATGTCATTTCTCAATACGTTTGCCCGTTAATCCTCGATGAGTCGCCTTCGTTCTCTCGTTTAGTCTACGCTATTACTTTACATCATTTTTATATGACCTCTCTTCCCTATATTATTGCGTACAAAAACTTGAGGAGATCTAGAAAAAACGTAAAATTTGTGAATTATGATAATTTGGATGAGTATCTGTTGTATACGAATTTCGAAAATTCATTCTTTATTTTTCACGCACGCGATTTATTACTATGTATATATAAATTTTTTGCATACTCGTTTTAGATGATGCATGACATCTGCATATTTTTAAATAGTAAAAGGGAATCAAAGTGTGAATTACGTATGAATAATGCACAATTCAGTGACGTGTGAAAATAAAAAATTATTTTAAGCAATGTCCTAAACCATGTTAATTTTTCATTACGAGAAAAGGAATTTAGACAATATAATAAATACATGTTCTTTTATTATTTTTATTTTAAATAAAAATTTGTATTAGCTCAAATTACAAATATCTATGCGTATACATTAAATGTATACGTTTAATTATTTTTATCCATTATGAAATCCTTTAAAAACATATTATTACAAATTTCGATAATGATAAACACATGTATGATCTTTATACATAAATGTTTCAATCTAATTATCGGTTTACGTAACGCAAAAAAGGTACGTTCAAAAAGTCAAACAACCATCCATAAAGCTGTTTTCGTGTCCGCAAATTACTTCCGTAAATATGAAAGCTCCCAAAACTGCGCACGGATTCTTAAAACTGACATAAACAGCTAAAAAAAGGGTAAAATTAGCATGAAATATTTTTTAAACAAAATTAATAATCAACAAACGGCGTAAAATGAATTCGCATGTGAGGGGCTAAAATTTCAATGTAAATTCCCGACAGAAATTCATGACGGCAAAACGAAGCCGACCCAACAATCTTTTTCCTCGAGCGTTACGCAACCGCTTTAAAAAAATCATCCTGCAAAAGGAAGAGCAAAGAATTCACCAAAGATGCTCGCTCGCAAATGCAAATGCGTTTGCGAGGCCAAAAACCTCGCGCGAAACGATGACGGCGCCAGTCCGAAATACGAGGTGGCAGAACGAGTAATTTCGCTTCGTTTCAAAAAGAAAAATATAAGATCCAGTCAAAAGAGCCGCTCGTGCAAGACTCGCTTTCGTTACTTTTTTTCGACTCGACGAGATGTGAATTTTTTGTTATAATTGCAGCGTGCGTCATTAAACTGACCCTTCCTTGCGATTTTTGGCATAGGATTGGTAATTAAAATATGTTATTTCAGATTTTAATGAACTAAATATAATTTAACAGTATGTAATTTTGTAAAAATTACTGCTTTTTGTACAATTTTAGGTGGTTTTACTATAGGCCATTTAAATAACTTGAGTTACAAACGTATAGAAAAAAATTAAGAGATACATCGATTTTTTAAATTTTATATGCAGGTAGGTTGTATCTATTCAAAAGATTGATTTATCGAAGCGACACATAGATTTTCTTATATAAATGTGAAAGTAATTCAACGAAATTCCACAGTTATCGAAAATAAACATGTCATACGCATGAGTAACTTGAATTACGCACTGCTTAAAGCTATACTTTATTTTCACGCAAGATTAAAAAAGAATGTATTACTTTTGTTAATATGATAATTATTGTTAAGTAAGATGTTATATTTATACATTTCAAAACATACATTTTTCAGATATGAAATGAACATTAATATTAAAAATTACAATATTAAATATTTTTATGAAATTGTAGATTTTGCGGTTGTACACTTATACAGTTCAATGGTTAAAAACCAAATCATTTTTCATATATGAACTAATTATATTATATTTCAATAAAGAAACTGCGTATAGAGATATAATCAGCAAATGTCTCTCACGCGATTGCACTATATTCAAGTCTTTTTTTGTATCTTTGGTATATTACAAAAGTATATTACAAAATTTAATGGCAATGTATTTGTATTACCTAAAGTTTATTTGAATTATTGCAATACACATGATTGGTGTATAAACCAATAATAAACTTAAAAAGTGTTTCATGATTATATAGTTTTATGTTTTCGAATTTGATGTTAATGATGAATTTAACGTTTAAACTGACTTTATACATTGTATTGTAATTAACTTTTGCTAATAAGTATTTAAAAATATATTTGAACAATATAAAATTAGCGTAAAAGTGTTTTAATTTTCATTATAATAAATTTGTTTTTATTTTTTTTTCCTCATTCTGAAGTGTCAAAACATCCTTAGAACTGAAGCAATAAAACTTAAAAAATTAAGTGCGAGAAAAAGTAACGAAGGGAATGCAAAAGTCGCAAAAAAAATATAAATGCCGAGTATAACCGGCGAAATGTCACGAGGCAAGTTTTGACCGCAAAGTTGCACCTTCATTTCTCTTTCTCTCGCCTCTGGCAGTTCGGATTTATGAGCCACGCGGATTCCCCACCCGATCTCGGCAATTCGTCTCGGAAAAAACGGGCTTGTTATTAAACGCGAGATACGATCTGGCGCCCCTTCTTTTTGGAAGAGGGAAAGCCTTATTTTAATGTTATACGCGCCCAGCGAATTAATACCGCATAATTGCGGAATTATCGGAGATTTTTATTCACTCGTCCTTTTCTCGCGTATCACGATTTTTCGTTCAAATGTTCATTTTCTGATATGAAGGAGCTGTTAACCCAAGCATTTATACATTTTTATGATCATCCTTTCGTTACGTTCGGTCATGTACTTCAATGATAAAGTAGAGACAATAATTGGTATTAAGTTGTTGATGCGTACAAGCGGTACCCTTAAGTATTCAGAAAATCTGTCAGCTTTTTATAATAAAATAACCGTGTACAGTTGAGAGATATTTTACTTTTTTAGGAAGCACAATTCATTCCAATCATTCTTTTTGGTATAGAATTGCTGTATTCAATTATATTCTTATAAACGACATTTAAATAACAAACATCGTATACGAATTTCAGAAATGATAGTGTTCGAAATTAATTGCTTGTAAGAAATATTACAATTACGTCTGTCAACAGATACTTTTAAAGTGCAAATTTCAATAATTTATGCTTTTAAAAGAGCGTTGTGAAATTCACTTGATTGTATCTAACAAGGTGTAATTTTACGATATATCATTGATGCTGTAATACGTTGACGAAAACGTGTGCTGCATTATTATTAATTTAAGTACATTAAATAACTATGTATAAATAAACGAAACATTGTTTTGAAATTAAATAGTTTTAGAAAGCAGCAGGTTATATTATACTTTATGTACGTATAGGTATATTCAGATAAAACTTTTAGTTTTGTATGTAAATCTCCATTCTAAAATAATAAAGAAAGTGACTAATTAAAATCACGTCATGGACATGGAAATCCCATACGGGTTTTCGCGTATAAGGAATGAATCAAGAAATACCAAAATATCAAATATATCAACCTCCAAAGCCCGAATTCTTAAAATTTCGTAAATCATCGGGCGGTACTGGGTAATTTCCATTATACCGAAATGCACTAGCCAAACAACCGTGTATAAGCGTACGAGCAGCATCAATCAATCAAACTTGATTTTATTTCCCTTTCCTCGATGAAACTACGCCAACAATAACTCACACACCTCGATGGTGTACTTTCACTGGAAAGTTCCTCCGAGGTATCGGAGCTAGCGTCATCGTTCCCAGACGATCGAGACGATGATCCTTGTCAAGCCCGTCACACGCGAACTCATGCGTTACGTCATACGGAGATTTAGGTATGGGCGGTTCTCCTTCTTGCACTTTCTCGATTGCGAATTTTTTGTTATTAAAGGTACGTGTTACATCGACGTTAACCTACGACTCGTTAAAATATCTTCTTTTATTAGGGTTTATCTCGTAAGTTTAGTATATAGATATAATTGAAAATTGTAGGCTTTTCAGATTACACAAACAGAAACATCATTTTGGAAAGCGAGTTGGCATACAATAAGATTCATAAACAAATCCCCAATGACTATTGCTTATAAGTACTATACTTTATAGTTTATTGTAGGCATTTAAAAACGTTTATTTCTGTACCAAATTTTTATGTCATCAATGCAATAATATTTTTTACATTACCCAATTTTACTTGCCACTATTATTTATTCATATAACCAAAACTAATCTTGTGGCAATCCTAATTCTTTATTCATTTTAATTATTTTATTTTTACAAATAAAAGGTGCACTTATAATCTATAATAGTTTGAAAACGATTATTACAATTCCCAGATATTGTAAATTTAGGAGATTAATTTTAGTTTTATACAATTTCACTCGTCAAAGAATAACAATACTGCGTAATATTTTTGCCCGTAAGAATAATTCGACATTTATCATTTTTCCAAACGAAAAATAAGTGTGCAAACATAAAAGCCGAAAAGAAACCCGTAGGTAAATACATAAAATTATATCTATCGAGCCTGAAACTGGGTGTCCAGAAATTCGCATGCGGCAATTATATAGTGTGCTTGCATCGTAAAAATGTATAAAAAATATCGCATGCATGTTACGACAAAGTGAAAACGCAATATGATTTACACGGATGCCAGTCTTTGTAAGATTATCTTTTACATCATCATCTATAAGTTAGACGACACTTTTTAAAAATTATTGAATATAGTATCCGACGATTAAATTAAATTTTTAAAATATACGCACGAGTACAATGATATTACGACTATTTCACATTTGAATAATAAATACTTTAATACATTGATTAAATGTAACCGATAGACATATACAGTTTATCTTCGATGACAATAAATTTAATGCTTACACTGACACCCATAATTTTTCTTAAATTAATTCTAATGGAAAGCGATAAAAACCGAAGTTTACCGTTCGTATGGAATAGAGACATAAAGTAGACAGTTATGACTCTTGAATTTCAGGGTTTGCCAGTTACGCTTTCTAGTTAACCATAGACAATGCACCCTTTTACAGATCAATTTCCAACCATTCAATCTATAATATTTAATAACGTGTGTAGCTAAATCACCAAATAGGGGTCAGATGTTCACGTTTATTATATTTTTGTATATCCTCTAGTATCGAGCGAACGACGAAAAGTATGTTATAGTGATACGAAATATCCTAGTTAATTACACAACGCGTACAAAACTTATTTAATGATCGAGTCTTAATTATTAAATTTGCTTTCACCTACATAACCTAACAGCCCTGGGTAATTGGTAATAGCAATAATAAATTTGATTCCCACGGCCGAAAGTTATTGCTGGCATTCGATTAGTAAAAGTGATCACTTCGTTATGTAATACTCTATATTTATGGATATGCAAATTTTACGAAAACGGCACATTTCAACGGTTACAGGCGTGAATATGTGTTTATTTGTCGCGGTCGTGCAATCCGCTTAACCGAGAACCAATTAAATTTTCAATTCGTTTAGTGATCTAAATGTATTATATCTTCCACGTGTCGTACCGCGTGTCTAGAGATAAGTAGGTTTGAGGGCACGAAACTCTGTAATAATTATAAAATAAATAATAACGTTTAGTGCATTATCAAGGTATAATGGGTAATCCTTTAAAGTATATAAATATAAATTTAAATGTATTTATACAACTTTGAAAAACTGAAAAATTTTTAGATTGAATTATATATGGTCTGTTTAATTATTTAATTTTTCTCCAACTAGAGAAACTGTGTTAACGTTACACGTATATGTGTACGCTCTAAATAATAAATAAAAAAGTTGTTGAACAGTTATTAATTTACCAAAATTAAAGTATTAAATTTTAACGGAAACCCAAGGGATTATATGAATAAATTGAGTAAAACTGATCACGCATAAGATCGAAATATGAAAACGGGTCATTCAACTAAGAAATTTACCTTGCGTAGCGATTTACACACAGCACCGTAATAATCGCGCATCTTCTGACACCAGGTCGCTACCTCCATTATCGAGCTCGCGGTACTCAATAGTCAAGTGGACACGCTGCGATTCGCGTGTATAGCAATAACACTGGAGGAAAAGAGAGAAGTGAGAGCCATTAGGTTGATTAATAGACGCGGTGAAGGTCAAGGAAGAAGGCCAATGATTGCACGAGAAAGAGAGAGGGAGACTCCAGAGAAGATCGATCGAGCCGATCGATGATCCTAATTTTCTGATGAGACCAAAATGAGAGAACACTTTCTTCTTCTCTATACCTATAGCAGGAATTGTATCGTACGTATACATGTGTACATGTGTATGTGTGTATATATATATGCAAGAGACTGTTTGACTTGGTTGCTACTTGGGTTATTTTAGTCGTTCAGGTGCACGATAACGATCGCGGTTCGAGTACGGCCTGGGAATGACACGACAACTATTTGCGTCGAGAAAAAATGACCGGTGCATTCAGGGATTTTAATGGAGGACATAGGAAAGATGAATGAGCATTCGGAATTTAAGACTTTTGTACCTTCGAATTGGGGTTTGATGCGTGAACGGATATTGGATTTGGCTCTTGATGTGTCAGAGATGCACGACACCTCGTAACAAGTATCGATCAATATGAAGAACACTTTTAGTTCTATACGAATAAAAGATTCTTTGTTTAATTTTTTATGATACAGTTTTGTTAATAATAAAATAAAAAATAGAAACAAGCATGGTATTTTAAATATATGTAGAACAAACGCAATATATATGTCTGTGTGTGTGGGTACGTGAGGATATAAGTAACAGTTGCGCAAATATCAGAATATAATGTAGGTACATATATGTACATAAATACTTTTCACGGACGTAGAAACAAGAATTTAAATGAGATATTTTTATTGCAAATAAGATAAATATATATAAATATATATAAATATATATATTAAGAAATACGAAATTATCCAAGATTATTTGAAAAATTAGAATACAATTTCATAGGAATTTCCTAAGAATCCGAATGCGTGTGATTAAGGTTACTGCATTAGATATTTCAATTTCAAAACGAAAGCTAAACCTTCGCGGTATAAGCCGTTATAATAAAGTTTATTGCACGAAATGCTTTAATGCCCTCATAAAAATTCAAGCTCATAAAATCACCACTAAAATCGTCAAATAAAAAAATGCATCGTAATTAAATCAAGAAAACAAAAAAAACGACCACGGATGATTCTATGATTGAAAAAAGGAAAACTAATAGCATGCGCAAATTTACAATGTTAGAGGACGAAGTTTAATGAGTAAACCGCAGACGTTGTCTTTTAAATTTTCTATATGAAATGAAGAAAGAGTGGATAACCCAGTGACCGCACTGGCAAAATACCTGCAGGTATATTAGTTTTCGGGTTCTTTCGAGGACGTCGATTTGATGTATACGCGCAGCAGGTATTTATATTTATTATGTATACCTTCACGGCCTGTAAGGTGTTAAGGCGATTCCATTGCGTCTCGTCGAAAGATTCCCACTTTCTCTTTCTCTTTCAATCTCGTGAAATTAACTGCTGATTAGAGCATGAAAATAATTCTGGAATTTATGGGTTCAGTTTTTTTGTTCCTCTTCACTACTATTTTTCTATAGGTTAAATTTATTGTCACGTATTTAATTTTGAATTTATAAATCTTATATTAAACATATAACTGTTCAACATTTATCTTTTTGAAATCTTTTAAATTTTATTACAAGACTATATATTAATTATTATATAACAACATATCTATCCAGTTTATTAACCTGAACAATGAAATAGCCGAATTAAAATATTTAAGTAGTAACCACGACAGCTAATATCTTAAAATACGACTTAAATATATTGTAGAAATGTTTGTAAAAATAATTAATGGTCTGTTTCACCTTTTAAAATTAAGAGGTTACAATTTCTTGGTGCACTATTTATATACTTAACGGTGTGAAAATGATTGCAAAACAGTCAGTTCTTTGCCGACAACTTTTGAAAAATAGTAAAGGTTAACTATTTTATGCAACACGAAATGGGAATTTGTGGTTGAAATTACAATACTTGTACAAAATTGATAGTATATACTATCATTATAAGAAAACTCTCTTGCGAAGTATCGTATAATTGTAAGGGGAATTACTACTTAATTTAAATTCGCTATTAATTTACAATCAATTTACTACAAGTGAGAATATTTTCACGTCTAAATTAAAGAAACACGTAGACAAGTAACATAATCTTTACTTCTTACGTAAAATACTTTACAAACGTTAGAAATTTATTAATGCCGTGGAACTTGGAGTGGAATTCTATTCGAATGAATAGAATTTACTTAGATTTGATGAACTACAATAGCCGCTGCGGATGTAGATTCACGAATATTGCAGAACAAAAATAATAATAATAATAATAAGCGAGTTAATTAGAACAATGGTCTATTACGCGTTCGGTTACCTTAAAACACCGGCGTCTGGAAAGTTCATAATAACCCATTGAATCAGTCACTCAATATGTTAATTCCAAGAATCTGTAGAATCTCTCGCGAAGCATTTAACTGTAGAAATAAGCCATTTTAAAAGTTGGAGTACTCGTACTTACTTTGTCCTTGCGCTAAGGTTGCTTACCCGAGTATTAATTACGAATGGGGTATTATACGTTCATGTATATATATATAAAAGAGATCGGACCAAGTCAGCAATTGCAGGTAGACTATAAAACCTGTGGCAAGCACAATAAAATCTTGAGCAGTAAAACACGGACGGACAAAAGCAACCCTTCCCTAACTTTTCTCCCTCATTACGGTTTCGGTAAACCGGAGTCGCACTCAATGCGTAAAGTCAATCATCGAGCGGTCAAAAATTCGAGAGTCGATTTTCAACTCGTGAGGGACGGAAAAATAAATAAGAAACGAAGGAAAAGGCGGTAGACAGCAGTGACAAGCGGTAAATCATAGTTTTACGGCCGCGGCAGCCCCTCTTTATGTGCGCCCGTACTTCTTTTCTTCTCTTCCCTTTGTTATTTTTCTTCATTCTTATTTTTCATTCTCGCGTGGGCGTCGGCTCTAAGGTCCTTTGCGATCAAAAACCATCGGCCGTTGAATGGAATCCTTAAACTCGAACGATACCCGCACAAGATGTGCAAATCAACTCGTTACATCCGAATGATATACCGTCAACTTTTAATGACTATTACCAAAATTTTGCAAATCATTACAATTCTGCAATTTACTTAAACATTTTTCCAGATATTATAAAAGATACGAAGCATTTAACGTACGATAGTACATATATAGGTATGTAAAATGCAGTTATATTAATTCATTAAAAATGACTTTTAGCATAATAATCTTAAATAAAGATTAAATCTGCTTAAATAAAAAAAATGACTTTATTTAACAAAAAGTGTAAAAATCGGATTAAAATTTTGACTCATGTTGGACAGTAGTTTTTTTTAGAGAAAACGCTTTCAGTGCATGTGATATTTTATTATTTTTACCATATTGGCAATTTTTATTTAAAACGGTTAGATATTTTTTAGAAAACTTTCCTCTGTGTTAAATATTTGAAATTATAGAAAAAGCGATCGACCTACGTAATTATGACTTCAAAGCAGATTAAACAAAATATTTAAATTTAAATGACAAATAGTTACAAATTCGCGCAGGTTTTAGAACGTATAATACGTTGTGAATTTTGTAGAAAAAGATTTTCATACGTAATAACGACACAATAGCTAAGGTACTCTAAAAAATTATTTATTAGAATACATAAAAGTTCGAAGAAAAGCCTTTACATCGGAGAGGCGAGAGGAACCCAAATAGTTTCACGTCCTTTATCCTGCATTGTTGTAAAATACATCCTTCTATACGAGGTCGTATAAATGAAAATGGAGCAACACCGTAGTTGGTGGCTATTTTGCCCGAAAGCGTTTGCGTGCAGTGCGTTTGCGCGTGCATCTAAGAAAGGACGCTATCGGCCTGACCTTACGGTCAAAAACATGGTACCGCTATGCACACATGCACCTTGATAACAACTTTATGCACGTCCTTTTAAGATACGACACGCACTTTGAAACTGTACAGCAGCAGTATCTAAGCTCCATATACGTGTACATCTACACAGTAGATTTTCTTAGCAATAAGAATGATAAAACTTTGGTTTATGCAGATGTATTTCATTTCTAATTATTCGCAATAAATTTTAGGGGGGTTTATAGTTAGGAAAACGAAAAATATATTTTTCCTCCTTTTTACCGAGTTAAAAAGGAGCTAACCAGGTAGCGCTTCCTCTCTGGAAGCTATTAAAATTATTATCGCTACCGCAGTTACTCCCTTCGATTTGCAGGATTTACGGATCGCCTTGAAAAGCCTCGACTGCAAAAGGCTTTTAACGTGCTTTACCTATGTATATATACCCGGTAAGCGTTGCAGTCAGTGAAAGTATCAAACTTGTCCGTATTTTCTTTTTGTTTTGAAACTTTGCGAATTACGCAATATGGAAGATACTCACCAGTAAGAATACCATAGCAAACTTTTTCTTCAATATTTATGCGTCAGAGATTTAGTATTTTCAACTAATATATGCGGTTTGTTTACTTTTATCAGGGTAGCTAACAACGTGCCTCTAATAGAAAAAGAAAATGCATTATGGACTTTGCGGTTGTACAACAGATTATTTGAATAGTCTCAACGTCAATGAAATACAAACATCTGAAATGCGCAAACTATAGAAAATGGGCAACATTTCGAAGGGGGGTAACGCAATCCGCTGTCTTTTCAATAAGGCGAAAGTACGTGGCAGTTCTATACGTATAATAGAGAGAAATATACAAAGGGGCAAAACGGAAAGAGAAAAGTAAAAGGAACGGAGAACGGAGAAAGATACATAACGCGGGTATATATCTGCATCGTCGAAGGAATGCAGGCTCATGATATGAGGAGAGAGAATGCGAGCGTGAGTACGCATATCGCGCCTATTAAAGGATCCGTTCCTACATCTCTCCTTCCTCTCTAAGAGTCTCTCTCCTTCTCTCCCTCTCTCTCTCTCTCTCTCTCTTTATCCTACAACTCTTTCGCTCATCCTCCTATCTCGTGTACACCTATGGGATGAATTGCTGTACCTTAGTATCCTACAATCGATGTAAAATTCACATTGAAAAATTTCAAAACTTTCGATAAATAAAGCGTGTATGTGCGCAAGAAGAAAAAATTTTTCAATCATCCATATTAATATTGTATATAAAAGTGAGTGAATTTCGTCGTTACGGAATCTAAGTTGACACGTAAAAATAAATTATAAAATTAAAAAAGATAATTCGAATAATACCAATTTATTTCTAATTTATTATTTCCAATAGCATGCCGATAACATTTAGATTACTTTCCCAACCATATTATGAAAAAGTAATTTCAAACATTCTAACGTGCGCGCGAAGATTCACCTATGCGAAACGCGCGGGTAGCAAAATTACCTCGTTACACGCGCGTCTTTATTTTCTTGGGGGCGTCGAGTGAGAAAAAAATCGAGGCCTGAGTAGATTCGATCCTCTTTTTATTCACTACGGACCTCGCTCGCGGTGCTCATTACGAAGACTTTTATTCCGCGGTTTCTCGCTTCGACTCGGAATTGTGCAGTGGTAGTTTGTTCTAGCTTTTATTCTGCCGCTGATACGCGCGAACGCGTTTCGACGGCTCCAGCTTACTGAAGCGAGGGCCTTTTCCACCTTTTTTTTCTTCACGGATTAAATAGTTTCGTTTTATTCCACTTTTTACTCGAGTATAAATAATCGATGATTAAATGATTAGGATTTGACTGCCATGAGTTGGATGCGTGTCACTTTTTAGTTAATGATTTGGTAATTTATATCCTAAGGTTTTTTTACTCCCGAATAGACAATTCTATTTGAATCTGATGTTTTTGTTCTGTATGTACTATACTTGCCCGGATTGTGTCAAGCTGCAGACATATAATTATTTAATTTTTACGTACGATTTGAACAGTTATTTTATCAATGTTCTCCTAGTTAATCTTATGTTATATGTTTTAATTTTAAATAACAGCTTAAAACTCATTAAGTTATTGTAAAAGATCATTTCAAGAAAAACAATAACATTTTAATTTTTATTAGAATTAGATCATCTATATTTTAAATGTAAGAATATTTGATAATCCAGTTAATGAATATTCTTGACAAATAATTACCTACTAATGATATAAGTAATTCATCACAAATACGATACAACTGTGTACGATTAATTAAAAAAATAATTGTAGAAGAACAAGTGAATTTTAAATTAAAAAAATATATATGCAGCCTCTGAAAGTGTTACAATAACAGTATGCTGGGAACTGAATATGCTTATGAAGTTTTGAGTTATTGCTCAAAATGTCTTCCGCATTGAAATAATTGATCGAACAGTTTCAAACTTGCTGAGTAAGCTTGTTAAACTGATACTGAAACAGCTACTCGTTACATTCGTTAATAATCTCTTTTTTTCATGTAACATTGAAATTCAACCGTGTATTAGAAAAATTGGATGATATATTCAATAACTACTTTTTGTTTTCGTAAATGACGCAAGCAACTTATTATGCAAGAAAACATATGGATCTTGAGGATCAAGTATTAAGATTTATTTCGACGCAACGACTATTTTAACCAACCAAAGATTTAAGTCTTCGTTGAACCGCTTTATCGACAGTTGTGGATTTTGAGTAAAGTATGCACACCGTACAAAACAAATAGCTTAAGATATATTTTTCAGAGAATAAGCCTATTGTAAAAGAAATATTTATGCATTCTGATGAAACGAAATTATGTTCTAACATCTGTACTAGCACTTAATGACATTTTTTCCTTATATTTGAAAAATAGATGCAATGAGTTATTTAATACCAATGCAATTAACTAATACAGTTTATTTTGAATGATTCACGTTTTCGGTTTCAATCGTTAGCCGAGGTAAATTTATAGGTAATAATTATTTGTTTTTATAGATTATTTGTGATTAATGATTAGCTTCTCCATTCAAAAGTCTCTCTTATGTAAGGTTGAAAAAATTGAAAAATTTAGCATGTTAATGCTTAACGCACTGGAAAAACTGCTGATAAGCAAAATTAATTGTTTTATTTTTAATTAAAAGATAATACGTATGTAGTAAGCGTACTGCAGACTTTTATTATATTTTGAAGAATGATTCTATAAATACATACTTAATACAACAAGTTTTTAATTCATTTAAAGCAATATAATAATCAAATAACTAATGAAAAAATGATATGTGTATAATATATAATATCGGTCTCTCCGAACTAAATGCTTTACTTTAGAATAAAGCAGGCCCATTTTACTCTTTGTACACTATGGTTGGTGGAATTTCCCAGAGCACGGCCTTTTAAAACAATTAAAGGCGTTATTAATGAAAAAATTATTTTCAAAAATATCGTACATCCAATAACTAAAAATGACAACAAAAAAAAATAAAAAATTGATAATATTGCGATTATATTAATTTAGAAGTGAAATCAATACCAAAGTTGTAGTTAAAGGAATCATTCGCTTTAATTTCTGGATGCAAGACAAAAATTTCTAGGTTCAAAAAGCTACGAATCGAAAGAATAACAAGGTCAAAGATCAGTGCGCACGACGGGTCTAGCTCGCGACGTGTCCAAAACTCACCCCCGCTTAGGGTTCGTTCACCCTTTCCGCACTCTTTCGATGTATGCGAACGAGCGAAAAAGAAAGCAAGCACCGCCCCCGCAACTAACGAATTCCAGTATGCGTCGCGCGATCTCGTCGTCTAGCTTCGTCTCTGTCCCTCTCGTGCAGGCAGTACTTTTGATCCCCGACGACGAAAGACAAAGCCGATGACGAGAGACAAAAATAAGAGGGGAAGAAAAATTGATGTTGGATATGTAACAGCATGTACATTCGCGTGTATGAATTTTAGAATACATCATTACTTTTTTTAAATATTCCTACGTGTACGTATTATATGTAGTTTATACGCTTTTTTAATAAATATTTGCTCTAGATCGTAATACAAAAAATAATTTCCAGCTAGCTTAACATGTTCTATTAATGAATGAATTAGTGTAAAAACGACTGTTCTGTATGTACATTTCAAAGAATATATTGAAAAAATAATGTTAAAAAATGTAAGAAAATTATTGTTATTAAACCTTTCTGTATAAAAAGCGAAAGTTATGTATCTATGTTCATATATATATCTAATAAAATACATTAGAAACAAATAAATATTTCTAGTATTAATAAATCTTAGCCTTAGATTTTCATTAATGTGTTAAATAGCGGACATGAAATATGATCAAACCAGTACACACAGAGAAAAAGAGAGTTTGCAAATTTATTGTTACGAAATCATACGTTCGCAATTAACAAATTATAGTATTAATGCATGACACACGGATAATCATTAAATTAGTGATCCCCAATTTATATCTTTCACAAATATTTTATGAATATTAAACTTGTATGTACTATACATTTATTAGTGCGCACTTATTTACGTAATTTTCTTTAAAGAATCGTCTACTACTACTACACCTATACAATGGAGATGCGAAAACATTGAATTGCAAAGGTGGAAATTGTTATGAAGGAGTGATAAATAATGATTGTATCATCTGCAATTAGCGCGTGACTTCACTTCTATCAGCGTGTAAAAATGGAATTACAACAATCATCGTCGCTGTGAACACGTAGAATTTAAAAATACTGACAAACATTCACAAGAGTATATTTTTTTACTTCAACAGACAATTTTAATGAAATGTTGTTGATGACAAAGGAAATCTTATGACATTCAAGAATACGCGACATTCAACAATTTTATATTCTAGTCTTGTAAAAAAGCGAGTGTTTTTTCATTGATAATATATCATTTGTTTTTGTACCTATCCAATGTAATGTAATAGAGCAATATACAACTTTGATACGTAACAAAGTGACATTTATAATTTATGCATATACGTACTCAAAATTTTCCGCAAATATATATATTCCTAGAGATATTTGTAATATGAATTTCGCAGATGTGAAAAAGACGAGGCAAGGAAAAGTATAATATATCACGTTGAATTGAATGTAAAAATACAATTAGAAGAATAAGAAGACGTACTCCTTTATGGTACTGTATAAATAAAAATATAGGTATAGTCTGAAGGATATATTTAATAAGCATATGATATCAAAAAATAATTATTTGTTTGGTTAAGTACGACATAAATGTATAATGGATCCCAGTTTCGTGAATAGAGGAAAAGCAATCGAACCACTTTGCAATCACCGTAACATATGTGCTCGAAAGAGCCAAGACTCCGACCGCCATATGCGAGCTACCCCACGACGTACTTTGCGTATATATAAGGAAGTCTATACGCGGGAGCGAGGATGCAAGAGGGTGTATTGCGAGTCTTCTGTGTTCTCTGTGAAGGATGCGCGTGTGCTCTTTGAACGCGTGTAACAAGCCTGCTTGCGACCAACGCATGAATTATGGCGTTGAATTTACTGGCTCGTCATAAAAATTCGTAAGCACGCATACCAATAGTTTTTATTTAATTATATACGTTGAGGTTAGCTAATCTTTATTTATTTTAATATCACCAATTTTTTCGTTCAGTAAAATATAGAACGGGTTTCAATATTTATACCGTTTCTAACGCAAACGCAAATATGTAAACAAAATATATAGATTAACAAAAATACGTGCATTAGCACCACAATCTTTAATTTGTGTGAATAAAATATACGCATGCTCTTTTTCATGTCAAATATTATATATGTAGAAAATATTATACTGATCACTAGGAAATAATTAATTTATATACTATATACATGCTATAAATATAAAGATATTATTTACGTGTAAATGTACCGTTTAGTTTTCAATGAAAAAAAGATTTTATTTTAGAAACTTTTATATAGGAAGCTTGTAATAATAGAAAATTTTATTAAATATAATGATGCTGCCTTTTACAGAAGGTACCGTAACGTATAAACCGCGTATCGATCGGTTTATTTCCTTGTTTCAAGCAGATAATTTCACGTACTTCTATATTTTTTTATTCTTACGTTTCAGGGTAGGAGAAGGAAGAAAAGGTACACAAGTACATGGTTGAAAAAAATAAAGATGAACTTTTTATTGCGCGCTCAATGTTACGGGAAAAAGTAATGTAGCCACGTGTGACGTTTCTAATGAATATGTAAATGTTAGATTGTATGAGAGCTGAGTAATAAATTATGCGTTTGCGATGGTGTACGTTCGGGCGTATTGCTGTGTGAGTTCGTGCATAGAAATATGAATGTTACGATGATCGCTCTTTTTAACGACTACATCAAGAATCAGTTGAGTGTGGTTTACTTGAGAATTTTTGAGTCCTACAAAGATTAACTACGTATACGTGCATTTTAAAAATGTTTTAAAGTATTTACATTTTTTAATACGTTTCAAATACTATCATTTCTTTTCATTGTCAATTTCATTAGGGTGACTGTCATCGACATTTGTATCATTTTTCATATTATAATTGAATTACAAAAAATCATTGATAACATAACATATCAAAAAATTAAACGAATAAAAATAAAGCATTATCGTTTTCTTTCGTGTATTTCATTTAATAATTTATGTAGTGGCAAAGAAAAAAGTCGAGAGAACATTTTTATTTAATGAAAGAGATAAGCTTGTTACCGTGCTAAAAGAAGGTTTACATATCTGTTTACACCGAAATAGGATATGCGTTAACAAGTCCATCCAAAACGTTATTTAATTTTTTTAAACGTGTATCATAAAAACTGAATTATCTCAAAAACTCGTATTACATAAGCGACTTATGTTTTTTTATTGGCTACTGCATATTAAAATTAAATGATCAAGTTTGATTAAATTAAATTATAATAAAACCAGAGAGAAAATTATTTTTCTGTTAATATTTAAATTATTTGCTGTAAGTAAAAAAAGTGATAAATCACTTTGAATTTCTCGGTATATTTTAACATTTAATCACGTACATTGAAAAAAATTTATTATAAATGACGAAGGTGATTCTCAATTTAATGTTTCATTTTTGTTCATCATGTATGTTTCCACTCGCAACTCATATTTGCATTGCCTTCAATTTAACCCAAATCGCAGGCAATTTTTCGTAGATAGATACAAAATAATTATATCTAATGTTTAAATTTGTTAAGGTTAATTATTGTTCATTGGAGAGTCGAAAAAGGAAAAAAGTCTATATCATTCTGCTATATAGTAGAAATGGAATACAATAATAATATATAACCTTACTTTATTAGAATGTAATTTGCAAACGAAAAATATTTAAAGTGTGAAAAAATGGTTTATTCCACGTTTTCATCGTAATAAATTTATTTACTAGAACGAATTTATAACCGAGGATGTCAAATTAAAGTGAATCGATTTCATTATTTACTTAACTGATACAACTACTCTCACAGAGAAACTTTTATTTAGCGTCATTCGTTTCATGAAGAGAAACGTAAAATCACCTTTAACCGATTTATTACAGTTATATGGAAATGTATCTTGCAAACTCTTAATAATTTACAATTTTGGAAGGATACTTTCATTGTTTAAAAGAATATAAATTGCTAGTTACCGTATTTTGAAATTCACATCGATAACTGCCCTAGATACCGTTGAAATAGTGAACTCGAATTGAACGTAGTAAAATGTAACGTTACGTAAGAAATTAACTTTCGTTTGAGTGCATTAAGATAACTGCATAACATAAATTTTGAATGAATAATATTTAGAGAAACTAATTTAATTATTTTGACAGGAAGACTTATGTAAATATGTAAAACTAATATACACTTAAACGGTAACGTAATCCGTCACTTATCAGTCTATCAGAACTCCGTAACCTATATTTTTATCGAGTCGAGAGAACCTTTCGCAAATAAACTTCATCGATCTCATCTCGAAGGAGAGCATAAGAATTTAATTCCAACCCTCGCGGTGTAGTGCGCATGCGCGATGCACACCCATGTCGAAAAACTCCATGCTCCATGCTTCTCTCGGTATGCAAGAGATGAGCAAAACGGCATATACGTATTAAAAAAAAGGGCAGAAAAATAACATTTACTCCGATCCCTTTCTACCCTAGCTCGGGGTGATCAGAGATCCCCAAAGAGATACTTCGGTCATCCCCCTTAAAATACACCCGCACGAAGAAATTTATCGACGGGAAATTTGGTTTTTCGTGGTACTCCTCCACCTCCCTCCCCCGCTCACTTCCTCGTCAACCCGTCTCTCCGGCCGTTAGCCCCTCCACGAACCGCCCCCGCACCACCCAGTTTTAACGAAGCAATCGCGCTACCCCTTAGACTCGAGAATCCGATGCTGCTATAGCGCAGGGTCGTGATTTGCTCGTGAACTTTCCACTGGGGTCGCTGCGCCCTCGAGACTTTTGATATGCTCGCGGGGGGTCGATGCTTTTGTACGGTTTGCTTGTCACGAGTTTTTGTTTTCTGCACGTTCACGATACACAGTTGCGGATTTTCCGATGAATTACAGTTTGCAATTTTGGTTTTACACAACGGTGGATCTAGTAGATCGAACAACAGGATTAAACCTCTCGCGGTATTCTGCTCTATTTTCATTACTAGAAAGGGTGCATCTAACGAAAGTAATAACAGAAACGATTTGTACTTGTAATTTAACATTTGGATGCTATTTTTGGTTGATTTACGCTATATATTTCGAGTTTTCAATTATATTTTTGTTATTTACTTTGACGTTCGATAAATTTTATGAATAACGTTCACAATTTTATAATAATGGACGACTCAAACAGCCTGTGAAGAGTACGTCAATGATTTAATAAAACACTAACCGCGTGTACTTTTACAGTGAAATAATTAAAAATGAACGGAGCCGTAGACACGATAGTAAATTAACATAATCAATATCACGATATATCATAAGTAACGATGTAAAAGCAATAATTACGTCAAGTCGAACACCGCGCGCAATCAATATTTGAAACAATACAACGTGTAAAATATATGTCTCGCGAAGGCAATATATACTGGTGTAATCCATCAGATCGAATTGATTTTCACGGATCATACTCGAGCTCCCCTATGTAGAAAAGATCTAGCATTGCTCACTATCTCCCTCTCTCTCTCTCTCTCCCTCACGTTCTCTATATCTCCACGTTATTTGAACGAGGAACGCACCACCTGAGCCCAGGAGAGATCCGCCCTTCGTTACGCGCACGAAAGTCGACATTTTCTTCGGATCGATCGATGTAATTTGCGAAAGGTTTGCAACAACAATTCGATCGCATAAACAGTGTGAAATAATAGGGATTGACATTACTATAGTTCGGGTCACAGGAAACACGGGTCAAGGCTTTATCCTTCCTGTCATCGACGTGCCCTGGTTTTCTAAAAACGTAAACTATATATACACTGGATACCACCACTTGACAACATAAAAGGCACTTGTCAAACACAATCACCAAATCTGTAGCATCGCACAATAATTACATATACAATTTTATATCAATATATAAAAGTATATCCTCGAAAAATAAAACAACACAGCACCCGCGAACCGCGAGCGGCACGCGCGCGTATTCACACGCTGAGAGTCGGGCGGCCACTGGCGGGGCCCCGTCGCTAGAACGTCTGGAAATAGACAGAGACGGAGCGACCGAGAGAGAGCGAGAGAGAGAGAGGATCGGTCCTCCACAGGGTGCATCCTGCTCCCCACCGGCTAGATGGCGCTCGGTCTTCCTCTCCCTCCCTGCTCCCTGCTCCCTGCCCCTCCAACGCCGCACCGCCGCGCACTCTCTCTCGCTCACTCTCTCTCTCGCTCCCTCCCTGTCGGGTCGGACGGGGTGGGGGAAGATGCGGTTACCTGGGCAACGGCGGGAGATCGACCGAGAGAGGAATCTCTCTCTTCCCCCTGCGTCACCTCCCGTACACCCGCGTTAGAGGGTAGTTTCCACCCCCGGACGTAGGCCTCGAAATTGCGTCGTGGGAGGACGGACTTTTTTTTGCAGGTGGACAGGTCGCGATTATCGATCGGAGGTGAGATTTCTTCTTTCCCTTTTTTATTTTTAATCGATCAGCCCCATCGTCGCTCCGTTTCCATTTTTTCCTAACGGGCATTTTTACGACTGATTGTACTTGTTTATAAACAGATATGAATGTTAAGTACAACTTTTTTTTAATCAAATATATAATATTTAATTAATTTAACCTACAAACTATTTATCTATTGCAAGATTTAGTAAAACGTATAATTTTTTTTGTTTGGATATTATTTCGGTTAATATTTGACCAAACTCTGAGAAATCAGATTACGTAAACAATTTCAAGGTTTTATTATTATCAAACGTATGGTATAATCAAAATACCTATCTGATGAAAAATTAGCTAACCTTTTGCGGTAAAAACATTTATTTCGTTTACAAATTATTATTTGATTGGCAATTAAATACTCATTAAATTCTACAATTATTCCTATAAGCTTATGACAATTATTTACTTATTAAATTTTAATAGGAAACATGACAATTATTGCATCATGTTTTTTGTTATGTATAAGCGATTTGCACAATTGAATAAAATAAAATAGAACATAATATTAACAATCCTATACAGATTTACAATTAATATATAACATATACAATTAATATATTATATTAATATAATTTATAGTGAAAAAAAACTATAATTATTGTATTGAAAGAAATTAAACAGTACAACAGCGTATAGATAAAATTTTAACATTGTTATGTTACCACTTAATTGTTTTCCTTATAAGATATCAAGATTAATCTTAATATTGTCTTAGTCTTATTTCGAATTTCAAAGCAAAACAAAAGTCAAAATGGGAGTGAATGATATTCAAGACTATATCTATATAACTGCAGTAAATATCTTGCCAATAATATTGATTTTAACAATTAAAAATTAGCTTTATAAGTAAAATCTTTATGATTGTAATTAACTAAACAGTTACGTTTCAATTAGATACTATAAGGGACTACATATTAAACAATAACTTTATTTTATTACTCATATATAGTATTAATAAATATAAATACAAATAAAATCATTATATTATTTTAATAAAAAATATAGAACATAGATAATTTAATACACACATTTAATTTCAAACTTTGTATTTGCATAAAGATCCATATATGTATATATTTAACAGCCCTCCATTCTTCTCCTCAGTAATATTTTTTTAAGATTCTCTTTTTATAGTCTTTATCATTTCATATCTCTGAATGTCTGTGTGTACTTGAGCCGTACACTTTCATGGATATTACGTAAAATACTACCTTCCCGTATGTATTTTTTTATAATTACAATTTTAACGCCTTAACAATTTTCTAAAATATATCAATTGAATTTAAGTAATTCTACGTACAAACGTCGTTTGTTTAATCTGTTTTCCTTGGAGGTATAAGAACTTTCATTCATAAAGTATTGAACTTGTATATTATTTAACGGCGGGTAGGAAACTTTCTTATTAAATTATTTATGGTAACATCAGCGTCCTTAGTATTTATACTGATTAATCAACTTATTATTTAACATCGGGCATAAAAATTAAAAAAGATCCTTTTTTTAATAAAAAAATTGATTTGTACAAAAATTATATTTTATTATATTTTGAAACTTACTTGCTCTTTAGATTCAGCATTTATAAAATACAACCTCCGTAGAAACAATAGAATATACAAAAATGTGTTAGAACACGTTAAACTAAAGATCAATATTTGTAAGGTTAAAGTTTTATAAATAAACAAATAAATTAAAAATTAATAAATGTACATATAAAGTTGTACGCATATGCTTCAAGTTATACTATATACGTATGACATACAATTAATATCGCTCACGATCAATGATTCAAATATTTACTATTATCTTTATATCTGAATGTAGCTTCATTAATAAAAATAAAAGTTAAATCAAATTTTTTAGATTCGCAGTCGCAAGCAAGCATAAGTTATAAAACATTTATATCAAACAAATGTATGTTAAATCTCTAATAGAATGTCGCTCTTGACAAGTGAAAACAACTCTTGGGCTTTAATCATCTGAAACAATCAACGTTCAAAGTGTACACAATCTGTCGCTTATTCATTAAAATGAAATCAATTTGATAATCAACCTACATAGAATTAATTTTCAACGTTGTATATACAATTATAAAAGCAAAACTTAAGAGTGCAGATTTATAGGTGCAGGATCGAGACTACGCTGAACGTCAAGATTGTATGCGTCCCCCACAAAATATGTGAAATTTGATTTTCTTGCCAGGAAAGACTTGCTTATAGCGATTCGCTTGACGTGACGGATACGTCGAAAGAAATATCGTCTTTTCGGACGCCCGAGGGTTACATAGGGTGTTGCTATCTTTCTCCCGTACGGTTTTACCGACAAGCAACTATTGTCGATGCGATCCTATGATTTTTGTCTATCCGTATGAATGTCTTTCACTCGGTCTATTATTTATAGATATTGGAGTTTTCATTCAAAAACTTTTTATACTATTATTTGTTTATTCAATATTTCATTTCTACGATACAATTACAAGTAGACATAAAATAGTTTTATGCAATTGATCATATAAACATATATATTAAAAAGTTAAAAATTGATCTAAATCGATTATTTGTAGTACTATTACATTTTATATGGTTCTACACATAGTTGTAGGTAACGAAAGCGAGAGACGCGCCAGAGACACATACGAAGCCTTTCCCATACCAGTCGAGTAACACTTATAAGGCTTTTTAAACTTCTGCTTCGTTACCATTGATAGAAATTTTCTCGTATTTCGATGATCGTTTCTTTTATCTATTTATACATATGTCTAAGTAAACAAAAATATATTTCATTATTGATTTGAACTATTTTATTTACTTATTTAATAAACTTTTGAAAGCATTTTATAGATTATATACATATAGCTAAAGGCATTATATTATATTATTAATTAAGATTTACCGTACTTTGGTAAAGACATGTACTTTTTTTAATGGTATACGCTAATATATTATGGAAAATCACTTTTACTTATTTAACTTTTGCTATACGCTTATTTTTAAAAAAAATTACATGACTTTATTAAAGTTTGTACGTGTTTGTTATTTATGTAAAAATTTAATGAAACCTAAATTATTTGATGTAGACAATGTCACTTCAAAATTAATTTAAATTTAATAAATTCTTCAAAAACTTATTGCTATAATAAATCCATTAGAATGCTATTATAATCGATGATTGACGAGTATTTCTTTGAATCAATTGAAATAAATAACAATAATTGATGCTAATGATACTCAAATGAAGTACCTCTACGTATTCGACGAAATAATCCATCCGAGCAGATATTAAAAGAGTTTAGTAAAGTGCGCGTATGTACCTAAACAATCAGACCAGCGCCGTCGACTATTTACCTTTTTTTAAGGCTGTCGGCTGCCGAAACAAACTTTAAGCATTAACCGTTACGTTAGGCTAATAAACGCGTTTTGCCAGGACGATTTTCATGGGGATTCAGACACGTCAACGCATACGTATATATGCTAATGCCACTAGGAAATTTCGTGAGCATCCCTCGGGGCTCTAATTCCATTTCGACGCGCGACGTGAAAGAATAACTTATACACACCCACTCATCCACCCACTCACACGCACGCATCCATGCATACGTACATACATATAGATACTTGCACATACATGAATACGTATATGAGTACGAATGAAGAGCAGACACGAAATTCGATACAGAGACGACGGTCATTTGCTGTGCTTAACGAGAGTCACTCAACCGAGTCTCTTTGTGTAATTGATGAGGATCTGATTGGAGTTCTTTAGATTTTCATTTCAATGCGTCTCCTATTTTTTTTCACTTTTCCTAATTTTTTTGGTACGATGCTTCCATTCTAAAGAAAATAGGTAATTTAATTTATTAGTGATTCAAATATTACACGCGTATAATTAATTTTACATTATTACTTATGTTTTCTATAAATTATTGATAGAACTTTAATAGAATTGAATGCCGCAACAAAGTTAGATAAACTGCAATGCCGGGGAAACAATGCAAACGTCTAATGTAATTCGGTTAGCATATTATAATATAATGATAATAATTATTATTATAAGATACTATATAGATCTTTAATTCATTTACGGAATCGTTTGTAAAATTATAAAATTATAAACAGGAAAATTATTAGTTTCTGTATTCGTATCTTATTATAACGTCAAAGTGTAGTAATAATACATTAAACGTAATAACTTTTTCATTTTTATTGTTAATTATATGACACGTATAAATACTGTGTATTGTAATACTCTTGCTTCGATCAGTTCGAAGCACATACATATATTTTAAATTAATTTTATAATTATTAGAAATCATTTTAAATACGAGTATATTAATCAATGTAGCGTATACAAGAGATAATTTAATGTAGCACTGACAATTATGAAAACAATTTTGCTTATTATTTCGACTTATTCAATGTAATTGAATTACCTATGCAAATTAAGTCGGCTTATAACCACTTGAAAATTTAAATAACGTTCGAAACAATCAGTGACATACATCATTATTTACGATTTGACATTAACAATGTTTTGATTATTTATTAAACTTGTAGAGTGTTAAATTTTTTACAGAGTCAACATTCGAAAGCGGCATTTTAATCGAGTTTTGTAGTTATACTTACCGCGTAAAAAATCATAACAAATCCATATACTTAAATATATTACCAAAGATAATATAAAAGAAAATGTAACTCTATAACCGGAACGATGGAATGTGAAAGGCAATGTTGACTATTGATTATTTTTATTTGAAGTTTAAGGTAGTCAAAATCGATCTCAAATGGAACTATTGTTTGCAATATATTGTTACAAATTAATGTTGACGACGATATATTTACATTTATTATATGTAATATAATATTATTATCTATGTTACTTTATATTGCGCAACCATTTATAGCTAATACAAAGAAACTATTTACTCATTTTAAAAATACACGTTTGTTCTACTCGTGCAATGAAAACATCCTATTTAAAGTAGACTAGTTTGCACTTCATGATATATAGGTAGTTTGTTTAAAAAAGTGGATGAAAAACTGACCACGCACAAATGACACATCGCACAATGGTCGAGAAAAAAAATACCATACCCACAAAGATTCTGTGAAAAAAAATATATATATATACACATATATAATGTTAGAGTGATTCCGGAAGCCCTTCATTCGAGCTCGTACGACGTCCGGTGTATGTATATGTATGCTATACGAACGAATGTATAGGCATCGAATCGGATAGAAGGTGAATTCTCGCTGAAATGGCGCGGAAGTTCACCCTGTCGGTAAAGTGCTCTCGACTATATGCGATATTTTCAAAGGCGACGTTACAACCATCTGAATTCGATTTCGCGAATTTTATGTCGGGCGAGCACGCGAGAAATTCGATTATCTATGACAGAAATTTTCGTGTCGATGACGAGGCAAAGTATTTGGAAAGTATTTTCTCGGAGTGCAAGTTGACGTAATGATTTTTATACAAACATGCATACACTTTCCCATATACGATAGAAATTTATATTTGTTGCCGCAAGTGTGTAATGTACACAACTGTTGAACTAGTAAAAACTGTATTTGCAGAAGTCGTGAAGAGTGTATTATGTAAACGGACTAGAACGACCAAATCTGCCTGGTTTCCTGCAAAAAAGCAAAACTCGTTGAAACGTTCAAAGTCCGCCAACAGCCCCCTCGTCGAATTCGGCCCTCTAATTTTCGTGCGTCGCGAGGCTCTTAATTGCGCCGATTGGCCAATTAGCGCAATCGCATCGGGGCCTCTCGGGCGCTGATGAGACACCTTCCGTGCCACTCTCGTCGCGGAAATTTGATTGATTAGGCGGGGGTATAGCCCAAGGCCCCCTCGCGCTTTATCCGAGCTGCTGTCGGCAAACATACCTTGACATGCGTTATCTATATAACGTCAATTATCCGAGCTTCTCGCTCTCTCACTCTCTCTCACTCTCACACTCTCACACTCTCCTCTCTCTGTAAACTCTATGTGTGAGTATATTCGTGGATACGCGTCAGTACGTGTGGGTACGTAATACTAGTACGGGTATACGTGTTTGCGTGTTTGCGTGTATGTGCAGGATCGGTGTAATGTTGTAATGGGGAATTAATGATTTGCTCCAGATTCCACGGTGGCTGACACGGGAAGCCCAAATTGGAATTTCGCGAAATGAGAGGAACGAGGTCGACTTGTGGGTTTGATGGCAAGTAATTAGATGTAGATGAATTTTATACTTTGAGATGCGACATCAGTCGTTCGGTACAATCATTTTTCATTACTGAGTATCTATTCCTATAACACACCGAAGATAATTAATATTGATTATGTACTATTGATGCATGGAGAGGAAAAATTAATTAAATTTACCCAATTCTTCAGAGCCAAAAACTGGCGAGGATGCGTAATTTCTGTCCAATATGAAAAGTAAGAATTAGATTGATTTTATCACCATGCTAGATGATCATTTTTTCTGGACGAGGGTGCTTCGAGCTTATGGCTTGTTTTACAATATTTATCATTTATATGGTATACTACAATTTTTATTGAAACATATTTGAATAATTTTCATAATACTATTATCTCTGTATGGTTAGTCTACATTTATGCAAAATAGTATAATTTGTTGAAAGTATAAACATTTGTAAGCCGTAAAAACTCATTTTTTCCTTTGTAAAACAAAACAGCAGTATAACCGAATGAAAAAGTTAAAATGCGAGAGTGGCGTTATTAAAGAAATCGATACCTTAATTGAGAACCCGGAAATAAAGTGTAAAATACATTACGAATTAAATGGTTTACATTACTTCAATATCTAATCTGTATTGTGTCACGGATAATAGCAATTAAATTTTAGGTAAATCGATGTATATTGGCACAGCGTGAAAAGAAACATTTGCCTAATTTCCGACTATAATTAAATATTGTTCTTTGACGATAAACCCCATATTACACTTTGTCTAGAAAAAGGTTATCAGAAAATATAGTGGTATGAATGAAATTAGAGTTGTCAAATGTTGACTAGATTTCTATATTTTTGTTGTAACATCTGATTAGAAAAGTAATATAAGCATTTAAAATTTCATAAAAGAATTTGATATTTTGGTTCGTAAAAAATATTTAAAATAAACTGAACCGAAAATATAAAAAAAGTATCGATAACGAAAAACCTCAAAACACTTTTTCGAACAAAGTATTGAAAATCCAAATGTGCGGGATAAAAGTGAACGCACAACATAACTGGGAAAGCGCATAATACCCGATACGTTTTCGCCGTCGTTTCAGCCGCAGTGAAGCTTTTAGCATTTGCGAGGAGAACCAAAACCGAGTGCAAAGTTCACGCCTCCGGTTACGCACCGCTAAAGTTTATTCTTACGAATTTGTGTCCCGCGTTTCCTTTTTGAGAAGTGTAAGTCAATTTCATCTGGCACCGAGAAATATGAATACGATGGGAATTTTTTTTAGAGTTATGTCACAGTTACTTTTCGAATAAACTTTCCTAAGGTTAGTTCATGAATAATTTATCTACTTTATCATTTAATGTTCAACTTGCGACTTTATAATTGACTTTTTATCATTCAAAATCTGATTGAAGTGAAGGTTTCGGACGCAAAAATTAATCTACTCGAATGAACATACAAATTTATATAATTTTGTCGAAATTATTACTTATCATTCGTTATTATTATTATTATATTATTTGTCAAAAATATGTCTGTTCGGTATAAATTGTTTTAATATACGAAGCTATTCCGTACATATGTTTTTACATACCTGTCTTACTCAAGTAACATTAATACATAGCAATTACTTACTTTTAGAAAAATAGGAAAAAAAAGAGAAATGCTTTGAATCGTTGGAAATCGTTGATCCTTGACGACGCGGAAAACGCAGGAATCAAGCTGGTACGTACGGATGAACGGACAGAGACCGGAATCCAGACGGGGAACGGGACCTTCGCGAGATCCTGAACACGGATAAACAGCGCGGCTGGTGTCGTAACTAGCGAGACGCGCGTCGTGATCGCGTTGACGGGGAGCGACGGGCGAATTGTCGCCGCCGAAACAGCTCGAGAGATCGATGTGTTGTTGTACCCATGTTTTTCTTGTCGCGATAACGTTCGCTTCGAGCGATTGTCTCGAAGGTGGTGCTGAATACTTTTCCAAGAGCGTGTACTGTAATTACAGAGAAACATTCTATCACCGTTTAACATACTTTTTAAGATCTAAAGGAGACAAGGTTGTAAGTTGATAAAAATAATTACACGTTTTATACAATAGAATTTAATCAATCGTATTATATAATGATACAATTCCGATAATAATGTTCTTATTAAGGTTATTAACCGTATATAATGCCATAATATTTGTAAAAAACTATTTAACAGTCCCTCGGATAAAAAGAATGTTATCGCTCGGAATTTGATTCATCAACGCCCTTAAAATTCAAACGTGCTTACCCTTCGATAACCAGTGTAATAAATCAACGTATCCTCTATGTTCGAGAGTGGTTGTCGCTTGTCTAGTACAAGCGGCGCCGAAGACCGTATAACGATCGAATTCCCGCGAGGAGTAGGAGCTTACCACAGGAAGAACGAAGCGCGAGGATGCGGACGCAGCTTCGACTCCTTAATCTAATTGAAGCTGACGCCTTGGTAACCCTCGTAGATTCGCGCGAACGAAACCAGACGCAAGTTAGTGCATTAGCATGGGTACGCATAGTCCTGGCCCAGGCATTCACCCGCCCCGGAATAATCATTGGGAACCGATGAGAACCGGTGCGAACACCGCAAAGATTTGTGTGTACTCGACTTTGAGTTTACGACGGCATCTCATTCAATCGACGATCATTCGGATGCCCCCTTTGAAGGGATTTAACTCTCGAGTCGCCTTTGCTGGATAGATTTCATTAAGTCCCTCTTTTACCGTTCGCCTTTTAATTGAATTCTGAATCCGTATATCCACGAATTCTTTTGAAAAATTGTTTTAAAATTTATTTCTATTTGTTAATGATTATTCGTTTATTTAATGCATTTAATGTATAATCCTATAGTGATTTAATATCATGAATATGTCTAATTATTGTAGAATCGTGTTAATTCGAAATTAATTTATATTGGCGTCACCGTAGTAAGCTATTTAAATTTCATACCAAATTAAAGTTTTATTTACATTACAAGTGCACGAAAAAGTTATATCAAATTATTTATTAAAACTATGTTTTACTCTATTTAAGATGTAAAAATATATATATAATGTTAAAAATTAATGCCAATACGTAACAATATTACAATTTTTTCTCAAGAATCAGCCGAAACGTATAGGGATCGTTTTTACCAAAAGACTACCTTTTTCCAAAATTTCAAACGAATTGAAAGATTTATGTGCCCGAAAACGTTTGCTATAGAAAACTCAATTTTCGATTTGTATTTTTTTGCCAAAAACTATAATTACTAGAAATTTTTACAGAACATACTGTTATGTTCTATCACCATGATTTTGAGCACAATTGATTGATTAATTTCAAAATTATAACAAATTGAAAAAATTTATTATTACAAAAATAATAATTAAATTACTGGCAGAAAAATGTAGTAAAAATAAATTACTATCAAATGAGGTTTAGACTTAAGAAACTGCTATAATACAATTTCTTTCTTTTTTACTTTTTCTTTTTCTTTCCACTACGGTAATTGTTCCTTACTCCTATGCAGCTCCTTAATTCCCACTAACTAGCAAAACTCGTTCAAAATAAAAAACTTCCCCTCTTTCGAAGGAAATTCGAGCGGTTTCGCAGGCATTCGTTTAAAAGCCCCCCAAAGTTCTCCCGGGCATCGATTATTACGTGAACTCCCCGGTCGGTTGCGCGTGCGTGCGCTGCCTTTGCGAGAAGCTTTTACCGTCCGCTGAGCTTGCAAGCTCCTGCTCTGCCTTTTTGCGGTCGACTCTGAGTAAATAAGGCTCGAAAGAAAATTACTATTTATTTCTCGCGATTACTTTTTTGCAATATCAATGTTAACAGATTTCTTTTTGAAAGAAATTTTCATCTTATGTAATTACTAACATTACTAAAATAGAAAATTGGATAAATTTTAATAAAAAGTTTGAAATTTAAAGTGTATGTTAAAATAAAAGATTTAGTCTTGTTTTATTATATTTGCATGGGATTTGAAATGAGTGTATACTGAGTGAGTGTATATTATACTTACTTTTATAGTCCTTATATAGAAATTTTAGAAGCATAATGAACCTCCAACGTACCTGTAACATAAATAAATATTCGACGTTAATATTTGCTACAGAAGTTGATATGTTTTTAAAATAATACAGCAACATAAAACTATTAATCGATTATAAGTTATCTTTTTAAAATAAATGATAAAAATTTGTATCTACAATATATGACACTAGTATACAGATAATGCATAAGAAAATTATTCAAGATATACTAGATCATTTACATAATTTTAATCGAGTTAAAATGAATGATAATTCCAGATCAAGAATTGCATTTCATTATGAAAACGATTACGCTTTCATTAGGACTTTCCAAAGTTTTTAAAGTTATATTCAGTATTCGAGGAACCGGTCAATATTGAAGTTTTAAAATCTTGCTTGGGTAAAAGTAAAAGTGATAGTCTTTTGAACAAGATTTACCATTTTCAGAATGATATTTGAAAGCTACTTGTATAATAGACTTACAAGTTGTTCAAGTGATACTTTACTCTTGTACGGATATGTTCAATCTGCATTATTCAAAAAGTGGAAATTGTCTGTAATGAAGTCAATTTACTCTAAGAGTCGTGATATTACACTTACTCAAAAGAAACCACGATTAATGATCCTTACGTAAGCTTATCTATAATTAATATATTTTTTGTTATTTGTTTTTTTTTTTTGACTAGATGTAATAATAATTATGTTATAGAGCTTGTTTACTGTTTGTTGCAAATTTTCGAAATCTTATAAGAATCTTTGAAATCGTAAAAAACAGCACCTAGAAAATTGATAAACAGAATTTTCAAAAGTGCACGTCGAAATGAAAAATAGGGTCATCACACTAAAGAAGGCCTGAATCGAGCGATTGAACAACATCCGTCGTACGTATCTCTCTCGCCCCGGTGCGAATCTGACCTCCATTCGGCCAGGAACAAACGGGCGTATCAGCAGCGCACCTCTCCCTCGCTTCACACGGGATGCGAAGCTAACCCTCGGCTCCAGGAGTCTATATATAGGTGCGTTAAGCAGGAACCACTTAACCAGTAACGTAGGGGAGCTGACTGCCTCTTTGCTTGTGAAACCACAAGGGAGAGGGACGCGACCACGGGAGATGAAACTCTCGTGAGGGCAAGGACTAACATTTTTTCAAACATTTTTTGGAATCCTTGGTACTTGAGCGTTTAATAAACGATCCTAATTAGTTATTGATATATTCCATTACAGTTGGACCTTTGGTTCAAAACAAGAAGGAAACGCTGTAGTGTACAAAACTTAAACTAAATTTAATTGAAGAATTCACTATTTTATCTTATTTGACAAATAATAAATAAAAACAATAGCCAGTTATTAAAAAAATTAATCATAATGCATAAGAACGAAAATAAAATTAGTATATTCGAAATGATATCGCAAGGTTTTATTAATTATTTCTGATGATATTAAAATTTGAAAATCTAACCATCCTGAATTTATAGACTTCTTCTATTTACATACCACACAATAATAATCTATAATAAGAGAATTCGCCAATCATATAATAGAATAATGCATATTTTTCACCAAATTTCCTTAGACACTTCCCTGTCGACGAAAGAAAAAAAGAGACATATACCACCAAAAATTGACGAATTATGCATGAACCGCTCGAGGTAGTCGCCAAGTTACCCTAAACTGAGGAGGAGGACGTCGTGATCGATCGTTCAAACGTCAAATATACGTCGGTTGCTTTTTTTCCTCATTGAAAGCAGTATCTCCCTACCTTCATAAATTAGTAAATCGTCGATGCAGGGTCGCACACACACCCGGGTACTATACGGAAATTGATTCGAATTGTCGGACCGGGTGCATTTTTGTCGTGCCTTCGGAAAACGCAATTTTTTAGAAGATACGTTGGATGATGTACGATAAGACAATATAATTTTTCATTACATTCATGTTGTGTATTAATATTTTAGTATATTTTTTATCCTAAACACGCGTTCTATCATTTATTATAAAACGTAACTTTCAATTACGCGTTATTGAAAGTAAAATATACCACATGAAAAACTTTACTTGACATGATGAATTTAGTAACTTCTTTTTCATTTGCTTATAATAAACTTAATGCCGGGCTCTTATTAAAATGAATAGTACAAATTACAAATTAAAAATAATAATTTGTATAATTTATAAATTTACGATTTAATTTAAATCATAGTAGTTTTCGAGTAAATCAAATGGAAGGAAGGTACCGTATTATCCTTCCGTAATATTTTGATAAATTTGTTTTAGAGCATATTACAGTATATAGACTATATCGTATCCTTTCACAAAGAGAAAGCTAACTGCCGCGTTGAAAAAATATATCGAGATTACAATGTGGAAGTATATGTCTCATGTACTCCAATATCAATTTTCCCAGCGCAAACAAAGCTAAATATTTACAGAGAAAACGAATCGAGCACAAAATAACAAATCTTCCTTGCCAACGGGCGCGAGATAAGCGTATACTTGTAGCAGGTGCATGTAAACACACTTTCAGCAAATCATCGTCGAGTACTAAATTGTTTTCCAAGACTCTGTAGGTACTTGAATAGCTTTTTAGTTCGTTGGAAATAATTGCTATTTAAAATTAATAATTATATAGATATTAACATAAACAAATCGAATGCATATTTAACAATAATCAATGTAACACGTATTATAAGAACATTAAAAACTAACTGCTGAATATATACACACACTTGGATATACTTTGGAATCTTAAAGACTTGTGTGTCTATGAGAGCCATCAAATGAAAAAAATTATTTATGGTATACTTAAATGAAATTCCAGAAAAAGAAATATTTTTAAATATAGTACCAGTTCGTCTTCATAAAATATTAATAATTTTCGATCTAATTTTCTTAAATTTGAAGGAAAAGCGGAAATTGAGGTTGGAGCCTTGACGTTTCGCGTTCCAGTGAACGACGAAGGGGAAAAAATTCCGCGCAATCAAAACTGATTATTAAATACGCAGGGAACGATGAGTGACGCAGTTAGTCTGCGTTTACGTAGCGGTTTATCCTCTTTAGGGCTCCGCGGATCAAAATCTGACTTGATCGTGAACGGCAGGTTGAAACGTTACGAGATAACCTTAGTGGAGTAAAGCAAATATTGATTGCACTATACTTATAAACCTAATATTTATAACTTTTAACCAAAATAAAGGTGCATCAACACTGTATTCTAATTATGAAAATATCAATTTGTAATGTTTTGATAACAAAATTTTGTTTAAAGAATAATGAATTAAATATTATAATTTTGTAAAGCATATTCATATAATTTCGACTTGAATCTATATTCGAAATAATTTTGCAGTGAGTGTACGTAACAAAATAATTATTATTTGTTTAAAAAAATTGATTATATTTTTATCAATATTTATACTTAATGTTTACACAACTACTCACTATATATACTGAATCATAAAATTTTTATATTAGGATCATAAAACTCTTATAAGAGAGCACGTGATTCGAGTGGTAAATTTTGTTATGTGCATAAATTGAAGCAGTATATTATTTATAGGATGAAAATTTATCAACATAAAGATGTGAACAAATGACATTCCTCCTATTATTAATATTATGTGTAATTAATAATATTAAGTTTAAATTGATTGAAGTCTACTCGTGCACTATAAATTATAAATAGTTCAGAGTTGAGTTCCAAAAATTGATTTAAATTGGTTAATGGACTATATCCTCTGTCGATCGACTTTCTGCCACCCAAAACTTTAGAAACTATGTTAATGAGAAATATATGCTAAATCACTAAAGTGTAATTATGTCACTGTAAAGTAAGAGTATTAATAAATTTACCGAAAATTTTAATTGTCCATGAGTTGTCAGTTTGTTTTCTTGTAGTTTATTTTACAAGTAGTTAAAATTATTTTAAATTATTATTTTATTCATTTTGTATAATGTTATTATCTAATAGTGCATAAAAATAGTTTGCAGTCACAAAAAATATGGTAAAGTATTATAATTTATAAATTTCTAACTGTATCAACGATTGCTGCAAAGTATTATGATACAAACTATTAAGCAATTATCAAATAATTATTAGTCATTTCTTATCTCGCAAGTTAGCATTTTCATAAGAAGCATCTGTTTAACCGGTAAAATGCTTCAATCCAAAGGAATAAAGGGGAAAGTTGGTGTAAGTTGTAGAGTTGTCGTCGTGGGGTTATGGACGCGTCTAGACGCCCTTGGCGCCGTACCGAAACTGCATTCGTCTAAGGGGTGGAGTTGAATTTTCATTCCTCGTATATTTCAACCCAACTCGGCAAATGCACGCGAAGAACGAGGTGGAGGAAAAGGAGGAGGAGGAGAAGAAGGAGAGCAACTGGAAAATAATGGAAAAAGTATAGCCGCAACTTTACGAGAAAAGCTCGAGCAGCGAGCGATCGACTTTTATCAGAGTACAAGTTCCACGGTATCGTTTTCCTTTCGGCCGTTTTTAGGGAGGTTCTCTTCGACGAGTTTCTAATGCGATGCTCTTACTTTCCGCACTACGAGTTTGCGACAGGCGATGTTTTGGGTTTCCATAGAAATATAGTTCGATCGGTGCATCTTTTAATGACTTTCTGTTACGATAAAACTATAGAAGATTTGCGTTTTTTTTCGGTTAAAGGTAATTACTTTAAAATGTGTTACTTAATCGATAATGTGTCGGCTTAATTTATTTAAAACAATGCAACCGTTTCAAGTCGTTTTTTTTTTGAGAAAAATAAAGTAATATAACTATTTGTAAAACGTGTTATATAAGTCTCTTTATGCCGTGCAAGAAGATCCGATAAGTATTAATATTTTCGCCTCTCGTGAATATGCTTTTATATTATTACAGAATTGTTCCGTAGGATTATAAAACGATCAAATCCCTATTTAACTTTCACAATAATTTATAGCCACGCTCGTAATCGAAATATTTCTAATTACGATATACCTCGATCGAATTAACGACATCGTTCCATTAACGCTGTGCTATTATTTTACCTCGTTATCTGTTCATCGCCGATTCTTTATATTTTTTTCTCCGCATTGGTCCGCACGCGATACACAAAAGCGCCCGAGCTACCGGAAAACGAGTAGCATCGAAAGCTACCGACCGTTCTCATCGTTAGGTCGGCGAGTCACCTTCGTGCGAACTTTTAAATCACGATTTCTCGTGCCGAGGAGACCCGCAACGGGATTTTACTGATATGGACCGAAATAGCTTGGGTGTAGTTCGGCTTACGTAAAAGGCTATTGGTGGGTTGTGATTTTGTATATACTTTTCGCTTATCGGACGTGAATCGAAGGGAATTCGAGGTACAAATTTGTTGCGGCTTTTTATCGGCTGGTTGATCATTTGTGAGATGAATTGATAGAGTGATCTCGGATGGATGTCAATCGAAATTCGTAATTATTTTTGTTAGTTTTAGAATGTAATAACGTCTCCGTATCATCTGTAGATGTTACGGCAAAAGAAAATTTCGATATAATAATTTACCTCCACAGTAGAATAACCATGTAGAGAATATAATTCGTGTAATCGTGTACTAAATTAAAACTACACTTTGTTCCAATTGCTCGTTTCACTTTCAAACGCAAGGAGTTGTATACACACAAAAATTCCACCATAGCTAGCTTGAAAGAGTGTACCGTTAAGAAGCAATCCACATGATTTTTCATTCCTCCTGAAACGGCAGGACTTGAAGAGTTGAATAGGTAAAAGTCAAGTAGCAGTCCGTAGTTTAGAAGTGACTCGACAATGAGAAGGCATCCATCGTAACAAAGCCACCTATATTCGTGTATATAGACTCTCTCGCGCCTAGTCCCTTATCTCGGCCGCAGGTTTCAGGAAGCGGGATCGCATTGTCCGATTCCCGCGAGCTCACGACCTCGCCGAGGAGATGAATCTCTTGGCGTGGAAGCGCGCGAGATGAGGAATCGAGGAGGGGAAAAACCTAAGGATGCACTTTCCCTCCTGGACCGTTTGTCATGGCACGCTCAATCTTTTACGGCGCGCCCGCGCTTCCTCGTAGTTAAGGTTATACTCCTTCTACGTACATTCCGAGTCGAAATTTACGAAATATTATAAACATTCGTTCTAAAATAGTTTAACCTACTAATGGAAAAAGAGACGGTTATGTTGCAACACTCTTGTTATTATACTGTTTAATTTTTATAAATATATCCGGATAAAAATGTAAGTTTAATTCTATAATAAATTATAATATTTGTATAGTTTTACGAAGAAATTGTAATGAACTTGGCACTCTTTTTCATTTAGAGCCAGAACAACCATAAGTGCCGACACGTGCTGTAGTATTATAGAAATTGATGGATTGAACTTGTTGCAGTCTTCACTGTTCAACTTTACCCAACAGACATTTTTTCTATATGTATTTTTCTGTTTTGCGTATTGTTTGTTTATGATCGACGGCAAAGAGTAATTGATTTTTCTGTTTGCTTAAAGTGCGACTTCAAGGAAAATTATGAGTGATTGCGTAAAGTAGTGATTCTCGAAGATGTTGGTTTTATTACAGTATACGTACAAATAAGACACTGTTGAGAGTTATTGTAATCTAAACGAATTGATCAACATTGATTGAACTTTAACCACATCAACATTTATGTATCTTACCCAAACTTCGTCGGTATAATTTTCAAAATATTTAAATTATTTTTACAACTTTGGTTAATTATTATTTTTTAATTTATTAATTAATTGATTCGAAAGATAAAAATATATTGTAAGAATTTCATTAAATATTATTTTATAAGGGAACACCAATATGACTACGTGCAGATATTAGTAATTAAACGGTAATCATTACAATATTATATTTGTACGTTTATGCATGGTATAGTGGTACATGACGTTATGACTTTCTCGCTTCCTTGTTGTTTATGTGGCTACATTTTGAAAGTTACGATCGAATGTGTGCTACAGTTTTAAAAAGTGAAACAATTTATATTTATTGTGATTATTGCAGGCGATTGTCAATATGATAAATGTAATACAAGCGTATTAGTAATGCTAAATTAATCCGAGAAAACTTTTAAATTATATACCGATACTATTTTTAAATAATGATTTAATCAAAGAATCGAAACTTCTCGATCTAAAAATCACGTAACAAATGCTGCACGATTATGTTATATCGTCTCTTTGTAATAATAAAGGTGAAGTTTTGAAAATAAAGGTGACGATAGTTACGATTATTAATTTTCTGATTATACCGTAAAGTAAAATATATGATAAAATTTTTCTATTTTGCGCAAGTGTACTTATACGAACTCTACTGTATAGAATCTATTTTTACAATAAATAAAATAATCAGAAATAACTAACAAGTGATTCGACATGTGTGGATCACTATCAATCTTAAAGTAGACTTCCTGATCGTTAGACATAGACGTCGAAAGTATCCACAGACGAATCAAGAGTTTGGACAAGTCGCGCAGGTAAAATTCATCGCCTTATTACGAAGTCAGTTAGCGGTGCATTGGATAATCGAATCCTCGTCACGTTTTAATATTGAAAGTCGATCGAGATTTTAGAATTTTACGAAATTTTTCACCTTGCCCAATTTTATAGTTATATATGTATATATAAACTCAAGAACTTTCACTGGTTTGGTGATTGAGTTATTACACTTTCGCCAACACTTTGATTGCGTGCACCAAATTTTTTCAATGTAAAATTAGAAGGGTGATTTTTGCAAGATGGATTCACGCGCGCACTTATTTATATTGGAGGTTAAACGCGGTTATTACTAGGATCGATTATTCTTTTTTATGCATCGAAAGTGAAAATACGAAGAAAGTGATAATAAAAATTCCCTTTCCTTGGTATACCTATATGGTTATTAAAAATTTACATAAGATGAATTTTTCAAAATCTATTTATCTCGGTCGTTAAAATAAAAATTAATATTGGTAAGCCTAACTGTGAAACGCGGAAAAAATTTTACGTAAATAAAATTTTTTGTTATACGCAATATATTTTAAATAAATAATATGTCAGCTCTCAAGGAAAAATTAATTTTTTTATTAATAGAGAAAATTTGTTTTAATATTAAAATTATGTAAAAAATTAATCACATTCTGCAGGCCAGGTAGAAAAAATGTAAAAAGTTTACTCTAGTGTTTCATTCAAATATAAATTTATATTCCGTTGCATATACATAGGTATATGATTCAATAAAATTTGTGTTTCGCTGAACAGAAAATAATGTTATAGAAAATAAAGTTTAAGATAAAAGTACTAACTTTAAATTTTTCAATATGAATATTATATAATAGGTAGTCAATTTAGCTCCACAAAAATACTCAATATACTTCCGAAGTGAAAAAAATTAAATTACGAACTTGTTCGTCGGACCGGCGAAAAATTAAAGTTTCTTTTCTAAAAATGATGGTTTCTCACAATTTCGTCATAATACATTCAAGTTGACACATCGAGTTCAGAAAACATTCTTGATGGTACAAGGAAGCAAAAAGAAACCTTCCCTCGAGACTGGTCGCCTTTTGCGCTCTTCTCTTTACGGAACGTTATCTTTTCCCGCGTACGCGTGGAACTTTTTCCCATTCGGCGCCAAGTCCACTTCGACGTCTTGCGATATTCAAGGCCACAGGAATCCCTTTTCCGTGATTTATCGTTTGAAAAACTATCATGGGCTCTTTCTTTTTTTTGCAACGTGCAAGCACGTTTTCTAAGGAGGTGCTATAAATTTTGATGAATTGACATGACAAACTTTCGTCCCTTTCACGTGAGAATCTACGGCAAATTGACGAGGTTTAGTATGAACAAATGATTCTTGGATATTCTAATTGGATTTTATGTCTTGAATTTCAATGATTTCTTTCCCTCAAAATTTAGAAATATTACATTAAACTATGTTTTGGAAAATATAAAAAAAGACTCACATATCAAAAGCTTAGTCACATTTATTGTTCTATATTCCATCTCTTTCTTGGTTTCTGTCGATAAGTAAACAGTATTACATCACAAAAGACATTGCATGCCTCCGTTACTAATCAGCGCCGGATTTGGAAGCATACAGAAAGCGTTATGAAAAATAATACTTAGCATTGGGATTCTAAAAAATTCATCGACAACAATTACTACAAATTGTAGTGAACTTTTGGTAGAAAATATTTTTTGTTCTAGTAATGCCTTATTCTATAAACAATTTTAACACAAATTAGCAGTAATTAAATAAGTAATGTAGTGTCTTAAGAATTAAAGTAACAGAGTCAATATTTCTCGAATAAAGACAATTATAAAACATTTGAGGAAATTCATTTTTGCTTTCTTATTTAAGCATTGGTGGGTAAGATATATATATTAATATTTCTCTGTGACACATAATATAACTATATATACAGCTAAGTATTATTTACCTACAAAATAATAATAAATTACAATTGCAATACAGGAGAAAATATTATTCGGGGTCATTTACTATAGTCTAAGTGACTCGTGCGAAACGAGATCAATTAACGAGCGTTGGAAGAGGACCAAACAGACTAGAAAAAAGATAGCGGATGGATAAAAAGAATAAAATTGACGGGGCGACGTGGAGAAAGGCCGGAGGATAGTAAATATACGACCGGCGCCGCGGGCTTTCTGCACGGTTTGATTTTGTACGGGGGAGCATCGCGAAACCTCCGAACTTTGATAATTTACTATTGTAGGCAAGAAAAAGGATGATGATGAGTAGGGGAACGAAGGAAAGCTAGCGATTTTTTTCGCACAATGATGTACGAGGTTTCCGTGACACTTTCTACAAAAAGCTTGACCGCTTTGCACAATGTGATTAATTACGATACAGTAAAATCATAAAATTGAACGTTCTAAGTATTGAAAATCATTTTTTATTACTTCATTTAGTGATTTTAGTTTATCATTGGTAATAAATCTAGTTTTAGGTGATGCTTGTAATGTTATAAATATATATTTTAAGTCATTGTAAAACTCTTGTTTATTGTAAACGTATTTTAAAATATCCAATATTTGTATATCCTTACTGGCAATAAACATTTTAGTAATTCTTCATACTTAAAGTAATAAATTAATTCATATAAAAATATTAGTTTTAACGTCGTTGATTTGATTTTATCACTCGGTGGTTTTTTAATATTGATTGTTGACAATTTATCGATCTTCTCAAGTTAAATGAAAAAAGGAAATATGAAAAACTTTAACAATTAATATTAGTATTAACCATTAATATCCATAAATCGCCAAAAACATAAAAATGTATCATAAATAAATTTGCAGCTTTATATTATAATTCATAGTACATTTTCACTTCTGAATATTAATTATGTGGATCCTTTCAAAGAGCTGCAATTGATAATATATCTGAAAATGAATCTATAGTTCTTTATTTTGTATTATTTCTTGTAATAACTTAAAGATAAATAAAATGCATTATATAAAAATACGTTACAAAGTGAAACTTAAATTGTAAAAGCATAATACTTTGTTAGTGTATCAAGTGTATACGAACGTTGTATAAAAAAGTATAACATATCTATAGTAATTTATACAATGTGTTATTCAAATAGCAATAAAATAACAGCTTGTTAAAATAAATTTAAGATCGGCAATAATAGAGACAACTAACCTCATAAAATAAGACAAACAAAAAATCATATGTAATTCGTAAATTGCAGAGCGACACCAAGAACGTCGACGTTTAATTAGGGATACTTACGATTCGATAGACGCGGTTCATAAATCACCCGAACCGAAAGATACGAGTTTACTCGTTTTCGAAGTGCCTCACGCGTAACGCGCTCGACGATAAATTTAATAGAGCACATGGAAAATATGGCACGCGAATGTTAAAAGTTGATGCATGAAAATTGGCGTACTGAAATTAAAACTGTCGCGATAGCGTGAAAATAAAATGGTAGTATAAGAACGGAACCGAGCTATAATATGTGGTATTAAGGGGATGTCAAACCTAATCAATACCTCAAATTTCCCGCGTTTATCGACTAAGAAGTACTATTTCTTAACATTTTATTTTTAACTTTAAAACAACGAGAACGTAACTACGTTTGGTATTGTATTGAGATTAATTGTTTTAAAAATTATAGTCTCTCTGTACTTATATTTAAATATGTTTAATACAGTTAATTTCATAAATTGATGTACTGATTATCATAGAACTTTGTTCATTCCACAATTCCATTGCAGTAAAGGGCAATTTTCTACTATTTTCATACAATTAATATTTTGTAGTTGATAGTTTAGATTAGATTATAGGCAACTCTATAAGGATCGTTTTGTTTTGAATTTTGTTACTTTTTCTATTTAATATTTACGCGTTCATTGTACAATACATTTATATAATACCATACCATTCTATACTACGTATGCATGTATATGTCGTACAACCGATTATTTTTTCTGCGTTTATTGAGTTTGTATTTGGGTTCAATAAACAATAAGCTGCACTTAAACTAAAAATTTAAGTTAATTTTAAAAAAATATCTTGAGCTATAAATTTACAGGAAATTGTACTAGTTGTACAATTTTTATTAACGTTTACTCTTTTATTATTCTACATTAAAATTCATTTTGCTATTTCACGGATGAGTACGTAATGAATCGATTGTACGAATGGATGTGCGAATGGATGCTTGGGTTCATGTTTATATTGTTACGATTCGCCTCTCTTTATATTGTATTGTCCCCTCGTATTTTACGAGGACTATGACTGATAAGGTTATAGTACAGATTGTGAACCGGATTACAGGGTGCAATTTATGTCCCCTGTGATATTTTTTTAATAGGTTACTAACTAATTTTTATTGATTAATATTGATTAAAAGTAATAATAATAATATATATAATAAGTAATAAAATAATAAATCTAAATATTTTATCACCAGTTTCTCCTCATAATTATTATAGTGACAAAAATTTACAATTTATGAAATAACAGAATATAATTGAATATATACAATCCCCCTGAACTAATCGAAAGTCATAAGGAATTACGAGATTGTGTCAAATATATTTTATAAAATTGTCAATAAATTATAATTTCTTGACTAAATATTAGTTATTTCCAAGTACTTTGGGTATCAGCTGCAGTACTATCAAAACTTTGACCAGTTTAAAAAAATTAATGGCAGATATAAAAATAATTAAACACTTAAAATATTATATATTTGAATTAAATTTTATGAAAATTAATATAATAAAATTATGTGAAAAAAATGTTTTGAGTACGCTAGCGAGGGATCAATTACCACTAGTTGACAATATTATGTCACTTATATTGTTTAACAATCGGTGATATAGAATATCTAAAATAACATTTCAAAGTGAAGATAGTGTAAATGTTTATTTAGCACTGTTAAACAGTTTGATTACAATAAGCGTATGATATCACAGCCTGTTGATATACGATTTTGAAAAAGATCCAGTTAAGAAAACAGTTATCTCTCACCGTGAAACGTCGAGACGAAAGGAAAAACTGACTGACCATTCCAAATTCATACCCCCTTAAAATCTGACCCGAAGTTTATTGCAGGACAAATTCGTTCCTAAGCAGAGCTGCGCGGCGTTTCAGATCGGAAATTCCGTGCCGCTCTCCTTTTTTTCCATCCCCGAGTATCTCGAGCGAAACGATTTATCGCCTCGCGGGCGCGCGCGCGCGCACGTTCCACAATAAATCGATACCCCGCCGTAAATTCACCACCCGAGAAACAATAATAAAGTCTCATAAACATAAAGCTCTCAAAGTCTGTGCGCGCTCAAATCGAATAAAAGTGCGAGTCCGAGCAACTTTATTGCACGGTACGAAAAATGTCGAAACCAGCCTGGGACACTTGCCTTGTCGAGGCCTTTCTCGCGGTTCGCGCGCGTGACGTACGTGATAACATTGAATAGAGGAAATATCAAACTATGTTGATCGGATTTGTGGGGTTCGATTCTTCGGCAAGGCTATTTTATCCGAAAATTCAAAACGAGATTTTCAGGCTTCCATACACGCCGAACGTACACTTCTTTGTGTGATAGATTGATCCGCAGTATTCTCAAAATCCAAATAATATTTATTTATTTTAGTAGTTTCAATTAACACAGGTGTGCATTATGCGTAAATATATTGCAAGGATATATACCCGATAGATGTACAATAAACTTCTCTAATTTATCTTAATATTTATAATTAAAACGATAAACAATGAATAATATGTGAGTAAGAAAATGTGAAGAGCGTTATAAGGGTTGAATCTATTTCAAAATTAAACCAGCAGTTAACCGAGTCACTTCTCGGAAATTATTACCTATAAGACATCCCTTAATGGGTAACCTGTTTCTACCCTTCGAATTTTCACCCTCGAACGTCTTACCCTGTTCGTACTCGAGCAGCGTAAATGAGACGTGCAAAGTAGAGGGACCTAGGGGTCGACACGTTCTATCGCGAGGCACCGTAACTTCGAGTTCCATTGTAAGAAGAATGAATACATCCCGTGGAGCGCCCGAGGAAAGAAGAGGAATTCCTCGTTGCAAACTTTGTTGGAGAAAGTACCGCGCCCCCTTCTTTGTGTGTGGGTGTGCGGAGGTTACGTAGTGGGTACACTTTGCGGGCTTTGCGGGAGTTGATGCCCGATACTTTTTTCCTTTATAGAGAGGAGAGAGCATGTACATTTTACACGTGGACTTGAATTATGGAACAAGCTTAACTTTAATTTGCGTTAGTAACATTATGGGCTAACTATAATGGATGGTTAAGAAAGTGGATAAATGGGCATGATGTATCGATAGTTCACGTCTTCAGTTCGAACTGTTTTCCTTGTGTTTTTCGTTACTTTCATTTCGTCGCATTGTACACGTAAACTGTAAATTAATTTGTTTTAAATATAAAAATGTATTTCAAACAAATGCATTATAATGTGCATAAATAATTTTATAATATTAAACAAAAGGGTATCACTTTTTCAACGTGACGTGACACTCAAATTACAAGGACGTACCTTCAAAATCTCAAGAATTTTAACTAAAATATGAAACTGAATAATAATCTGAATAAATTTCGTACGTGATACCTAAATTAATATAGAAGAAGCTTACAAGCGAATTTATCAAAATAATTCATTTTAAAATTAGTAAATAATAAATAATTATCCAAAAATCTTAATCACTTTATTATAAAAGCTATTGGAAAAATATGTAGATGATCTACGTAGCAAATAGAAGAACGTAGCAGAAGAATTTTTTTGAAACAGACAATACTGATGTTACTGAAAAATTAATAGCGATTCTAATTTTGATGCACCACATCCTCTTAAATATTTAATTGTAACCAAACAACTATAAATCAAATACTGCGTTTTATAAATAGGATGTATGTATTACACAACGAAGTGTAACTGCGAGAAAGGATATTATAAAAATTGATATATATCAGGCCATCCACTAAAGCATAAAAGTGAACACGTCAAACAAAAGCGACGCAGGCACTTTCACTGCCAAACACTTGACGAATTTTAAAGTTTAAGAAAAAAAAGAAGCTCAGCAGAAAGTTGTAAAATCAGTTCAAGGTTGTACACTGACGAAAACGCCGCATCTTCTCAAACGAGAGAGAATAAAAGAGACACACAACGAGAATCGACCCGTTCCTCAACCAGAGGCTGTGATAATGCAGCTTTCGCAGTGCGGTTGGTCGAGGGCGTAACCCTGTTCCCATCACGCGTAGCGGGAATAAACGATTCTAAGTGTTGACCGTCCGTCTTTTCCGTCTCTCGAAACGCGAAGGAAGACCGGAATTTCCCGTACAGTTCCGTTTCACTTTGAGAGTGCGTAGTCGCACTCTGATGGATCGTCTTTGTATTTCTGGTGTCTAGGCATTTTTACCGGTCTCTATGATTATGCATGCGAGCACGAGAGGTACGTAAGGTAGTTTCATTTTTGACTGACCATTATAATGCATTTACTATGGGTTTCGAGTGGGTAGTAACTATGCGGGTGTATTTAGCTAGAAAGCGAGCCGGTTTCTTGATACGTTTACGCCAGTGAAATGCGAAACGCTTATAAATTATCGCTCTTTATTGTTCAATCCTCTTTAAATATTCGTACCGTGTTGTACGAAAGCGACAACTTATCAAATAAATGAGGATGTTAATAGTTAAGACTTCTTGTATTGTTAAGTACAACAAAAATTATTCTATCCGCTGTTATAAATTCAAATGGAGTATTGTAAACATGTTTGCACCTATAAATTAAAATGTATTTCAGAAATATTTTTTTAGACTAATTCATTTATTTGTACAATTTATTAATGCAGCTTTTCAAATATTCGAGTTACGAATTTTTGTATATTTTGTGCGCATTATTTGACAACGTGAATATTCTTTAAAAATATGTCTTTAAAACCATCGTTACACATCCTTTTTTAACGTAATAAATCTTTAACATACAATAAATATTAACGCAAAATGTACATATTTAAAACTTAATAAATTATGAAAAAAATGTCTATTAGGAAATTTAACGTTGTTTAAAGAGTAAGTAATTTTCTCTCCCCTTTTTTCCGAGCGTCTTTAGAAGTTTGTTTGAAACTGTCAATAGAAGCTGGGACATAAAGTAGTTTTAAAAGAGAGGACTTGTAAATTTCTTGTACGAACTTTTATGGATATTTCTCTTAACGTTAAGCACCAAAAGAAACTGCAACGAGACACCACAATTAGTTCATAATGCGTCTTTCTTATATTCCATTTTTGTTATAATTTTTGTTTCTAAATTGAGTGAAAGTTTCGAGCATTACATACTTTTAAAGAAGAAATGGTTTTTAACGATAATTATAGCTTAAATTTCATTATGAACGCGACGTTGTAAATTTTACGTATTCAAATTATTAAACTGTTTTAAAGGATGTGTATAAGTTTTATCCATACCTGACTGACTATTAAACTTAAGTGGAACATTAAGAAATTTTATGTCAAGATTAACTCATTGATGAGACAATTATAACGGTCTTATAAAAAAAGTAATAAGTGTAGATAATTTTTTATTCTTACATATAATAGTAAATTCAATAAATAATTATCACAAAATGAAGCTTCTCAATATTAATCATTGGAAATGGCAAATGTATATACTACAATAATTCGATAAAATACACCCCTGTTTACAGTTAAAAAAATCGATAAAGCTGCCCATTAATATCTTCCATCAAAGCCGTGCAATATAATTTTGTGCGCGAGGGTCGTGTACGCTTTACGTCCTCAATGGAATTCAATTATCTCAAAAGCGCGTCCAAAAAAAAATCCAGGCGAATGAAAAACCCGGCTTCACCTCGATAGTCGAAACATGAAAAGCGTGAATCCGTGCAAAAGCTAGTCCGGTAAACGATAAAGCCCCGCAAAAGCTCTCGCTCCTTAAAACGAGGAGATAGCATTTTCCTCCCTTCGAATTTGGATCATTTTTTATACACGACGCGTCGCGTTCACCCTTTTTTTACGAGTCGAATTTATTTCGTTGGCAAAGAGGAGTTGTGAGCGTAGGGAAATTCACTAGGGGATCGCAGCAAATGACTAAACCGATGTTTAATTATTTATTTTTTTATATTCACGTACCATCGTTTTCACTATTATTTGATAATAGTACACGAATGTATGAAAAGAAACTGTTACTTTAAAAGAATAATAAATTTTAATAAATTTTTTGATGATTATAAGAAAGTAAGGTGAAGATATTTAATAATAACAGAATTACACTTACGTGTACAAATTGTACATTTCCGGTAAAAGTTGAAAACATAATGAAAAGGGTTACAAGTATGAACAAACCGTTTTCTCAATATATTTAATATATTTACAACTATAATAATTTAACACTAGCATTTTTCCTCCTTTTATTGGGTACGGTATGTTTTAAGAAAAAAAAAGTCTATGCAATTTTCCAAATTTCCTTACAATTATTAGAGTTAAAATGGTTACGGAAACCCGATTACAAATTACAAAGCACAAAATTCACGCGAAAGACCCGATTTTAAGCGACATAGCCGCAGTTCATGTGTAATAACAGCTTTACCAATAAAACTAATAACTATGCATTTATTCATACAATGTAACATGTAGCCCGAGGTAGTGCAGTTAATTTTTCACTTTAAAGCTACGTAACATCCCACGTCTTGTGCCAAGTCCCACGGTAAAACTACCGATTAATCAACGTGTAAACGGCAGCCGCGTTAAAAAGGAAGTAAATAAAATAAATAAATGCCGGAAAATTGGCCTGCCCTTCAATGAGTCAATCAACTTTTCATACAAAAGCCCTTCGTCCTCTCGTTATCCCTCGGCCTGACAAATCGTCGCCCCGCGAGTATTCTCGGCATCTCGCGAATTATTTTACCGGCGCGTGACCCAATTTACAGTCGCCTCTGGAGACGCGACGTTGAATCTGTATGCATGAGGCTCGAGCGGGCTCTTTTGGAGCGTCTGACGAGGTGTGTTCCAGGGTTAATTGATTGAATCCGATTAAGGGATGAAAATTCGTAGCTATAGGTTACACGCGTTGATGGTACTTTCAACCTGCTTTTACTAGTTCATATCCCACCATTTTTCCACAGGCAGTTATTTAAAATTACATTAATGTCAAACTTTTCAATTTATTTGCAGTATATTTTCGAGATTACCCGGCAGGCATTTATTTTCTAAATATTCATGGTAACTAACTATTTTAAATTCACCTTTAACCATTTGCCCAGTTATTTTTAAATATAACTACGTAAAAAGCGAAGAGAAGATTGGCGAATAATTAAATTTTGAAAATCCAAAACTAGGTACGATAACATTTAATAAGTAAATGCTGCTTAAATATTTATTTCCCGCGAGACTTGACTTAATAAATTAATTGGTGTATCGAGAATTTCGGTTATCATAGAAGGTAGCAAAATGTAGGAGTAAAGTATAGTGAGCGAAACAACACGTACAGCGAGAATCGGTGTCATCGTTCAACTTCCCATTAACCAATTAAATAAAATAAACTCAAACCGAAATATTCTCGTTCTTTCAATATGTTTGCGAGACGAAAACTGCGTAAACAAACGCATTAAAAATTCCCAGACAAACAGCGGTATCAGCCATATTCCCATGGCTCGTGCACGATAACTCACCGTGGGCCGTACCGAAAAAAAGTGCATTCCTCGCGAGCCACAACCCAAACAAAACCGCTTCCATATTACTTTCCCGTGCAACATCCCGTGATAATGCACCAGCGTAGCGTTCGACTTAAAAAAAAAAGAAGTGCTGCCGATGGACGAGCGCGGTTAACGATTAACCTCTCGAAACGGGGTATTTAATTCCCTCTACTGCTACTGTGCACTGGGAAACGTCGGAGTTTTCATTTATAAGTTATAAACTTCGTGTGCGCCGATATTTTACTTTATGCATAGAGATGTGGTAGAGTACATTAAAAAAGAATCATTAATTTTTAATAACCTTTATATTCAGCATTTATTTGAATAATTCACCGTTTCCTTTAAATAAATATTTATAACGATCAATATATGTAAAAAAGATTGATCTCATTTTATTTTGTAGTCAAGAATTTTGGCACAACCGAACAAATAAATAGACAGACACAAAGCGTGAAATGTAATGCATAATCGATACTAGTTAAAGTTGCAGTGCAGTAAAATTAGGTGAAAATACAGCAACTATTATCGACCTCATCCAGCATTGAGGTTCAAACATATTTAATATTTTTAATCTAAACAGAGGTGTTTAGTATAAATTTATAATGCTCTTTGTCAAAAGTATCTTTGGTATCTCACCTTGTGCATACAACATGCACGTCGAATGCATTCACGAATACATACCGAACGAAAGCAGGCGAAAGCAGGGTTATGTAGATGGATATATTATAAAGTGGCAAAAATCTGTTAATGTTGGTTAAACACGCTAAGGTTATAATATCGTGAAACATTGTTTTTTACGGTTATAAAATAATGAATTATCGTTATTGATGCGATTACAGACGCATACTAGTTAGATATGTTTTTCACGCACGAATATCTAACGTGCAAAGTTCAGTTAATTATTTATTAACACACGCAGTTTATTACTTATAATTATGGGAATATAAGAATTATCTTAAAAATATAAAAGTATTTGAAATATTTTTGACTATGCGAGAGGAAGCGAGTACAGTGTATGTATATGTATATGTATATGTATATATGAAATATACGTCAAAGAGAATGGCCTTAAAGTTATGAATAACGCAACACTCTCTAACATACGTGAAATTAAAGACGAATTGTACAGTTAGTTTTAATACCCTTCAATTTACAACGATTCGTTATAGTATAGGTACATAAACGAATACAAAATAAATATTGTACTGTTACTTACGTAACCGTCGGATGATTACATAAAACGATTATTTCCATAAACTAACCTGTAAACATAAAAAAGATAATCAAAATTAGATGCAATTAAATGCAAATAATATCTGTAAAATACTAACTTCGTAATTTATAGTCTTGTAACATACATATCATCGACTTAATAAATACTCTCGATATTTGGGTGATAATCATATATGCATCATTTACAAATTATTGCCGTTACGATTAATTTTACGTATTCTTTTTAGGCGTAATTAATTTTTTGTAATTGAATTTCGCACACGTATATATTTTTGCCTATGTGTAAGTGTGGTTACTTATACGCTATTGCATCCTGCAGTGACAAATTGCTAGATCTGAAGAAACGATTGATTTATACTCGAGACTGGTGATGAATTGAAAATCGAAGTCCATTCAAATATATTCACTTTCTGCAGGTATTTATTCATTCAAAATAACTAATATGCAGGTGGTCTAATGTTATCGTGAAATTATATACACAGAAATTTAGGTAATGTAACAAAAATTGATTTTAAACTACACAATTTAAAAAAGAGTTGGATAGAGTGATAAGTTAATAAAAATAAGGTACGTTTATTATTTAAGTCAGATAAATTTATAATGATACATAAAGTAAAAATTGAAATAAATAATAGTATACTTGATCGTTTTACGACTAATAACAGCTAATAAAACGCCTAACTCGTATCAACCAGTGTGAAACAATGTTTTAAAATAAATAAGACTAAAAAGACAAGTTGATTGTGTATTTTTACTGGTATTATCGGTCGATCTATTACTTTCATAAATTTTCTCAATCAATTCCATCGTAAAGCAGAACTTGTTCAGCCAACAAAACGAACAAAAGGCAGGTTTAACATTCCATTGGCATGGCACTTAGCACCATCGTTAACAAAACAAAATTTACATGTCACGGTTTTAGAGGCGAAATCTTTACGCGTCACCGTTTCAATTATCAGGCTTAGAAACTTCCCGTCTTTGCCAAGTGCGTGAAAACGATAACGTACTCCGGCCTTGTTCCTTCGAGTCAACAATTTTTCCACCGATTTTTCCCTCGTCACGCATCTTGTGTGTCTTTTACCCTCTTAGCATGTCATCCTTGGGCATTGCATAACACGCGGGCGCACGCGCGCATAATCCTCTACGTTTCTTCCTCGTCTTTTCTTCTTTTTCGTCTTTCTACGTCACGGTCGATTAAGCGGCGTGACGCCTTTTTTTACTCACACCGAAGAACGATCGACTTGACGCGCGCGCCTCGTTAAAGCTGCGCGGAACTGTACGATGAGCGATGGTGTCGGTATTTTTTGGTCAACTTTTTTCATTGGCTTCGCAGATCTTCCACACATTTTAATTGATTGAGATTTGAATTAACGGGTTATTTCTGGCATACGCCCGGAACTTTTCGACGTCACTGTTATATACTCTATTTCTAAGAAAGTTCGTAATACGATAATAAGGCACAGGGCATAAAGTTACCGCAGAAACAAGGCGTCAAAGTTTAACTTTGAGCCTACTCCATAGAAATTGCTAGTTTTCGACACAATGGTATTAACCCAAACTTTGCGAGTGACACTATCGAATTCAAACCGGAATCAGAAATAAATATAAAATCAAACATTCATTTTTACGGTATCGATCTAAATACTTATTACAATATTATTATTCAATGCAAAATTAATGGTTTTATGATATAAAATCAATATAAATTCTTTTTAATAAATATTTTTATTTAAGAATATTTTGATAAATGTTGATATTTTAATGAAAATATGATATGGAATTAAAATTAACCGTTATTTTATATCATAATAGTTGTTTGAAGATAATATATTTTAAAATACACAAAAAACCTATAATTTGTTAACTTTAAAAAAATCAAATTTATTTATAAAATTAAAAAGGAATTATGTTATTTTTATTACGTTATATTTTTAATACTTTCAATTTTGTAAATCAACAATGGAGGGTGAAACGCAAGTATTATCATCATTAATTTTTAATAAAAATTTTAAGATATCGATGTTAAAATGCTCTGAATAAAATTTTCATACCAAAAAACATTTGAACGCAAAACTAAATGGATTAGACAAACTCAAAAGACATAAACTCAGGTGAGATTTAATTAACATACAATTAACGTCTTTATTACACGTTACAAATAATAAAATGAAATACCATGGACTATTAAACACAAGAGAATCGATATTTAAATTAACAAACTTATAATACTAGAAAATACGACAAAAATTTTTGAATTTCAAGCAAATAACAGTAATTTTAAAAACGATGATCGTTGCAGCCACCGCTTTACTATATTTTGCGTTCGACGATGCCGGTGCAAACGTTTCAAAGATTGACCGATTTAGCGGTCTGAACAAGTAGCTTTTACGACAATACACAAACATACAGAGAAATGATAAAAAAAAAATAATTTCAAGAGAAAACTTGTACTTTACATACTTGGTTACAATTATCCGTTAGCGTCATTTTCTCTCGTGCCATGGAGAAATGGCTTCGCGCATTATAACAATAAGAATTAAGTGGGCAAAATATAATCATCGCCCGTAAACATAATATTATAATACACGGCGTAGAAAAAGGAAAGGTTGAAATGCAACGTGACAGCAAAAAAGAGGGAAAGTATATAGAAAGGAGAAACTCGGAAATAAAAAAATCTGCGTAAGCCCGCATAAGAACGACACGAATTGGTCCTTGGATATGAAAATGCGCAAAAGTTATGCGGTTACCCGTTTACATTTTAATGTTTATTCGAAAAATCTTAATAAATTTCTGAGAGACGATGTTTACGCAATTGCTCGATAATTTTAACTTTGAGAAAATCGTAACATATTCAGCTATAGATAAGTTTGTTTACTTTATTTTTGAAGGAATGTGCACTAAATATATCAAATTGATGCACCTGCTGTTGATTAAAAATGTGAAATATAATGCAATTTCAAATTGATTCCTCCATACTGGCAAAAGATAAAGTTATTTTACGTTGCATTATGCAAAATATGTAAAGTTTTGTATAACATAACTGCAAAAAAAAGTTTTGAAACCCATCGTTAGTTACTCTAAATTGTTTATTGAAAACAGTACGTGTTCATACAAAAAATGTAAAGTAATAAATATATCTGCTTGACAGATGCATAATAATTTATAATAAAATTGTTCAAACGGAAGCATAACGATTTCTAATTAATTTTAATTCGAAAAGGAATAAACAAACTGTGAGAAAAATATAAAATATGTAAGGTTAGAGAAGTAATAAAGTTGAAATATATATACCGAGTAGGTTACCCTTAACACTGATTTCGTGTGTGACGCAACGAGTCTATCCCACATCTGCGTAAGCCAAATGGGTCTTTGCCCGGCGCAAACAAATAATAAATCCGTGGCGTGCGAAAAGACACCGACCGGCTGCAACGCCGACTCACCGTAAACTTGCGGGCTTTTGAAATATGTTGTATACGTTTGAAGGGAGTCCACCACATGGACATCTACAGCTATAATCGTTCGGCTCTGACCCCGAAACGCGATTGCGTTGCGGATTTTCTTAATAGGAGCAGTGACCGAGTCGTAAATCTGTTTGCAACAGATCCGATTGTTAAGCTGTTGTGAAGGTCGTAGGGTTTGACTTGTATCAAGTTGTGTTGAACTCCAGGATTTAGGGGTATTTGTCCGATCCCAGCTGAGACTCGAATTATTTGTGTTTTAGTAGTGTAGTGTTAGGGATATTCTGTGTAATAACAAATTATTGTTTAAAATTATTATATTGTGAAAGTACAATATATTACGTTTGTGTACCGTTCAATAAAAACAATGATGTATTAAATATTATATTTATTGCGTTAAATGTGTAAATAAATCTTACACTGAGAAAAAAGTTGTAGTAAAAATTACAATGTTGTCTATTAATGCAGGGACAAAATCCAAAAATTTACCATAGTGTATAATAAATTTGACTGAATTTGTAGTAAGTATTATCAGAATTGTAGTAAAAATTAATAACTTTCTAGTAAATTTTATTATATATTATGGTAAATTTTTTGATTGCGTCAGTCTGTCTCCGCATTACTAGACAACATTGTAATTTTTACTTCAACTTTTTTCTCAGTGTGTCACAAATAGATTCAGGTGGTTATAAAAATTCAAAGTGTAATACATTAATAACATTTTTACCAAAAAAAAACAAATATTTTTTTAAAGAACTAATTTATCTTTGGCGCGGATATTTCTTTACTATAACTAGCATACATCTTTTGAAAGGGAATGTTTAAGAGTCCGAGCGCGTATTCCAGATCTATCGATAAAACGAAAGCTCACGATGATCCTCGTCGAGGAGATAGATACTAAGATTTTCGTATTGCATTGTCGTATGTATTTATCATACACGTATAAACATTGAATGCGCGCAGAAATCCGAGGAGGACGACACGGGCGAAACATGAATTCGCGAGGCTTCTCTTGGACCGATGAATTTGCGATAATTTTCCTTCTCTCCTGCTCGAGGATTTCATTCATGCTTAATGCATTTTTGCGAGTAAATAATTCATTCATCGTGCCGGGGATGAATAAAAGATTCACGCGAAACGACATTTCCCATGAAAACCGAGGAAATATCTCCACTTTACAATCGTCTTGCGAAAGTTCATGTGTATACCAACCGAATAAAAGGAAATTGAAGTAAGAAAAAAATATACACTTGACGCATTCAAAAGTGAGAGCGAAATTTTATTATTACTCATAATTTGAATTATAAGTTTATATGAATTATTTATCATAGTATATGCTCGCTACCCTCGTGTAATAAACTGAATTATTTAAATATAAATGTAAATTAGATATATTTTCGATTTAATTGTAAGAAAAACATTAGAATTTCGTCAAGTTTGTTGTGCACTATGTAAAATGAAGTTGTTCATACAAGAATATAGATAACTTACCTGCTTACAATTCAATTTGGAAATTTCGGTTGCACGAGTAGTCTAGAATTGAAATTTGAATAAAAATAAAATGGTATTTAAAGTATCGGAATTCAAATATCCAGAGAAACGATAATTGTAGAGTTTCATTCGAGCATCTTACGAAACGTTGTCGAAACAGTGAAACTGAAAGCTGGTCATGACGAAAAATGAAAATGTGAGACTCCTCGTGAGTACCGAAGAAAAAGAAACTCGAAGAAGATGAGAAAAAAAAGAATGAGAAGCGGGGAGCAAACGCGGGACAATAAAAAGCGAGACGAGCCGACTCGGGGCCACTAGACGTTTTACAACCAAGAAAGAAAGAGAGAGAGAGAGAGAGGAGAGAGCTGGCGCAAGGATTTATTGGTGAGGGAGAGGTGAATTTATGCAGAGATTCTCACTGGCAGGTGGTTCAAAAGGGAAACGCAATGTTTTTTTTTGGTTTTTTATACCTTTTATTTTTTCTCGTTTCAGCGAGCTCGCTGCTCCCGCTAGAGAAGCTGTGGCGAGAGCACGGAGAGAAAATCAGGAAAGGGGAAGAAAGGAAAGTAAAATGCAAGAATTAACAAACTTGCAGTATTGGGAATATAACAGCTAAAATTTCTGAGTGCGAAGGAAGTATACGTTTAACAATACAGACAGTTTATTTAAATGTATTGAACAAGTTAATTATTTTTAATTAAACATGCATGTATGTAATACATATATTTTCCGACTCATCAAAAGCATCAACTGATTCGAAAGGATAATTAAAATATATTTTCTAATTTTATTGTTATACACACGTAGATGATTATAGACATACGGTAGGTTGTACGTTACTTCACAAAATGAAAATTTAGACAGTATAATTAAATTCTTACATTTTAAAATTGTTTCAATTATAAAGTCACAAAATTAGCATTTAAATGATCGTCAATTTGTACGAGGTAAGTAGAATTAATTAAATATACATTATCTTTCTGGTTACTTTCAAGGTAAATTCACGTTTCACGCGATTAATTAAGTCGTAAATGAAGGGAATTGGTTTACTGTATTTTAACGCACGACCGATCAAAACATACGGATGAAAAATAAACAAAAGCTCAGTTTGCAGAAATATTTAATTTGATACGTCAAGTGTCAAATAAACGTGCAATTTCAATAAACATTTAGAATCCAGTGATTGTACCCTAATTATTAAATATTATTAAATATGGCTAAACGTACGGTTATAATTATTTATAATAAAACTAAACGTGTCACCATCAAATAAGTTGTTACAAAGATGTCCATAACATTATACTGGAATATTTAATTTTGAAATATAAAAAAAATGTAAAAAAATACGTAAGGAAAGTTTTTTGCTCAAGAAGTAAGAATCAAACGAATACGAATAGTATTACGAAAGAGCAGAATTTGTGCAAGGTAAGTCGGAGAAAAACGGATGTAAGCGAATTCAATACTCACGTAAATATAATATACTTAAAAGATACGTCTTTGGAAATCAAATAGCCTTATCGAGAAATCCAACGAGCGTGCGAAACAACGTCCCAAGGGATTTTCGATGCCTTTTTCGGTGATTTGATACGCGCGAGATGCCGCGGACGCGAGCGAGCGGCGAAATTGTCCGGCGAAAAAGCGCACGAGTGAACGCTTTAATCAACTTATGCATACGCGTGCACTCGAGGTCGTTACTATACACGTAATTTATACGTGTATACGGAAATATCATATGTAAAAATCCTGTTTTATTTTCTCTGCTTTATGCCGAGTATAAAAAACTATACGTGTTCTCCCGAATAATTTATTTTAGTCTCGTTGATTGTAAGTAGCTGGATTTTTTTCATTCGCGAATTCAGAATCGAGGTCGGTTTTTAAATATGCTCGTAATAATGTACGCGTGTCTGTACATTTTCAACGGGTATTAAATACGTAAATACGTAGAACTGAAGGTAATTGCTTAATATTGTTATGCATTGAAAAGAAAATTTAACATAATTATATATATGTATATCGGTGATAATGTTGTTTGTTTTAAATGTTTTAATTTATTACTAAAAAGATTTATCAAGATCTTTATTAGGTCATTTTCATTTACAGTTTCATACCAAACTTTTACTTTCAAAAACAAAATTTCTATGTATATATTTTGACATTACTTAAAAAAAACTTATAGACTTGAAAACTTATAGTCAAGTTTTTCAATAATTATTAAGTGTTAATAATCTATTTCTTTGGTACAGAATGTTTTAATTTAATATAGCTTAAGTTAATATAGAATATACATCAATAAAAATTAGAGGTATAATTCTCGTTGGAATCATCCAGTATGTATCAGTATATCGTATAAAATTAATATAATTACGTTTTCTATTCTTTTTTTCCTACAACGAGAACGTGTCAAATTTTACATTCAATTAAGAAATAGTTAAATAGAATGATTGTGATTACATGAGCATATTTACAGTTTAGAGTCGAGAATACAGCTAGAATATTTCTGAGCACATAGCTCCTGACTAAAATATATAGAAAAGAAAAGAAGAGAAAGAAACAGAGAGAGAGAGAGAGAGAGAGAGAGAGAGAGAGAGAGAGAAGAGAGGAGACACCCCGCTGCCACACTGACTCTGATATACTCTCGAGATATCCGGCGAGTCGAGATTTAGTGCATCCTCCTCTCCACCGTGGCGGAATCTGCGGCGAGAATCTCGCGGTACACGACTGGCCTTGAAACGAAAGCCGAGGGTCGCGGGAAAGCAAACCGATGAAGAAGGTGTCCATTCGCGCAACCCTGACATCAAGGGACCAACGCTAACTACATTCCTTATTGAAACTTAATAATAAGAGCTCCGTTATTTTCAATTGTTCGATAGGATTTTTAAAGTCATATCGCCTCATTCGCGAGATCTGTTAAACAATTTTTAATAAATATATTAAATAAACTATCCCATGCATTCCCCACGAGTACATTAATTTAGAGATGCGTAATGTTAAGGAAGGTATTGTATTATTACATTCAAAGATAGATTTTAAAAATTCCTTATTTTTGCAGTTAAATAAACAGAATATAATCTCTTAACAAATTTAATGTTTATTATGTTATGAACTTACTGTATTTTTGTTTTTCGCATATTATTGGAATTCATTATTTGTTAAAATTTTTCAAATCAATCGATTAAATCTTGCTTGGATGTACAATTTAAGTAAGCCTGTGAGAATAAAAACTTTCTCCATTTCTCTCTGACTCTCTTATGCTTTAAAATTTGTAGCAAAGGAAGACTTTGTGATCCCCTAAATGTACCCTCTAACGTACAAAATCGAGGCTGTATCTTTCAGACTTGATTTTCTGCGTCTATGCGTTTATCCTAATGGACACAAGAATTGACTTTCACTTAAATTTACGTATTATTTTTTCCTTTTCGTTTTTCTGTGGGGAGATAAAAACAAACTCAACTGAACGTCAAACCGTGAAAACATTTTCCTCTTGCTTATTTTGTAAGAAGTATATGAGACTATTCAAAAACAAAAGGATATTCTTTAATACAACATGTTATTTTTAATAAAAAAAATATACATAAAATACATCAACTATTAATTAAATTAATAAGTTTAGCTTTTCGAAACATCACTACTATATTACAATAATAATCATTCAAAAAATATTATTTTGAAGACGTATAACTATAAATATAAAACTATAAATCTGCGTTTCGCATACCTTCGGAGGTAACATATGAAACAATCCACTACCTACAAGAAGATTAAAAAAAGTTCAATTTTCGTGAAATAAAACTCGAATTTGCACGGTCGTTCCTAACTCCCATTCGAAATGGAAAAATTTTTTGAGGAAAATTCGCAATGCACATCCATTTTTCATGGAAACGTATATTTAACAAACGCGTGCACGTAATAACGTGCATGTTCGTTCATCCGGTTTTTCCTAACGTTTCAACAGCAGGTTTTTGTTCCAAAGTCTCGAGGCGCGTTTAATCCAACTTCCTTAATTGGTATATACATTTTGTAAATTTAACATTATTAATTATAACATTCCTTTCAATAACCTAGAAAATATTTTCAGCCTTTACCTAAAACTTGGTCCGTTTTAAATTTTTAAAAATTTTGATCCGATCAGTTGATGTGAAATCGCCAATATAGGTATAGATATAAAAGATGTGTGCATTCGTGAAGCAACGATTTATAGTGCAAAAATTTATCAGGACAATACATTTCTACAATACGATAAATTTTACTAAAAAATTTTCTTCCTGCAATGAAATTCTGAACTTTGTGCAAATAAACAAAAGAAACATTTCTTTTCCAAACGTGAAGTAAATCATCTACGATAGCTCCAAACTCCATTAAACGAACAAAGGCATAACAGATGTTCGAAATTTCCATTGACTCGTTTTAGTAACGACGATTATCAGTACAAAATGAGAGAGCTTGCGCCAAGTTCCTTTCATTAATTTTCACTCGACGCCTTTCCACCCCTTACAATCCTTTTCCGCATTTTTTTCTCTTTGGGCGGTTTGCCATCCTCAGCTTCGCGAAATCCTTTAAAAATCTCGGACATCTAGCACCGGAAGGTCGTTTCCGCTTTTTAATTAAACCGGGAGACACGCCAGAATATTTCCGTTCTTGTCGATAAATGTTTAACGAAGGACCGACTATGCTCCGTCTGTCATTTTTGGTGTCCTTTTTCTTTCATTTGCACCTCTTTCTAGATTGGGAAAAAGGTCTTTGTCCTTCTGCTATTTGAACTATTTCTCTTAACGTGAATTTGTATGCAAAGAAATTTTCGAGAATCAGACTATGTTAGCAAATGATTACATTTTTGGAATTATATACTACTTGAATACATTTTTATAATATAATATTTTTCAAATTTATGTTTAAAAAAAGTTTATATAAATATTTCAAATTAAAATGGTGTAGTAAGATCTTTGGATAAAAAAGTCTATGTAAAGGAAGTCAATTAAATTATCCTGTACTCGACGATATGTGCGATTCTGTTAATTAAAAGATATCCGTCAATAGACAGATGCAGTAATAAAATTTTAATTTTCATTCACTTTTTTTCACTTTTACATATTTGAAAGACAATTACATTAAAATTTATTACATAAAACTATCACATAAACAATTATTCGTATATCTACAAAATAAATTTAAATGTCACTGCGTCTAACGACAAAAAGACATTTGCCGAAAAATTTTCTGATCCGATTACTCTCGGGCTGATTTTTTCTGCCGTAGGATGTAACGTTGGGTAGTTCGTGATGCCGGAAAATCAAGTTTGCGCAATGAATTAACTTCCGAGGTGCCTTGAGGCCGCGGCTTTTGTTGTTCCCTCGCCGCATCCTGCGAATTAACGCCGAGGATACCACGGAACGTTTCAAAAGAATGTCCGTGCCTCGGCGTATCAGTTCGCTTTGTGATCGCGCGGAGCTTCTGAAAAGGTCCCGATCTAGGAGATTGTCTTGAACCGGTGCCGCATCATCCGTAACGGTTCATTCTATCTTTATGAAATGGTATTTTTTATTATTTATTTGACAGGATTATTTTTTCTAGCTTTCAATGGCTTGTAACTTTAAAAGGTTAATGACTTCAATTTTTTTTAATCGTTGTACATTTTGTACGGTGAATGTAAATTAGTTTAAAAGATCTATCAGACTATATTAGCACTGTTTATTTAGTATTTTAATTAAAATTAAATCATTTTAACTAATTGTTAAATTATACCATAAATTAATTTTCTTGGTCTTGTAAAATTCCGTTATGTACTTATAGTGGGTATATTTTTATCGTGATAGTAAGTAATTTATAGAATGTTGTAAGTAGCTGGGGCAAAGAGGATTCTAAGCCACTTACCATCAGAGTATGGTTCTGATCCGTGCTAACAGTTTCCTACCTTACCGACCGATGGTAATACCGACGCCCCCTGCTTTACCAAAGCCTGGCACATCGATACGCGCCGCAGTAGGCACCTGTTTTACCGACAGGCGCCTGTTTTACCATGGCATATGAATAATAAGTTGTTTTACCATGGCAAACATATCGATACGCACCCAGTAGGAACCTGTTTTACCGACAGGAGCCTGTTTTACCATGGCATATGAATAATAAGCTGTTTTACCATGGCATTCGATGCGCGCGCCCTCCCGAGTGGAACCTGCATTACCATGGATATCGGCGCGAGCGCCCCCTGAACCTAACCTAATTTACGACGGCTATCGACGCGAGCGCCCCCCATCGGCCCGCGCGCGCGCGCCACCTTGCCAACGCGACGTAATCTGTTGTATCGACTTTGAGAATGCATGTTAAAGTTAATTGGAAAATTACTTTTTATAATATAAATCAATATTCTTATGAAACAAATAATTATTTTTCAAAGCAGTTTAAAATGAATTTTTTTTTTTCAATGCAATAACTTATTTAGATTTTATTATGTCAAGTGTAATTAAGGAGAGAGGATGAGAAGATGGGTTAAAAATTATAATACTATAAATTGGTTTAATACATATATTGTAAAAAAAATGATTTTGTTACAAAATTTTTACAAGCTTAAGTGAATATAAACGATGTAACACTCATGCATACACATTCATACATTCATACAAATTCAACTTTACAATTTCCCAAGTATTTGAGATATACAACACGCTTATTTATTTCATCGCTTAAAAAGTTAAACGCATTTTCAGTTTCCAGTAAATGTTTATTCACTTGCGCCGGCATAAATACGTCAAACGTTTTATTTAATTCCACTACTACTTTCTCACCAAATTTAGTTTTAACACGTTTAACATAAGTTATTGGGTATCTCTCTCCTATAGTTAAATCTTTAAGTCTACGAGAAGGCAAGTAGCATGACGATCGGGCTGCTGCGTTTAACTGCTCCATATTTTACTTATATTCAGTCTTTACTCAGTTGTAAGTAGTATGGAAATAATGCTCAAGCCTAGTAACTCGCCTTTTTATAGCAGATTCATCTCACCCCACTCTATTTCTCGATGTTTCCCCCACCGAGTGTACAGTTTTTAGATAATTAAACTTATTATTAATCGTAAGATCGAGTGCCCCTTCCCCATCATCAGCTTCATCGTCTGCCGAACATGTACTACAGGTCGATGAGGTCGTGGGTCCAAAGTTACTTATAAACCACTCTTTTAAAGCACACACATTTCTTACTGCACAATTTTTCTGTACACTTGGGTAATGGTTATCGCATTGAACTTTTACATTTGTAATTAGTTGGCGTAAAGGTGGACAATTGAAGTCCTCCAAATTTTTTACATTCGAAAAGTATGGTTTAAGCCATTGAACCTTTTGCAAGCCTTTTACATATAACGTAGGTTGCAAGTGCTGCTCCATATCAATAAAAATATTATCCACCTTATAGTACGGTGTATCACCAGAATACCAGAATAAACCATGATTATACTTTGTTAGCCACATATTCTCATCACGTGCTTCCATTGGTAGTGAACCCCATTCACATGGTGGTTGAAATAGATATACACATGGTGTAGCATAGTCGTTGTTTAGATCAAGAATCGCAACTTCTTTGAAAACAATCTCATGCCTGCTGCTCTTGAAGCATTGCATGTCCACAATATACTGCATATTCTGTAACAAAAATGATTAACAAACCATTTAATATGATTAAATTAGAAATAATGTATATAAAAAAGATACTGTAATACTTACGAGTTTTATATTAATGTAGTAACGCTTTTAAATTGTACAAAAAGTAATCGACGAATGATGTGCAACGTTCTCTAATCCACTATTTATACCCACAATCATGCTTAGTACGCATGCGCGCCCCCCTCTGCCATTTATTAATTAATTATGCGCGCGCAGACTGGGTCAGTCCTACTTTAATATAATATGCATGGGCATCTTACTACAGCGTAGCAAGAATTATAAACCCCACCGCGAATACGCGTGCGCGCGCACACAACTGCTTAAGCATCTCCCACCGCGAGCGCGCCCCACCGCGAATACGCGTGCGCGCGCGCACAATTGCGTAAGCAGCGGGAGCATCTCCCACCGCGAGCGCACCCCACCGCGAATACGCGTGCGCGCGCATAATTGCACAAGCATCTCCCACCGCGAATACGTGTGCGCGCTCAATTCCCACCTATGCGTACATCGCGAGTCAACTCGCTTCCCATTACATAAAGTTGAAAGAAATTTGATTTCAAATAATGCAAGCACATTGGCTTGGGGTGATTATAAAATTAGATAAAGACTATAGTGTACCTATATAATTATAGTGATTAATATCATTATTATAGTATAATTCATTCAGAAGTATAGATATCAATACAATATGAAATTGAAAAATTTGCTGGTGAAATTTCACAAAACTTCACTCGGCCTTTATCCCCACTCCTCCCTACATGCTAACTTTTTTATTAATAGAATTAAAGCAATATAAAAAATACTGGGTGAATCTACGTTTCAAAAGATGAAAAAAAGGTATTCTTTAAATTTTCTGTAATATCAATAGTTTTTGAGAAAAAAAATAAAATCCATGAATTTTATAAGAAAATGCTTGACTCGGCCTTTATCCCCACTCCTCCCTACATGCTAACTTTTTTATTAATTGACTTAGAGCAATTTAAAAAATACTGGGTGAATCTACGTTTCAAATGATGAAAAAAAGGTATTCTTTAAATTTTCTGTAATATCAATAGTTTTTGAAAAAAAAAATAAAATCCATAAATTTTATAAGAAAATGCTTGACTCGGCCTTTATCCCCACTCCTCCCTACATGCTAACTTTTTTATTAATAGAATTAAAGCAATATAAAAAATACTGGGTGAATCTACGTTTCAAATGATGAAAAAAAGGTATTCTTTAAATTTTCTGTAATATCAATAGTTTTTGAGAAAAAAAATAAAATCCATAAATTTTATAAGAAAATGCTTGACTCGGCCTTTATCCCCACTCCTCCCTACATGCTAACTTTTTTATTAATTGTCTTAGAGCAATTTAAAAAATACTGGGTGAATCTACGTTTCAAATGATGAAAAAAAGGTATTCTTTAAATTTTCTGTAATATCAATAGTTTTTGAGATAAAAAATAAAATCAATTTTAATGTACGTATAGATTTTTTAAACATTTTTATCTTAAAAACTATTGATATTACAGAAAATTTAAAGAATACCTTTTTTTCATCATTTGAAACGTAGATTCACCCAGTATTTTTTAAATTGCTCTAAGACAATTAATAAAAAAGTTAGCATGTAGGGAGGAGTGGGGATAAAGGCCGAGTCAAGCATTTTCTTATAAAATTTATGGATTTTATTTTTTTTCTCAAAAACTATTGATATTACAGAAAATTTAAAGAATACCTTTTTTTCATCATTTGAAACGTAGATTCACCCAGTATTTTTTATATTGCTTTAATTCTATTAATAAAAAAGTTAGCATGTAGGGAGGAGTGGGGATAAAGGCCGAGTGAAGTTTTGTGAAATTTCACCAGCAAATTTTTCAATTTCAATTTTATATTGTATTGATATCTATACTTCTCAATGAATTATACTATAATAATGATATTAAACACTATAATTATATAGGTACACTATAGTCTTTATCTAATTTTATAATCACCCCAAGCCAATGTGCTTGCTTTATTTGAAATCAAATATCTTTTATAGTCTTAAATAATAAATGCATTTTTTAAGTTTATTAATACAAAAGGTAGCATGTAGGAGAAGTGGCGCGCGCACACTATTGCATAAGCAGCGGGAGTATTCGCGAGCGCACCCCACCGCAATTACGAGTGCGCGCGCACACAATTGCGTAAGCAGCGGGAGCATCTCCCACCGCGAGCGCACCCCACCGCGAATACAAGTGCGCGCGCACACAATTGCGTAAGCAGCGGGACCATCTCCCACCGCGAGCGCGCCCCACCGCGGATACGAGTGCGCGCGCAACTCTCACCGATGCATACACCGCGAGTAAACTCGCTCCCCACCGCGAGTTAGTATCTGCGCACGCATGCTGCACCGCGAGTATCCGTTAGTGGGGTGGATGTTATTTATACGAGTTGCGCAACGTTCCGGTCAATAGTCGACGAGAAGGTCGACGAGAAGGAGCTACGGCGGTGTGAATAATAAGGTAATATACTTTCTTACTATTTTTTTATTGTTTCAGGGCAATGATGTAGAAGGATCAAGGAATTTTTTCTGTTCAACGATCTTCGTGTTCTTTTCTCTGTTTCAGATATCCACGGATTTTTCTTTTTTTTTCGTTTGTTTCAGATGTAGCTGTATTTTTTTTTTATTTTACCTCTGTTTCAGATATCCATGGATTTTTCTTTTTTTTTCGTTTGTTTCAGATGTAGCTGTATTTTTTTTTATTTTACCTCTGTTTCAGATATCCACGGATTTTTCTTTTTTTTTCGTTTGTTTCAGATGTAGCTGTATTTTTTTTATTTTACCTCTGTTTCAGATATCCATGGATTTTTCTTTTTTTTTTCGTTTGTTTCAGATGTAGCTGTATTTTTTTATTTTACCTCTGTTTCAGATATCCACGGATTTTTCTTTTTTTTTCGTTTGTTTCAGATGTAGCTGTATTTTTTTTTATTTTACCTCTGTTTCAGATATCCATGGATTTTTCTTTTTTTTTCGTTTGTTTCAGATGTAGCTGTATTTTTTTTTATTTTACCTCTGTTTCAGATATCCACGGATTTTTCTTTCTTTTTTCGTTTGTTTCAGATGTAGCTGTATTTTTTTTTATTTTACCTCTGTTTCAGATATCCATGGATTATTCTTTTTTTTTCGTTTGTTTCAGATGTAGCTGTATTTTTTTTATTTTACCTCTGTTTCAGATATCCACGGATTTTTCTTTTTTTTTCGTTTGTTTCAGATGTAGCTGTATTTTTTTTTCTTTTCTCTGTTTCAGATATTGATATAGGTCAACTAGTTTTTTCTGTTGCAGAGAGCAGTTTTACATAAGAATATCAATCTTTATGTTTCAGGTTGAAAATGGTGCATGCGTGGCAAAGAAGGCGAAAAAAGTGAATTGGGGAGCCCTCTTTCGAGATAAGATTGAATCAGAGTAGGTGGATGTTGGTAAGATGGGGAGAATATGAGCTGGTAAAGTAGAGTTTACCCTGTTAGGGTAAGGTAGAGAGGCATCAATGTATGAAACATGCGTCGGTAACAGTTATCAACCTTTGATGTGAGTATATATTGATTTTATCATTGATCGATTCATATGTAATATTATAATTATTTGAAATTTTTTTTCACAGGTACAATTTGATTTGAGTATTGAGCTATTGAGATTTGAATTAATGGTCTCTTATTGATAAAAGGTATTGAAATTTCATTTGTATAATAGTTAATGTATAAGTTTAGTATCATTTTTTTTCAATAGGATATTTTATTCTTTGTAGGAAACGTTCGGAAGGTCAAAAAGGGTTTCATACAAAAAACAATAGCCCTTATGTTCAATATGTTTCCTACATTTTTTTTGATAAGCTTAAACAGATTTTTGAGTGTTTGCAAGGATGAAAATTATTTCACTTTGTCAGTATTCTTTAAAACTTCATCGTTGAAAGATGGTTGCTCCAGCAGTTATTGTGGAAAGAAGTGTCGTAGAAAGAAGTGACGGTGTATCATCGGTATTAGCTATTCATGTTAATACCGATGAACGGCACGATCCGCGACTTGCGCGGGTTAAAAGACCTGTGATAAATCTACCACTACCACCGTGGAGTAAGAAGTTAAACGTGAGTGTTTTTTTTTTCGTTATTATTAGTGTTCTTGTAAATAAAAAATTAATAATAAATTATATTATTTTTTCAGCCTAACTGGCACATCCATTCTCCAGAGTGGATAACGAGATTTGCCGTTGTAAGTACATTAATATAATTTTTTGTCTATAAATAAAAATTTTATTTTACATAAATTTTAATTAATTAATTTTTTACAGCGAGCGGAGCATTGCATTCTAGAGCTCCCGCAACAATCTGCGGAAGATCATGTAAGTATAAAAAATTTTTTTATAAATTATAGATAAACATATATTTTATATTTATTTACAGGTTAAACCAAAGATTAAGCGGACGAGGTGGGATGTACCACCGATGCATAGCATTTTCAGTACTATGAGTACCCCACCAGACCCTGTATCACCGATACATTCACCACCCACAGCATTACCAACACCACAACCACCGCCACCAACATTACCAACACCACCACCACCACCACCAACACCACCACCGCCAACACTACCAACACCACCACCACCGCCAACACTACCAACACCACCACCACCAACAACACCACCAACACTACCAACACCAACACCACTAACAACACCACCAACACTACCAACACCAACACCACTAACACCATCAAGACTGACTGGGAATAACATTAAAATAAAAAAAATCGTTCTGGTAAGCATAAAATTTTTATTAATATAATAATATTATAAATAATATATATAATTTAACTTTTTTCTTTACAGTTGGAAAACCCGTTACCAATTATAAACACTGCGCGAAGAAAAAAATTTCAAAATTTTTTTGATAATTTCATAAAAAATGAAGCGATTCAGGAGGAGGAAGCGGGACCTACAAAAAGAAGAAAAACGCGACCGAAAAAAATAATATAACTACTTTTTTTTTAACAAAAAAATTTTATACTTTTTTACTTTAGTTATTATAATGATTCGTTTTATATTTTTTTTTCTATACAGCCTAGCATTCTTAATTTTAGTTTTTAATTTTAGTAATAGAAGGTTTTTTGTATTATTAGATTTAAGTACAATTTCTACATTTTTTATATCATTATTTTTATAATTAATATTACGTTATTTAGGTTAGTTTTAAATGTTTTGTATAGTTTATATTTTGTTTAAATATATATATATATATTTTATAAAAATAATTTGAGTTCATTTATTTATACAATATCTTAACTAACCAATTACACACACACACACACACACACACACACACACACACACACACACACACACACACACACACACACACACACACACACACACACACACACACACACACACACACACACACACACACACATACACATACACATACACATACACACAAAATTACCTAGCATTCTACATCTCTTTTCCTTTTTGCGCATGCGTCAACTACTCCCGGTAGCGTCTTCCCCCACGCGAGCGGTGCCGCGTCACTCGAGGTGGCGCGGCAGACGAAGCTTGGCGTCTTCCCCCCCACGCGAGCGGTGACGCGTCACTCGAGGTGGCGCGGCAGACGAAGCTTGGCGTCTTCCCCCCCACGCGAGCGGTGACGCGTCACTCGAGGTGGCGCGGCAGACGAAGCTTGGCGTCTTCCCCAACGCGAGATGTCGCTGCGCCCCCTTGTCTCAGAGAGTTGAAGCTTCGCGTCTCTCTCTCTCTCTCTCTCTCTCTCTCCGTACTCGAGCGGTGGCGCTGTGCCCCCCCCCCTTGTCTCAGAGAGTTGAAGCTCCGTACTCGAGCGGTGGCGCATTGCAATACAGATCCTCTCTGTCGCTAGTGAAAGCGCGGGGAATGTGAACTGCATACATAGTTTTTTTCTCCATGTACATTTTATCTCATATTTAAATTTTTAAATTAACATTTTACACTCAACATTTCCCCCACCATTTCTCTTATAAAGAGTATATAATGAGACGTATCCACAATGAGGTTTCATTCTGTTTTTTAATAGTTTGAGCTTCACATCGTCTTTAAAATGGAAAATATTTTAGCAGAGTGTCTAGGTCATGTACGTTACTTGGAGGAAGCTGAAAATTTGATTTCTTCAACATTTAAGCCTGAAATTGTAGATCGGTGGATAAGCCAATGTACTTTTTCACTCAAGACTTTACGAAAAGTTTCTCATAATAATTTGCTTTCCATTTCTCAGAAACAAGCGGTACTGTATGCTATTTCTAAAGTTGAATGCATGAAAGTGCGGTTAATTGCAAAAGTAAAAAAAGGAGAAGGAATCAGGAAAGTAAATATAAGTGACCGTGTTCGCTGGATTAAATTGGATAGTGCTTTTGAGAATCGCATGCAAACGAATGTAATTGCAAACATTACGCACATTGATTTAACATCGTTTTTAAAAGATGTTTTAATTTTATTCACAAAGAATGTGAAAAAACTATTAAAAAATGGTAAAGCGTATAAAATAAATACTGTATTATCATGCAAATTTAAAAAAATTTCAAATAATGTTGAAAATAATATTAAGGAAATAGTTGATACCAAACACTTTACTACACCTAACGTTGAAATTTTTCCATATACATTATTGAAATCATGGTTTAATGAGCATGTACGAGACTATCTTTTAAGAGATGTAGAAGAATTTCAAGAGCGGGATTCTGGTTGGACACTTGATTCAATTATAAATATTCAACTTAATATAAATAGATATAATCCACTACGAGCTGCAGGATCTTACATACCGTTACCAGAGTTCATACAGAAAAAGAAAGCATGTATAAATGTTCAAAATAATGATGAAGAATGTTTTAAATGGGCGATTCTATCCGCTTTGCATCCAGTTTCTTACAAAAATCATCCATATAGAGTTACACATTATTTACCTTTTAGCGATGAATTAAATATGAAAGGTATCACATTTCCAGTATCTATACGTCAAATTCACAGATTTGAAAAACAAAACAGTGACATATCAATAAACGTGTTTGGCTTCGAAAACAAAAATTTTATACCTCTTTATTTAACAAAGAATAAAAAAAATAAACATATTAATCTACTTAAATTTGCACATTATTTTGATATCAGAGCTTCTGTTTGCAGTAATGATGAAATAAAATATCATTATGTATATATTAAAGACTTATCGAGATTAATAAGAAAAAGTTTAACAAATACAAAACGTAAACAATACATATGTGATAGATGTTTACACTTTTTTAATACTACACAAAAACTCAGTGAACATGAATTGTGTTGTAAAGAAATGAATAATTGTAAAATAACTCTACCGAAAGAGGGAAAAAATGTAATAAAATTTAAAAATTTTCATTGTAAAGAAAAAATTCCTTTTATTATATATGCCGACTGTGAATGTCTGTTAAAACCTATTGTTCAAGAGAAGGAGGAAAATGAAATTATAAAGAAAAGTGTAGCATTTCAAAGGCATGAAATATTTAGTATTGGATACTATTTGAAATGTAGTTATGATGAAAATATTTCAAGATATAATTGCTATCGAGGACAAGATGCAGCCAAATGGTTTGCTCAAGAATTAAAATTTATTGCTAACTTTATTCAAAGTGTATACAAACATCCAGAGCCTATGGAAACACTAACTTCAGAAAAAATTACTTATCATAGAAATTCAAATGTTTGTCATATTTGTGAAAAATCGTTTCATAATCGAATTAAAGTTCATGATCACTGTCATTTAACGAACAAATATAGAGGCCCTGCACATGCTGGCTGTAATCTTAATTATCAAGACTCAAGAATGATACCTGTCGTATTTCATAATCTCAGTGGCTATGATGCACATTTTATAATTTATGATGTTTGTAATAATTTTGCAGGTCGCATCGATTTGCTTCCATTGACTAAGGAACGTTACATCTCTTTCACAAAACATGTTGCAAATAGCAATATTCAATTTCGATTTATAGATTCTTACCGATTTATGGCTTCATCACTTGACAAATTAGCATCTTATCTTCATGAGTATAAAATAGTTAATTCAGTATTTTCAAATATTCAGGAGGAAAAAATCAGACTATTAACTCGAAAAGGAGTTTTACCTTATGAGTATATTGATTGCTTTGAGAAACTTGATGAAACTCAATTACCTGAAAAAGATAAATTTTTCAGTCATCTTAACGACTCAACAGTATCGGATGATGATTATGAGCATGCGCAAAAAGTATGGCAAGAATTTAATTTACAAACACTAGGTCAATATTCAGATCTATATATGAAGACGGATATCTTATTACTCGCTGATGTTTTCGAGAATTTTCGTGATCAATGCATTAAAGCGTACGGTCTTGATCCAGGTCACTATTTTACTACACCAGGATTTACATGGGATTGCATGTTAAAGCATACAGGTGTAGAATTAAAACTTTTATGTGATATCGATATGGTTTTGTTTGTAGAACGAGGAATTAGAGGAGGTCTTAGTCAATGTTCAAACAGATACGCTATCGCAAACAATAAATATATGAGAGATACCTATGATTCTGATAAAGAGGATGTTTATCTAATGTACTTAGATGCTAACAATTTGTACGGTTGGTCGATGACTCAAGCACTACCTTACAATGGTTTCGAATGGTTAGAAAATTATGAAGATATTAATTTTCTGGAAATTGATGACAATGCATCAATTGGTTACATACTAGAGGTGGATTTAGACTATCCACATAGTATTCATGACAAGCATAATGATTTACCTTTTTGTACGAACCATGCAAAACCTCCTGGTTCAAAGCAGGAAAAACTTTTAGCTACTCTCGAAAATAAACGAAATTATGTCATACATTACCGAACCCTCAAGCAGGCAGTATCGAATGGACTTCATTTAAAAAAAATTCATAAAGTTTTACAGTTTGCGCAGTCAACCTGGCTCAAACCTTACATAGAATTAAATAGTTCAATGAGAGCTTTAGCTAAAAATGAATTTGAAAAAAATCTATTTAAACTAATGAATAATGCTGTGTTTGGTAAGACTATGGAAAATGTGCGTAAACATGTAGACGTAAAACTTGTAACAAAGTGGGATGGAAGATATGGTGTAGAAGCTTTAATATCAAAACCAAATTTTCATAGTAGAACAATATTTAGTGAAAATTTAGTTGCCATTGAATTGCAAAAAACAGAAGTATTTATGAATAAGCCTATATATGTAGGACTCACAGTACTGGATATCTCAAAAACACTTATGTACGATTTCCACTACAACTATATGATAAAAATGTATCAACAAAATTGTAAACTCTTGTACACGGATACAGATAGTCTAATTTATGCTATAAAGTGTCAGGATATATACGAGGATATAAAAAGAAATTTAAAATATTTTGACACTTCAGATTATCCCGAAGACAACGAATTTGGAATGCCACGCGTAAATAAAAAAATTGTTGGACTTATGAAGGATGAATGTAATGGAAAAATATTAACAGAATTTATAGGCTTAAGAAGTAAGATGTATTGTACACGAGTGAATGGACAAGATTGTATGAAAAAAATTAAAGGAATCAAAACGTCAGTCGTGAAAAATACAATCGATTTTAATGACTACCTGGACTGTTTACAAAATTCAAACATTAAACAAAGACAACAGTACACAATTCAATCTAAACTGCATAAGGTTGAAACTGTTAGACAACAAAAAGTTGCACTCAATCCATACGATGATAAGAGATATTTAATTCCAAACAGTACAGACACATTGGCTTGGGGTCATTATAAAATAAAGTAAGTATCCATTTTTTTTTAAATCAGTACCATTTGCTTGTAATTTGTTTTTTAAATGTTTTTTTACTATTTTTCAGATGAATAGTGATAAACATGTTCATTTTAAAGAAAACGTTGAAATTCACTATTTGCATTCATGGAAACATGCATACCAGAATGCTCGACGGGGACAATGGATGCAGATTGCTTGCGATCGAGAACGATTTCGTTTAAGAATTATGAAAACTAGTACAATTGTTACACCTATATTGTTAAAAAAAATTTATGAAATAAATGTAACTAAATGATTAACTTTTTTGTTAAATATTATATTTTCTTTAAATGAATAAATAAATGTAATTAATTCTTAAATAGCTTGTTAATTTATTTATAAGATGTTTAAAAGTGAATGGGAATAAATAAATGAATAACTACAAATTTTTTAATTAATAAAGTGTTTATTTATTTCAAACTTACATATCATTTTTATTTATCCAACTATTATGAGAATTATCAAATCCTAACCACTTTACATAATAATTATTACCACTTTTTTTAATAATTTTTTCTACTAAATATATATCTGGACATTTAGTCTTGAGAAGTTCCTGCTCATAAAATCCCCCTGCTATTGGCTTATTCTTATAATCCTTTAAGTGAAATGTAACTGGATTCGTATGACTAACTCGGTCGATAGTGAAAATTTCTGTAGACCAGTTTGGTGTGTAACCTTTCTCAAAAACTTGCTTGCTTTTACTAACACGCACTTTATCACCAACTGTAAACTTTGTATATTTAAGCAGTTTTCTTGAGAGATTTTGAGTGGAAATGCGTTGAATTATTGCACCAACGTCAGCTGTTTTCACATCTGAAGGTTTCATTCCAATTGTTCGATGTTTAGTATTGTTATATTTCATGATTAAATCTGGTAAGATGTCTAACCATTTATGATTACCTTGTAAACTAAATTTTTTCCACATATTACTTTTCAACGTGCGATTGAATCGTTCGCAAATGGAAGCTTTAAGTTTACTAAAAGTTGAGTATAAATTAACTTTATATTTCTTCATGAGACTATCAAAATCTTTATTGTAAAATTCTTTGCCTCGGTCACAGTGCAAGTTCTTTGGCACATATCCTTTTTTAAATATTGATTCTACTGCTTTTGATACTTCTTTACCAGTTTTTTGTTTTACTGGTACAGCCCATGCAAACTTAGACAGTGTGTCAATGACTGTAAGTAAATATTTAAATCCTTTATTTTCTCTGTGATAGGGTATCATTTCAACTAAATCAGCTTGCCAAGTTTCATTCAAATCACGTAGTTCATACTTTCGACGTGCATAATTTCTTCGTGCTGGTTTATGAAGTTCTTCTACCAAATTTCGTCGCTCAGATTGCATATTTGTTTTTTTTTTATAACTTTTTATAACCTTTTTGTTCTGCCATAGATTTCGTGTTTGTAGAGAATTTTTTATGATACTGTTTCCACTGCTGTGAAGGTTGATCCTTTGTTTTTTGATTATTTTGCTCAAGAGGAGTATAACCTTTACTACTGTTCGGTCCCATTATACTTATCGAATGATGTAATATTAACACATGCAATCTATTTATACTATTTTATTATTATTTATGAAATTTCATTGTTTACAATTGGACTATAATCTTTTACATTTCGAACAAGTTTTACATCATAATTCTTAATTTTTAAATCAATTTCATCTCGTAACATATCTATTAAGTTTTCTATTTCAGTGATTGCATTTAATAATCGTGTTGTGACGTCAGTTATTTTTTTTATTTCCTCCTGCAGAGTTTTAAGATTTACAGCATCCTTTGGTTGAGTTGGTGCTGCCACGTTACATAGTCTCTTGTTTTCAATGTCATATTGTCCATCTTGAGTATGCTTGTAACCAATGCCTGGAGGACCACGATTAACTGGCATATGCCCCAAGTGCCTACCAAACACATCAACACTCATATTGTAATCTTCAATGGATGATATTAGCCTCACGTAATTCTTCAACGATAGAATGAATCTCGTTTACGTGATTTTGATTGCCAGCTGATGTTTCAGCTAACAACAGCCTTAAACGATCTACCAGTTCGTTAGGATTGTCCCAATATATATAGTCAGTAGTAGCATGTTTGTAAACGATTTTTTGTGGTGGGGGTAATGATAATCCAGTACCACTACGTCGTTTATTTTTAATTAACTTTGCAATATAATTATTATACTTGTTACTAGATTGTTCTCGTATTTCTTCAGCTGATTTATAATACTTTCTAAAAGCATTCGTATTGTTAATAATTTCACCATAAGCATTCAAATCTGCTTTATTAATGACTGTATTATCAGGTTCTTTCTTAAATAATAATTGTACAAGACCAGGACTTTTTTTATACTTTTTATTACCTATAATAATATCATCATTATCAAATGATATAGGACTATCACCAATTTTAAACGTATCATTCATAAACTTTCTTACACCGTACACAATGTCTAATGTTTTAGTTTCTCCTCTTCGAAGCATTGTAATGTATTTATTCTCAAGATCAAAGTTTGGAGATGTTGGTGGGGTATCTGTTAAGGTTGTATCAACATCACTAACTGCAGACATATAGCCTACTTCGTCATCATCAAAATCATTCTCCTCTTCACTCTTTAATTCTTTAGTTTTAAACTCTGATTTTACTTCATTCTTTACATGTGAACTTAACTTTTTTTTCTTCTGTTGGTGGAAAGGTGTTTCAGAAACATTAATTAATTTTTCAAGTGGTTGAACAATAGGTTTAAATGTTTCATTTAAAATTTTTTCAGTATCAGTTTTGCTTGATTTGAGTAAATCATATTTGCGTTTGATAGCATTACGAGCTTTTTCCATTTGCTGTAGAACATTAATTTGCTCACTAAAATCAGTCATGTTGACTTTTCAAAGACTTGGACTAGAATGACTGTTTTAAACGGTTAATGCTGCATTTATAAGAAATTGATCGAATCCTTTCCTATATCTACCATCATTTATTTCCCGATCTTTATCTAATACTAAGAAACCATGATTACTATTCCAACAGGATGAACACAAGTCTTTGAAACGTTGATATGTCATGTCAGTATTAACATGATCATTGTACACATGTTTTAAATTCATATCATCTTGTCGAAAAATTATTAAAAAATTTACATTATCTCTAACTAAATGTTTCGGTACTTGTGCATATGATTGACAAAGATAGAAACAATCAACATTTTTATGTCGACCCATACAATAGAAAGCTTTTACATTACCCTGCTTTTCACACGCAATATCATCAAAAATCATAACTGAATTAGGACGTGCTGTATCGGGGGATACTACAAGATCATAATCGCTGTAAGGTAAGTATTCAACACCATCAATTGGTTCAATGAGTTTCTCAAGAAACTTATATTTCGGTTGATTCAAGGACTTCGAGTATATGTAAATATTCTCAAATTTTAAACCATTAGGATGTGTGATTAGCGCTAGTAACGCATTAGTCTTTCCACAGTTTGACGGTCCACAAAATACAGCACGTATGGTATTCGGTAACAAATCACCATGTCGTTTAATATTTTTATCTTTTACCTCTGTAAGAGTATCAAAATTTATGACTGGAAGTTTGAGAGACTGTTTTTTGAAATCCATCGCTTTCAAAGTTTCAATCACAACTGTTGACTAATAGTATAAAAGGAAGTATTTATACGATTTAGAGTCATTCATACTTGAACCTCCGGAGTGGAATGATTGTTCACAAAGGTAAAGGTGCACTAAACAAACTTATTAATAAATTACCATTCGAACTGCATGTACCAGGCTATCAATATTGTGGACCAGGTACTAAATTAAAAAAGAGGTTAGAACGTGGAGATCCTGGTATTAATCCATTGGACGCTTCTTGTAAGGAACACGATATTGCTTACTCACAGAACCGGGAAAATGTTGCTGCTAGAAACGCTGCCGATCGAGTTTTAGCAGAGAAGGCGTGGAATCGTGTGTTTGCAAAGGACGCTAATTTTGGTGAAAAAGCTACAGCTTATGCTATAACAAACGTTATGAAAATGAAATCAAAACTTGGTATGGGGGTGAAAAAACGTAAAAATATACAGAAAAAAAAATTTTCATTAAAAAAAATAATTAATAAAACATCAAAGTTTATTACACCTAGTAGTAATTCAAAAGTAGTTATTAAATCAGCGTTAAAAGCTGCACGAGATGGCGTAAAGAAGGTGGGAGGTAAACGTAAAATAATATTATCAAGAATACTACCCATTCCAAAAATGGGTGGTTTCTTACCAGCGCTCATTCCAATTTTTGCAGGTCTCAGTGCCGTTGGTTCTTTGGCAGGTGGAGCTGCTGGCATAGCAAATGCTGTTAATAAAGCTAGTGCTGCTAAGAAACAATTGGAAGAGAAAAAAAGACATAACCTACATATGGAATCACTAGCTATTGGAAAAGGTTTATATTTGAAACCACATCAAAAAGGTTTCGGTATAGTCGTTAATAATAGTAATAAAATATGTAAGAAAAAAAAAAGATGTCCAAGAAAAAAAAAAACTTTATCAAAATAATACTTCCTCATCGACCACTGAATGAACTCGATATACTTAAATATGTTCAGAAATTAAAAATATCAAATTTTCGTGGAGTGTTTATGAGAGATTCATTACCTCGCAGTGGGCCATGGTATAAGGAATCAGCCTATTGTAAATCTCGATAACAAAACTGGTCCTGGTACTCATTGGGTAGCTTATCGCAAAGATGGTAACAACGTTTCCTATTTCGACAGTTTTGGAGATTTGAGACCACCCACAGATATTATTAATTACTTAAAAAATAATAAAATTCAATATAATTATAAAAGATATCAAGAATTTAATTCTTTTATTTGTGGACACCTCTGCTTAAAATTTCTAGCAAATTTGTTGAACCATTCAGACAATTATAATCTTTATAAATAAATGTTGCTGCTGTTAAGATTTTAGTAATAGATGAACAGTCAAGATGATTGAATCTCTGACTCTCAGCTTATCAGGTACCTCCTCAGTATTGGAGACTCACTATTTTCCACCTATTGAATTAGATCATGACAAGACATACGCTTTAGGTCTCGTTGAACTGTTAACATTCAACTCAATTCCAAACATTGATTTTGGACACAATAAATTCTACGTTGGAAATGAAACTATTGAACTAGCTACAGGTAGTTATGAAATAGAAGATCTTGAGAAAACATTATTGGAAATTCTTAAATCCAAAAATATAAAAATTAGTATCAAACCAAACAACAACACGTTGCGCAGTATTATTACATCCAGTCATCAGATTGATTTTCGTCCACATGACTCTATCGGACGTGTGTTAGGTTTTACAAAACGTCTCTTACCACCCTATATAAGTCATACATCTGACTTACCAGTAGCCATTCTCAAAGTAAACGCACTACGAGTTGAATGTAATATCACTTCAGGAGCGTACATTAACCAAAATAAAGTTCATACAATTCATGAATTTTTTCCTGCTGTACCACCAGGATATAAAATTATTGAGGTTCCAAAGCAAATTATTTACTTACCTATATCTGTAAAAATTATCGACTACTTGCAATTACGTATCATAGATCAAGACGGTGACTTAGTAAATCTTCGTGGTGAGGTTATCACAATTCGCTTACATTTAAAAAAAGTGACGTGATGGGAATTGTTTTTAATGCTAAGGTTGGTAGAGGGTATATTAACTCGTCACCATGCCGTCAGACGATCAATCGTCCTCAGACAGTCAACAGACTAACACGTCAAAACATTCAATTTCTAAGGAGCTTGGGTCTCAGAATCGTCGACATAAGGAAAAGAAGACTATACAACAAAAAATAACTTGCATTTTAATTTGCTGCTGTCGTCAACGAAATGGAAGAAATACTAAATGTACAGTCACCAGTTGTCTTTGATGAATCGATAGCACATCAAGAAATACATGCGCATCAGCCATACACTTCACTAGCATTCAACAATAGTGATGAGATTCGTATATCCATACAACATCAAGATCTATGCCTTTTACCATACAAAAGTTCACTTCACATTTGTGGAAAAATAACAAAAGCTGATGGAACTGCATTATCTCACACAACTTTAGTAAATAATGCTATTTGCCATTTATTCGAAGAAATTCGATATGAAATTAATGCGATAGAAATCGATAGATGTAAAAATGTAGGACTAACTAGTCTTGTGAAAGGTTACATCTCCTATAGTCCGAATCAAAGCAAATTTTTAGAAAATGCTGGATGGATAGATGTTGAAGAAAAAAATCAAATAACTGATAATAATGGATATTTTGACGTTTCTATACCATTGTCTATGATTTTAGGATTTACTGAAGATTATCGAAAAATTGTTATTAATGTTAAACACGAGCTCATACTCATGAGATCTAGAAATGACTTGAATGCTGTTGTTCAAGAATCTTTTAAAGTAAATGAGAGAAATGCCTACGAATCATTCAAGATTCACTTAAATCGTATAGAATGGCTGATGCCTTACATAGTAATGTCAGACCGACGTAAAATACAATTATTTAATTATATTCAAAAAGATGTACCGATAGCTATGAGCTTCCGGTCTTGGGAATTGTATGAATATCCAATGCTTCCATCAACATCACACCACATCTGGACTGTAAAAACAACTAATCAGTTGGAAAAACCAAGATTTGTAATCGTAGCATTTCAAACCAATCGAAAAAATATAAATTCCATGAATGCAAGTAGGTTTGATCATTGCGACATTACCAATATAAAACTATTTCTTAATTCACAATATTATCCTTATGGAAACTTAAATCTTGATATATCACATAATCAGTATGCTCTCTTGTATGATATGTATGCAAAATTTCAAAATGTTTATTATAACAAAGACAATATTGTAGATCCATTATTAACTAAAAATGAATTTAAAACAATTGCACCACTAATTGTTATCGATTGTTCAAAACAAAACGAAACACTGAAGCAAGCTGCCGTTGATGTACGTCTAGAATTTGAAGTTAAAAATAATATTCCTGCGGGAACTACTGCTTACTGCTTAATATTACACGATCGTATTGTACAATATAACCCTATTAGTGGAGATGTAAAAAAACTTGTATAAATGTTATTTGAAATAATAAATAAATATCTTACAAACACAGACAAAGTTTTTTTTTCTTTTATCACCATCTTTCCATTCCCACATATCATTAATAACTATAATTAATTATTAATGTCAATGTCGATACAACAGATTACGTCGCGTTGGCAAGGTGGCGCGCGCGCGCGGGCCGATGGGGGGCGCTCGCGTCGATACCCGTCGTAAATTAGGTTAGGTTCAGGGGGCGCTCGCGCCGATATCCATGGTAATGCAGGTTCCACTCGGGAGGGCGCGCGCATCGAATGCCATGGTAAAACAGCTTATTATTCATATGCCATGGTAAAACAGGCTCCTGTCGGTAAAACAGGTTCCTACTGGGTGCGTATCGATATGTTTGCCATGGTAAAGCAACTTATTATTCATATGCCATGGTAAAACAGGCGCCTGTCGGTAAAACAGGTGCCTACTGCGGCGCGTATCGATGTGCCAGGCTTTGGTAAAGCAGGGGGCGTCGGTATTACCATCGGTCGGTAAGGTAGGAAACTGTTAGCACGGATCAGAACCATACTCTGATGGTAAGTGGCTTAGAATCCTCTTTGCCCCAGCTACTGTTGTAATTAAATAAAATTTTTTTTAAATGATTAATAGTAAATAAAAAATCACGATATTGGCTTTTTTAATACTTTTTAATTACCTTACTTACTATCTATTTGTAATTAACCTTTAGACTGCCGGCATTTTTGCCTTATAAATTGATATTTTGATGTGCAAAATTTATACATAAAAACACCTCATATTTCTAGAGTAATTGTCAAGGTCACAGGTGGCTCATGTATGAGCCAGTCCGGCAATCTAAAGGTTGATCTAATGTGATATAACTTCATTTTTATAAAAATATAATTACAGTTATATTTATACAGACAATTTATACAATCTATGCTTTTTAAAATAATACGGATTGGTCTTTTCGATGTATTAGTAATGTAGTAAAATTTTTTACTTTTCTAAATAGTGAATGCGTATGGTCAATACTTAATAACTTAAATTAAATTTTAATCACTCCTGAACACGAGTAAAAATACATTTTGGAGGGATGGTTGAATATTTATTCTAACATATTTTTTGCTATAAAATATTAACAATATCGTAATCCAGGAATCGAAGTAATTTTATACATGTTTTTACAGTTTTTATTTATAATAAATGATTAAAGTGAAATTATATCCTTTTCATTCAGCACCAATATGTAGGTATACGCAACTAAATTTAGCAATTCGAAACCAAAGGAGATAAACTGAAATTGTTGCGAAATGCAGAGAAGAAACGCGAAACCTAAGTCCTGTGTCGAAAGAAGCGTCTTTGAGTAATATCTTCCATTTTATCACGTGTAAATAGTCTAGTAAAGACGATCCAACGAGAAATGCGGCATCTTTTTTTAACTTTTTCTTCCAAGAATGCCGAGAGACCAAGTTCTCGGGTGAAATAATTTTCGTTATCGAGTCCCACGCTATCAGAGACCCCGAGTCGGGTTCACGTGCACAAGAGAAAGAAGAACCAAACGCGAGAATCAACTTTCGAGGGTTCGCAGTGCGACGGGAAAAATTACCTGCGAACCGGGCGAGGAAAGATAAATTACCCAGCGAAAAAGTAAAAAATAAGAAGATACGTACCTGGGAAATTAAGGAGCTGGCTAGAATAAGCGTTTACTCAGCGGAGAATCGAATTAGACCAACTATAAAAATTCATTTCTTTCGTATCTTCATTTTTATTTTATTTTAACCACTGTGATTTAATTTATATAACACGTACTTTATTTTGATTATTCTTTTATATTCATAATAAAATAATGAATATGCTTTTATGCGACCTAAGCAAATGAAGAATTATTTGCATTTTAAATCTAAAGTATAACGGATTTAATAAATTAAATACATTGCAATCAATAACATATTTTGTTTAGCCCGATAACAATATTGTAGTTATAAAAATAATATAACAAAAACAACGTTTAAACATGTTTTTCTTTTCTAGATTATCTTTCGACATTAAGTGGTAAATATTTACAAGCTGCTAAATAAATAATTACCAAATAAATTCAATAATATAGGTTCAATGGAGTTTACGTAAACGTATCGAAAACAGTCATTTTAAAATCTGTATAATACCAAAAATTTACACAAAGCAAGTACTCATAGCTTTCGTACGAATTGAGCAAAGGCCAACTCTCTTTCGTCGGTTTTTATCAAAAGAGATACTTAACTCGATTAGGCGCACACGTCAAAGAGTATCGAAAGTCGCGCGACGCTCTTTTCAAAAGATGATCGCGGTGAGGGTGTTCGAATACCAGGAACCACGATTGAAACGTGTTCCTTTATTTGCGAGTCTATCGTCATAAGAGCCCGATCGATTTAACTTGCCTCGCGAACGAGTAGCAAGAAGGTTCGAGCTTTGCCTTTGTGTCTCGATGTCAATTGCGGTTGTATTCATTCCTTGGCCTTGTTTTATTTTGAATGGACAGCTTTATTCCTTGTACATTCTAAGAATTTTATATCTTATTTTCTGCAAATCTATATAGTTGTTTAGAAATGTGAGTTGACGAAGATATCGTGTAAGAGTCCCTATAATACTCAGATAATAAATATATACTTTAAACATATCTTAAAATTTTATTAGCTTTGATTATATACAGAGTATTTAATCTGTTGTATGACTGTTCAGGAGTGAATCATTTTATTAGGAAATAATATTACTTAGTTTTATTAACATAAAAACCATAAAAAATATTATGTGCTTCAAATAATAACTTTTGAATTCTTACTTCGAATTTCCGTTGATAAGGCGAAAATAAACCGAGAAGAGAACATTAAATACGTATATCTTAGTCCATTGAAAAAAATAAAATACTCTTGAACTACATCGAAAAATGTATGTGTTTATTTGTTAAGTTTGTAATGACGCAGGAGAAGTGAATATAAATAACTCGGTTATTAGAGCAACGATTTCAAATACCAATAAGTATTGGAAGAAGAATCAGACAAAATAATTCAGCATTATTTCTGACAAAATAGCTATCTAAATATAGAAAAATGCATAAAGTTCTTTTATGTTTCATTATTTTCAGCTGTATAGTTGCTTTATTCCAAAATATACTTTTATTTTGCTTACAAATTTATACATTTTCTTACATAAGTTCTAAATTAATCTTTAAGGCAAAATTAATTCACGGGTTATTTTAGTAAACACTAGGAGCAGTGTATAATTATCGAGATATCGATTTAACAGCATTTAAAAGAAATGAGGTCTCGAGGACGCGACTGAGATAAAAATATGAATATGTAGAAAATTTGGTTTTTTGCATTAAAAATATTAGGGTTTTAGTTTATTAGATCGTTTTAAAATACATTGTTAACATAATATTACTAGTATTTAAATGAATGCGTACGATAAAAAGGTAATCGAAGCGTTTTTACGTCTCCTCATAAACGTAACGTAAAATGTATAAATGCCAAAGGAAATAAAGCAAGTTGAAAGAAAAATTAGCCCTACAGCATTGCAGCGAGTTTTTCAGGATGACCTGTCTCGTTTTTCATCACATCCACGGAAGAACCCTGAGAGTCGAGTGAAAGAGTAGAGAGAGTAATTAATTTTTCAACTCATGTGCCGGTGCCGTCTTTATGCACCAGTCTGAATGCGCGTTATTCCACGAGGATGAAAAAGAAGGGAAATAGAGAGGGCACGTAAAGTGACAGACAAGTAGTAGAAAGAAGAGAGATGGAAAATTAGGCCGCGTTCTACTGGTCCATTTCATCTATATCTCTACTTATTTCTGAATATAAAACAAAGTGAGGCGATGTGATTTTTTTCAATTTCAGGTGCCTATTTCATTCTCAAAGGGTTTATTTTAAGGAAATAATGTTTTCCATTTAATTTTAAAATCCATTTCAACAAGCTTGTACCTCTTTCTCTTTTTGAGATAAATAATTGAAAATGGAATTTCCAGGTGCAATGTAAAACAATACATTTTCGTTTATTTATATAAAGATGCCGATATAATTTTGTATCATTTAATGAATCGATATTCCAAAAATAATTTCAAATTATTAATCGCATAAATTACTTTTTGCAAAAAAATTTGAATGCATAAAGTGTAGATTGTTGAACTATAGGTACAAGTAAAAGAAAAATCATTTAATTTACTAGATTATATTTTGTTTAGGAAACTAAAATTTGAGATTCAAAGTTTACGTTTTAGTAACGAAACAAAGTCCGCGCTTGAAGAGATCATTAGGTATGAAAAATAGTACAAAGATTCGCCAAGGCCATTAAAAATGGTAAGACGAGTGCACGAAAATGCCTGTAAATCATACAACTTTTGCGGGACTCTGACGTTGTTTCTGAGTACATTTCTGGAGTAGGGGAAGTCAAAGAAAGTTTTCAAAGAGCAAAAAGCCTGCCTTGGCTATAACTTTGACTGATTACTCATTTTAAAAGTTATTATACTTTATTCTATACTTTCGCAACTTAATTTGTTTAAAAAAAGTTAAATTTACTCGGATCTGAAACTAATACATCGAATTCTAGATCGCAAAGCACGACATTTGATAGAAGAAAATAAATTTGTATTTCATTTATAAGTAGATAAATATGTTGAATAAGTTTGGTAATTTATTTTTTACGAAGATGATGGTATTATCAAACTCAAACGTATCGCTATTCAAAATTTGCAGTTCTAATTTTCAACTTTGAAAATGTTATTTTAGTATCTGCAGCTAAAATTACATCAGCTTTGTTACGCTATACATATAATATACGGGTCACCATACTGTATATATGTAACATACTCTAATGAGTATAAATTCTTCAAACGTTTAAAAATAAAATAATATTTTTAGTAAGTATTAAAAAATAAAATATTAAATTAATAAAATATTATTTCCACAACTAACATACAAGTGGTCTTTAAAATTGAATTTCAAATTTGAAATTTCTTTAAATTGAGCGTTATACAACAATATAAATTTATATAATGTGTAAAACATTTAAATATTTCTTTTTACCATTATTAAAAATAATTTTGAAAACACGTTGATCAGAAAGGTTCAATAATTACGAAATATTGTCCATCCCATCAACACCAGAAAGTATAAGCCAACCGTATCTCTTCGAAATTTCATGTCTTAAATTATACTGATCGATCCGATAACGACATTTAATAGGATCCAAGATCGACGCCGTAACGTGCGATGATAATTAGTTAATTCCCCGATTTTAATCAGTGAGGGTAACCGACAAACCGGAGGGGGCTTCGATGCGTCTTAAATTTCCCATTAATAAGGCGCGTGCATGCGTCCCTCGTTGATTGGAAATTCCGCTTAATTCTGTAGCTATGTGTCGTATCCCTCTCGGCTCGAGAAAATCCGTCACGCATCAGGTGCATTACGAGCGTTTAAGCCGCCCCCGAGTTTTCCTTCACACGGTTATGAAAAAGATCAATGCTCTTTAATGGTTCAATATTTCTTTCTTTTATTGCCGTGTATTTATCTATATCTATACACACACACACCGAGTTTTATTAAACTCGCGTTAGGGTGTACGATATTTTCGATATTTATCTTCGTTTTTATTGTGTATAAACTAAGTGTAATTCTCGTTTATTTGTTGTATGATTCATATTTTCTACGGTGTTTATTAGACGAATTTTTTTGTGCGAACACTTGTTGTTGATTGTAATGGATAGCTCAGGTATACCGGAGCAATTGATACCAATTAAATTGATTTTAAAGAGGTTGTAATTTAGAGTTAAAAACTAGATAAATACGATCTATAACTATAATACGACATAAATCCTAATAAAATCAATATAAACAATAAAATTTCATTAGTGATGATTGTAACGAATGAAATTGTGAAAGAATCATTAAGAATTAATTTTATATGTGATGTAAGTATATTATTTACTTGTTCGAAATATTAATAATATAATAATGTAAATGCACAATAATAAAAAGTATATTGAAATAACATCAGATAATTATTAATTTATTATAATTCGATGAAATAATTGAATTTTCTATATTATGTAATTTTCATTCAAATGATGTATCGAATTAAAGTAGTATATAAATTTCATTAAAAATTTTGGTGTCATCTACTAAGGTAAAGGACCCAGTACTCAGACATATATTTGGAAGGTGTTTATTAAACAAATGTATATTTATCGAACCGATAAGAATAAATTTAAAAGTTTTTGAACAAACCTAATTATTCGGCATACAATATACTAATTATAATATGTGTAGAAGTACATTTAATTGCCGAAATAATTAAAATATGTAAGATCGAAAAAGTATGTTAAAGTCCGGTATATTCGAGGTGGACCTAGTACTCGGACATAAGAAATTACGTGTTATTGTGCGTGTCCGAGAACTGCGTTATGGAAATGCGACTGGCAGGTAATGTCGGACAGATATTTTTTTGTGAAATTCAACTTCCAATATTTTGATCGCATATTATTAAAAATTTAATGTTCAAAACACAACATATATTTAGTACAATTAAATATTCTCTATCATAAACAACGCAAATACATCAATATCAATATCCTAGTCAGCTTTTAATTTCTATTAATATTAGGTATTTACGCCTGTCCGTGTACTACGGCCAATTTTCACGTTGTTCGAGTACTGGGTCCTTTACCTTATTAAAATAATAATTTATATTCCACTCTTTACGAGTGAAAGCATGTCCAAACGAGAGATTATTTGCGTTATAAAAAAAACTTTTACAACAAATTAAATGAACTAACGGACACGTATTCTGGCCAATGCGATCTGAAAATTCGTGAAATTAAAAATGATGAATCTCGTACTCGAGAAAGAAAAATCGATTTTCGAAAGTTCGAGGATGCACCCGTGAACGTGGTAAAGACGAGCTTTCAACACCCTACATATGCATTCACTTGGCAGGATCCCAACTCTCCGTCAGCGACTCGTCCACTAGATCTCCCTTCTTCGTGAAGGAAAACTGCGACACGCGTGCGCAACGTGATTAATCGTACGGCGCGATTTCTTGAACGATCATTGGCTGCTTGATAATAAATCTACACCCTAATAGATCGACTTCCGGCGCGCACGCGCCGATGCCAGATAAGATTTTGCTCGGGGGCTTTTTCCCTTTTAGGAGCCGAGTAAAGGTGATTTTCACGTTGTCTTGTAATTAATGGAAGATCGTCCGAGTGAGACATTTCACCTTGTAATTTCACTGATAGTCGGTGTGTATTTAAGAAGGTGTATTCATTGATTACTGCTATAACTATTAAAATTATTACTCCGAATATACTCTATGTGTGATGTGGACTAATAGTAGGTAAATAATAAATAATCTTGCAATATCAAACATTTGTGAGCTATTTTACGGAGCTATTGAAATAATTGAAATTAAGTACTTCATTTTAAGAAACACATGATATTGTTCGTTCTTAATTAAATAGTTTTGATAAAAGCTTTTATACACATAATTTTAATTTATCTAGTATATTTAAAGTTTTATATTTTTAAGAACTTTCAAGCGTTGGTGATATAGGTAAAGCTATACCTAATTCATATCTCGTCAAAGTAAACTTAGCTATTTGATTAACATACATATATAAGAGAAACTGCAATTAATTAAAATTTTTTTACATAAAGATTTCATTTTTGTAATCTAGATATGGGTATGTTCAAAACAAATTATATTTTTTAATATTATTTCATACTGTATCATAAAGCGAAAAATATAAACTATGAATAATTAAAATTTATTAAATTTTGGGTGTATTTTCTTTCGAGTTCTCTCTACTCGTAACACTGAATGATTCCTCTATAATTGGAATATATTTTAAAATGTATTTGTACAAGTATATTTACAAATTTACATCTTCAATTTACATTTTATTAAGAAGATTCATAAGTACATGTGATATATCTTACATTACGTGTTTTCTCTAATACTACAATAGTTAATAAGTCGATTTAATTTAATAAGAGCAACATCACTTCGTTAATAGGACGTAAAATTGAAACGGGCAATGATCGATTAAATAGTGGTTAATTTGTATACGACGCAAAGTTGGAATCAGTAAAAATCAACGACCGCGACGTCATCGAGGTGATCCGTCGGACGCTAATGAAAATTCATCGTTTGGCCTCGCCCTCGGTTTTTCCTCTTTGCGTGAACGATGGCAGCAGCCGACAGCAGCAGCGTCGCTCCGGACCGTACTATTGATCCGACCAAGTGAGCCGCCGACGGGAGGGACGACAGGGATGTAGCGCGAGACGAAATTTGTTGGAGTATCTCGAGAAAACGAAGAATCAATCTTATGCCTTGTTTATGATTTTTTTTAAAGTGAAAATCAAACTACTTCACTATTTGGTAAACGGTTAATTCTTACAATGATATATGATTTGTAAAATTTTCTTTTATTTCAGTGACATTTTATTGATTAATATATCTCATAACATCCGTTGGATTATACTTGCACGTTTAAAATTTTTTACGTGGAATTCATTGTTACTAATTTTTCACATGGATGTGGAAAATAATTTTGTAGTCTTTGGCAATGTTATTATTTTTTACCACATGAAAAAATTGCAAATTTCTAATAACGGTTTCTTATTGCTAAGTAACGGATATACTACGTGTTTCAGTGGCAACATTTATTGTAAGAAAATAATAATTTTATTACGAACGTTGCAAACACATATTTTTTTATATTATATCACTCTTACGATGTCAACTTGTACATGCCATACGAACTAAGGTTGTATGCATACATTTTAAATGAGAAAATGAAATATTAACGCGTTATAAATTATTTTTCCTTTAACCGCAGCGAAATACATACTCTACAGACAAATTCACGTCTGCCCAAATGAGCTCTATTTCGTTTATTTAAAATATTTCATTTTTCCCCACATTCCGTGTAGACATTTACTCAAATAAGTAAATAAATTCAACGTCACGCAACAGTGAATAAAATTCACAAAATCCAATTAATTTTATAAGTGACGTTACAACATATAAATATTATTTTTATAGATTTTAATCATTTTTTAATATAGATTACCAATGCTATCACCGAGAAAGAAGTTCCTATAAATATCTAACGACGCAAACATAAATTGCAATTTAATAATTTCTACTATTTTGTAGTTTTGATTATTTCTTTTTTTTTTTTTTTACAAATGTTCTAATATAATAAAAAAATTAATAAAAATACGTTACAGTATAAAAAAATAAATTCATAGAAATTATTATAGTTTTTCTCTTAATGTTACAATAGTATTGTGTTGTCGGATGATAAATTAATATATATCTTTCATCGATTAAAGCTCTAAACAATACATGTATCAAAGTAAGGTTGGATGCATAAGCTCGATTAAAGCACCTATAACGATGCTCCATTGCACAACATTCTCATCAATTACCATAGAACAAAAAAGACGACCGATCGAAAAAAAAAACACCGAAATTCGCTAGGGTCGTTTACCATCCAATCGTCCTTTCAAAGGGTTACACAACTTAATCGAGATCCAAGCACGCAGATATCCGGAGGAGAGTATCACGTCCTCGAACGCACAATCATCGTCGATCTACGCGTGGAGGAGCACGCACAAAGGGGTTACGTGCACTTAGTCCATGATAGGCGATCTTTCCGATCGATCGACCTTCCAGTCCGCGAACTTTGACGTCCTTTAATTTTCCATTTTTTGCATTTGTTTACTTGTTTATACATTTTAGTAGTTAGGATGTGATTATTTTATAGTTTAATATTTGACAAAACTTCTTCTACTTCTATAATCAATTTCAATTAATTTATCGCTAAAAGCAGTTAACATGTGTCTTGTAAAATAGAAATATAGCGCAAAAAAACAATATTACGAAATAAAACAAGGAAAATGAGTATACAATCGTCGAGAGATTAATATATTATAAATAGAAAAAAGTAAATCAAAATACCAACTAAAACGAGTGGAGTTATTCGGACTCTGAATTTTGCATCCGTCAAATATAGGAACGAATAAAGCAGCGGCACTTGGAACAAAGCCGTAGGAGTGACAGTCATCCTAAACGAGATTGTAGGTCTGTGCCTTTATCTTCTTCGCTTGCTTTTTCGTTGCTTTCTGCCTCTGGGATTTAAGCTGACGGCATATACATAATATAACATTTCCCCATATGCTGCAGGTGAATTCGAGTAAAAAAAGTCTGTTAAGCCATTTTTTTTAAGCTTTCAACGCTTTGAAAGGACAAATAACGAATCCTTACATAACGTAGATAAATCGTTGTACGCATGGTAACAAATTATGTGATCAAGTGAATTTTTTAAAATATATTTTTTTAAATTACATAAAAATGAAATATGTATATAATATAATGAAATAAACATTTGATCAACAACAATATTATATGCGAGGACGAAAAAATAAATTGATATTTTACTTATTCGTATTATTTTAGCCGTTAAAAACTAAAGCAGCTTGGTAGTAATGAAAAGTATTTAATAGATCACGATCAATTACAGATTCTTTTCACATTCGTAATATAAAGTTACCGAACAATATCCAAAATATTACCGTAACATATATAAAAAAAAAGGAAAAAGAAAAGGCCACCTACCATACCTACCTCAACGCATTCCGAGATCGACCTCGAAGAACCGAAGGAACGATCTCCGCGCCGCATTATCATCCAATCAATCGGGTCCGAAAGCGCGCTCGAAAACAAAAGCAATCCAAGCCACGATTTTTCCTTGAGCAAAAGTAACGTTATGTAATAAATATAACAAGCCAGAGGGCGGCGCATCGCGTGTAATCCGGGCGCATCGACGCATACAGACAGAACCGGCGTGCACTTTCAATTAGAGTCGGCCGACTCAGCTCGTAATAACAACGATCGGGCGCATGCCTCGATCCGCTCCACCTCTCCGACCGCCTAATTGTTTAAGTAGTATCAGATAACCAAAGGATGGTGCATATACTCTTCGAGAATGTTTGCCTTCTTTGTTTTTAAAGCGAATTAACAATGAGAGTGCTCTTTTCTATGTGTGTAAAGGAATAGTGGGCTCTTTTTCTTTTTTCAGAATTCGGTACAGCTAACATAAAACCGGAAGATGGATTCACGTTTTTACGTTTCGTCTTGTTGATTCAGTATACACTTCTGATGTTGACAATTTTTTATCATTTCCGAATGGAAATACCAGCATTGATTTAGGTGCATAACGAGTATTATATATACTTTTACTTCTTCAAATAAAACAGTGTGAATATCTTGAAAATAAATAAATAAATAAAAAAGCACTATAAGTATTTTTTTAAATTCACGTGTAATATTTATTTTTTATTATTTTTAATTATTATTATTTGATATTTGATTATTATTAATGTTATTATACAAGATCAATAATTTCTATTATGTATAACTGTGAATAAAAGTGAAAAATTATTAAACTAAAATCGATAAATATCCTTTACCATACAATGTTGATATAAAATTATTTTTTGCTTAAAGGTAGGTCAAAGATAATTTGGAATTATCAAATATTATATGTTAACTGTTTGATAACGGTTAGCCAGCAAAATAGTTCAATTAGAGGCTTAACAAAAGATAATTTTGATCCAATTACTATATATCTTCAATTACCAAAGAAAACTGTATACTGCAGACATTCATAAAATCATAATTGACAAAATTGTTATAAAATAATTATTTATTAATCGCGATGTTCATATTTTTGTTAAAAGAACGTTATAGTCGACGAAGTGATTATGCATTTTATTTTTCATAAAAATAGCCAATATACGCCTATAATAGATGTTTTAAATTAGCATCAAAGACTTTATTAATACTGTTAAAACATGCAACTTTAAAGAGGTATATTCACCATAAATAGATCGCTTGTAGAGACTACTATCAAAATGATATTAATTACTGAAAATTTCACCCAAAGTACAATATTTTAATTAATTATAAAAATATGCTTCGAAACATTGACTTGGAGCTCGTTAATTATTATTTTAAATTACACATTGTACGCCTTGGGTCAAAAAAATGTGAAAAGTACATTTGATTCGCTAAGCCGGATAAAAAAAGAGCTGTAACTTGAATAAATATCATCTAAGGTGCCTTCCTCCGAAGGCATTCATCCGTAACAGCCTACGAACCCCAAAAAAAATAAATAACTTGGCTCGATACCGCTTCAATACACATCTCTTACATCATTCATTGCGCAAGCCTTTTATATATACTCCCATTACGCTCTCGCGGGCATTCGCAATAAATCCATTAATCAATCAATCAATCGCTCTCTCATCCCTCCCCCGCTGAATTACCTTTCATTTTCTCTCACGCTCAGCGCGCACCTGCGCGCATTTCCGGGTCGGAAGGTGAGGCATCTCGCGGTGTCTCCTATATAAATCCTCTTCCACACCAAAGATGGAAGATTCACTTTTTTCGGAACTCGCCATTTCATTCGTAAGATTAGGTAAGAACGATTCGCGGTTTCGTGGATAACAGAACATTTAAGATTTTTATTTCATTTTCATTTACTTTTTGCTACAAAAACGTTGCAAAACAACGCATTAATAAGCCCCAAGTTGCTAATTAAGTTGTTCCAACCATTTTTCTGAATTTTTCTCGATGCAAAAAACTAACTTTCTATTTATGATATAAATCATAGTCAATCCTTAAGATTACATCAATACTTTAAAATTATAAAGTAGACAGGTTATAAATATTTTTTAGATCCCATATTTCTACAAGCTAAATTATTTTATTTTTACTTAACATCATTACGCAAATTTCATTACGTTGTAGATTCCTTTTCCTTTAATCGTTAAAATTACCACATGTTATTACCAATTTTTTTGAAAATATGCGTTTGTGCTTATTATACATATTTATTCTGAAAAATTAAATATCAAAATTTTAAATCAGTAGGTTTACGAAACCAAAAAACAACGACAATATTTATATACAAAAGTCATGTGTTACACGAAGAAAATATATTGATGTTCATCGACGAGTTAAGAGATAAATTTTGTACAAAAGTTTGTATAGTCTCTCCATGATAAGTATATAATTTTTATATATAGATAAAATCAATTTATATAAAAATGAAAACTGATTAAAAAAAAGTCAAATTTGTTGTTGTTATAGAAACGTTTATAACTTTTAATACTCTATCACATCTATTTTTCTCAACCGGCTATGGTACAATAAGCGATCCTTCTACTTCCTTCTAAAATGCAGCCACCGGAATTTCCTTTCACATTCAAGCCGAAATATCTCGTCAACCGTCGTAAAATTTTATACCGGTTAAAAGCTCTTCTCCATCAAGATTTGGGTCATCGGGGCGCAAAATTTTTAGGCTTAAATCCGCTAAATCCTCCGTAATTGCAACTACTTGCCACGTATCTGGGTCATGTGGTATAAGAGACACTATATCCCATGTAGATATACGTTTCTCAGGAAATCGTCGAATCGATCGCGCAGCCATCTTTATGCGAAGGGGAGTCGGATATTTCGTACTGCACGATAAAGGGAGGGAAATGGACGAGGGAAGCTATGGAATATAAATGTAGATATTTATTTTCTTTTCAATTTTGGGTTACCAATGCAATTCTGGCTTAAAGGATAATTGAATAATTAGTATGTGGCCGTTACTACACAGGAGATAAGATACATTTGCAATATTGGGAAGTTTTTCCAATTCAATCTCAAAAGAAAGGAAATACAGATGAAATTTGATGAGTAGGTATTTCGCTTTAAAAGTTTCTAAAATATAAATTCCTCTTAAAAGAATAAATATAGTATATATTATTATTTATTAGAAAAAATCTATTTTTATATTAATTTAAAAAGTATAAGTATATATCTATATAAAGCTTTTAACAACAAAAGTTTCTAAAATTTTAGAAATTTTTGTCTTACACAATCATTTGTCTCGCAATAATCCTTAAATATTTAATGAAAAAAATCCCAGGACAGATTGTAAAATCTTGAGATTGCCTTTTGAAAGCGACAAACGGAGCTGACCCAGTGTGCGACAATAATAAATGCGGCACGTACAGCTCACGTACTCGACGCTCCCTTCTCGCACTAGGATCCACGTCTCGTTCGGACCGCGCGCGCTCTGTCTTCCTTCTGTCTCGTAGAAACTTAAATTTATGGTCCGTGGCGTGCTTTATGCACTCGTTTTGATACACATTTTTTCTTCCGAGACGTGGAGGAAAAGACTAATATGGATGAAGGAGAAATGATTGTTAAGGATATGGATTGATTTTCTCACACAAGGTTAGTTTTGGGGGGAATCTAACAAATTTCCTTTGCTTCTCCGGAATAATATAGTAGTTCGTGACAGTTGTGATCGATGTGTTAATAATTTAATGACCATACGAAGTACGGTGTATTATAGTATAAAAAAATATTTAATCGTGATCGCAAACGATGTATATTATGTAAGATTCCAAAATGAATTTATAAACAAATTTTACATTTTTATCAAATTTTAAACGCGTAACTTGAAAGCACATTAAATTCACGGAAAAATATCGACAAACAATCCCATCCCGATCAGCTGATAAAAATTAGCAATTAATTATTCATAGAGTTCGTAGTGTATTTGTTCGTTCGTTCGTTTGATCACACGCACTTTGCGCTAGAGTCGCTTCCTCGAATGCAAATAGCAAGGTTTTTTTCGACGTCTTCCCTTTCAAAGGCTAACTCTCTCACCAACTTCCTAAAACAGTACATCAGTAGGAGACTTAAATTTGCATCGCGAATTGACGGAGTACTAGACGGAAGAGAGGAATAATGTATCACGACTATTGCTAACGTTTTCTCTATGCTCTTTGTTGCAAAAGATCGATCTATCTTATAGATTTAAATTCACTTGTTTGTAACATGCCTTTTTTCCAATACTACTACTTTCATATATAATGTAGTCATTTGGTTCAAAATATTAATAAAAGTAAAATGTTTGTTAGCAGTAACAAAACATTAGTATAAATGTGATTTTATTTATTGATTAACTGAAATACAACTGTTAAAAAATATTAACTGCATTTAATTAGAGTTGTCTCTATATTTGTATCGGTTTTTCTATAAGGACAAATGATTAATAGCTAAATGTAATCTGTCTAATAATTAGATCTCGTTAAAAAATTACAGTCAACACGTTTTAAATCAACCATAAACCGGAGCGCTTCTTATTTTTGTATCCCATTAACCTGAGCACTCTCATTTAAAATTAAAAGCAACGCTTTAATTATATTTATTGTTCGCTTACTATGGTTTGACACACGGATATTCCCCCGTTCTTATTGATATTACAAAGGTTAAAATTGTTTTAGTAATCAATGTACATTACACTATACTTTTAATTAACGATATAAGCTATTTATTATTATTTTAAAAATTAACATTGGTTAAATATTTGTTCTGGTTGTAAGTAAATAATTATATAAAACATTTATTAGTTACTCATACTCACATATAGTGTAATATAAACAGTAATGTAAAAAAATTACAAAGGCAATATATTGCCTTGAAGATGTGATATATATAGTACATCTTTAAAAGATCATCGATTTCGTATTGATTTGTCCATACATGAAGTGAATTAAATTACAAATCAGTGCTTCAGCACAATAGATTCTTTTCACACAAGAAAATACCAGAACCGCGTATCGCTCGACGAATGTAAAAAAACTACTGTAATGCAACATCTCTCTCTCAAGAATTTTCCATCCAATTTTCCAATCGCGATCGCGCAAATGATAAGCCTCTGAATGAAAGAGCGCCGTGATATGCTTTGCGAAGGTAGTTGCACATGTGTACCACTCTCTCTCTCTCTCTGACTGTCTGTCTCGCTGCCCTCCCTCTCCCTCTCTTGCGGCGCAAAAAGGAAAGAAATCAATTGACGCGCGTAATTTTCCAGTTTAAATTTGAGCGCGGGAAAATAAAAGGAAAAGCCAAGGGGAAGGCGAAGGGGGTGGCAGGCAGTAATCAGCCGTGTTACGACGCCCGTGTAATGACTAAATAAACGTGGATCGGCAAACGAGGCCCCGTGAACGGCGCGTGTAGGTAAACACGGCCGAGCATGCGAACCACGGGGATATAATGCGCCGGCATTAGCGGCGGGTTAATCAACCGAGAGTTGCTCCAGCTCTCGGGTTGGATGGAATGAGATAGTAGGAAATCGACGGGGCATGCGATTTGCATCGATTCCACGTGAATTTTGAAATATATCCTTTCCAGGGGATTCAACTACACTATGTATCTTTTATATCCAGATCTACATGTGTCTATAGTCTGCACAGTACTTTCATTGTTTCTTCATCTATTCCTAGCTATCATTATTTCTTAATTAACATATTATTTTGATTATTTGATTTTATACTAACCGCTACGAGACAGCAGGTGATTAATTATTCACCTCGATTTTCATTATCAACATTCTTACGATTAACTAGTTTTCTCATCCAATCATTCTAATAATGAAATCTTCTTGAGTATTAAAATAAAATCGACTCATATTAGTTATAATAATTAAGATAATTAAAACTCGTTTTATTAATAATAACATGCCATTTACTGAGTAGTGTTCTCATGTCAATCTATAAACTAACTAGGATGCTTGGTCAGGTCGTGTACAGGAATGAAACGCTTTTTCGAACCTTTCCTGCCCATTTCATAGTTTTCATTCCAATTTATAAACCTTTTCTGACCATCAAAAATGCTTTTGGAATTTTAAGTAGACTAAGAAAAATTGGCCATTTTAGCTAGGAATAATAGCTATGTACAAGCTCCTAAAAATGATTTGGCTCAATTTGAGAGAAAAATGATAAACGTTAAAATATCTTTAAAAGTACTATTTATATAGCGTAAACAATCGTCTGTATCTATTACAAATGGTAAAACCGATCAAATTTCACAACACGCTTTAAGTTTTGTTTACAGGATTACCCGAAAAGTTGTTTCATATTTGATGAAGGTTATGTCCATCTAAGAAATGGTCAAGAAAGGTGTGAAAAAGCGTTTCATTTTGAGATAGAACCTGACCAGTTTCACTGGCCATTTCTTAATTTATAGTATTAAATTTTAAAAAAATTTCGATGTACCATCTGATAGATTGATTGACCTGTACATCATCATTTTAAAATGAAGTCATTATTATTATAAATAACATCGTTAATGAGCAAGTACATTTCGAGGTTCATTGTTGTTTTAATCAATTTCGAATGATTAATATACGTAATTCAGACACAATTATTTTGAATTAATATAATTTCACTTATAAAATCCTTTATAATTTAATGCATTATTTCAACTTATAAATTAATGCATTTATTATATAAATTTTTAATTAAATAAAAGCTTTCGTATATGTATTAATTCAATTATATAAATGCGTAGTGTCAAGTAAATTAAAAGGTATAATTCTACATCTAGAAAACTTCATTTGAATGTCCCATAGTTCAAAAGTTATTCTTTATTTCAATAGGTAAACTTTAACTTCAGCGCAGCGACCCGTTTTAACTGATTTTTTGATGAAGCTGTTAATTAGAATTTTCTTCAATTAGCATAAACACTTTTTTCTCATAAACTCCATGGAAAATTGGCATAGTTTGTCTCTGGTATTATTAGTAAAATCCCTGAAATTTTTTTAATACCTTTCCCTACGAAGAATGTCGGATTGGCATTGCATTAAAAAATGTATGCTTCTGAAATATCGATTACAATTAACTTAAAAAATATTCACCAGTACTGGCGAACTCAATCGATTCAAACATTTATATACGTACACGTACACCAGTCGACATATTTTTTATTTCATCTAAATCCTTTACGATGCAAAGTACGGTTGCTCGTAATATTAGAAACTTATCATGCAATTATTTCATTACGCCACGCGCGCGAAAAGAAATTTTCGGGCTGGAATTCCGCGCGGGCCTATAGCGATTGTCAGAGACGAAAGGAAAATCCCGACAACAACAACAACAACAACACACGAGGTACACCTAAATAATTATTTCCACGGACGTGTCGAAACTTCACTGGCGTTCGTCGCGTTCTCACACTACTTGCCAAACGCTTCACGCACACACACGCACGCACACACACACGCACGCACACACACACGCACACACACACACACACACGTATGCCTTTACAGGCACGCACACTCTAAAATAATGCATCGCATACTCGAGAATTAGAATAACAGCTTGTGCGAACTGTGCGTATAGTAATAAATCCACACCCTGGGAGATTCGCGTATTCGCGTATCTGTGTGTACGTGTGTGGGTATGCGAGTGGATATATTTTACACACGACAAATACGCGGGAATTTTAAAAGTGACGGCGACCGAGTTTCGTAGTATACGATTGTAATGTACTTGGGGGATAATAATGGTGGACTTGTTTGTTAGATTATTATGATTTCGAGGCATTTTCAAGAGAGCACTTGCAATTTACCGCCGGGATTGCATTTCGACATTTGTTTCTGCGTGTCATTACTTTTTCTAATAAACTTGTGTATGAATTTCTAATGGTTTTGTTTAATTTGTTCGGATTTGTGATCATTTTTCACAAGTCATTTCGTTTATCCTGTAGACAATTCTGTGGTTATTTTACAAAGAAAAAAAAGATAGCAAACGTTATTAAAGTTATGTTACTTTATTCATATTATGAATTAGATGGTTAATAAGGAGAAATTGAGTAATAATAACTTTAATACGATATAATTTAGGATGGGAAAATGATTTACTATACCTGAGAGTTATTTAAATAAATAAAATGGTATTCAAGTAAACAGCATGCAGTTCATTTTACGATTTAATATTATGCTTTAGCAAGAACATTCATTGCATTATTGTAATAAAAATGAAATAAGTTATAATAAATATTAAGCCTATAAGATTAATTGTTTTCATGAAAGTAGAATAGTAATTTATAAATTATTAAAATGATTGTACCAAAAGAGAATATTTCCTTTATAAAATAATTGCAATACAAAATACGCATATTAATTATGATAATGCATGCAATAATAAATTATTTACGTATTTGCGGTATTCGAAATATATGTTATATTGAAATATCAATCATCTTAATGTATTACCAAAATGCAGGGTATATAAACAATCGAAATTAATGAAAAGTAGATTAAATGTACATTATAAATTTGAGATATAAAACAACTATTATTACAACTTTATTTCTACTATTTTACAAGTCTTTTAAAAAGATAATATTAAATTAATTTTCAATAGTCATGAGTATATGTTAGTTGATTAATATTCTAATTATTATAAGTAAATGTAAAGCTTGTGAATAAAATTAGTCGATAATTCTGTGAGAATGCATTGCAATTATTATACAACGGTACAATAGCGTGCTAAGAAGTTAACTTAATTTTCGTGACGTTTACATTTATTAAAAAAGTATATATTGAAAATAATATCAGATGCAAAATGAAAATACGAAGAGACTATCGAAACTAGCAAATAGTCACCGATAAATTAGCATAAAATTCACATAAGCTGTCACGCGCTAAGACAATTCCAAGTTCAGTATATACATGTGCAGGTATTAAATTTAGTTGGACAGCTTGACCACACTTTTAGGGGGTGTCGAATTAAATCACTCGATAACCAGTCGAAAAAAGTACGCACACGCGAAAGGTCAGTTTGATACTGTTACTGTTTACTGTTACCGCGACGCTATTACCGGTTAAGCTGCGAGCAACGGGATTCACAGGTTTTCTTCTACGGTTCGATCGTCGAAACGATTTATTTCGCTATGATGTTACAGACCACTTTGTGTCACGCTTTAAGTCGAACTTTGAAATCTTTTCTGCTGCATATATGTATATACACCTATACATGCTCATATTGTACGAAATTCGAGAATAGCGGTCTTAAACATTGAGTTTGGTACACAGCGTATAGTCAAGTGTTTCGAGGTCGCGAGTGGTGATATAGGTAGTAAACCTCTAAGGATTAATGGATGCTCCGAGTAGTCGATATTAGCTCGAGTGTAGTAGCTGTTCGCGATTAATTGGTGTTTGGTGTTTGGTGTTTGGTGTTTAGCTCTTGGCTATACGCACGCTGCACGCATCGCTGGCTTCCTTGAGCTTCCTCTTTCATTTGAAATATGGAATTGTTTGCGTCCTGGAATACTCGATAGTGTAGACACGATTTGGCACGAGCTTAACGCGAACCGATAATTCAATTGACTACCTATACTGCCTGATCGAGTTGAATCATTTAATTAATTCTTTTCCAACAACTTAAAGTACCTATAAATATTATAATTTTATTAATTTTATTATAATTTTAATATTTTAATTGACCTTTTAAAAGTACATTTTACTTCTCACTCGTATATCAATTAGATATTTTAATAGAGAAATTTTCTTTATGTATCAAAAATTCATACATTTTTCGTAAATATTATCTATTTTTAAGAAGATCAATTTTACTCACGATACAAAGCGGAGGTTTCATATATTTTAAAAAATAATTTCTATTTAAGCCTATGTAGATTTTCTTTTAAAAGAAAACCTACTACTAGCAAAACTTAGAATTCCACGATTTAATCATGCAATCTGGGTTTAATCTGATTCAGTCTTATGAGGAAAGGGTTTATGTAAACCAAAGTTTTAGAACGATAAAAGTTTCATTAAAATGTAGATTAAAAGCTGCATTGAATAGTTCGATGTCGATAAATAAATAGTGTTTGGCGTACGCTTTCAAAGTTTCACGATGGATTAGGAAACTTGGCAAAGTTTTAGCCGTAAGCTGGGTTACGCTTGATTTTCCTCTTAAGTTTAAAGTGGCATTGGTTGGAAATAACCTCTAATAAAGTCGTATGTATATCGTTCAATCAAAACTATATAAACCTTGGAAATAAATCTTAAAGATGTATCGACTCGAGTCGGTAAGATCTACCTAGAATTTTATTCGCGAAAAAACTTATAAATAACATATTTTTATTTTGCAATAAAACGATTATCATAATATAATAAAAAATGTATTTAATAATGTATCCAAGGTAAGTAAACTTTGAACTTTTGAACTTTTAATAATAGCTCATCGAAATATTTTGCACCGTCTGAAAAACGAAATATGAATGGAGCGACAAGAATAAGTGAACCATCTAATTGGGAAGGTACGCAAATTATGCGTTAGCCTAAATTTACTCGAGCTAAAAGTACGACTACGTTACAGAAGGAACAACGAGAGTCAATGACTTTGGTTCAGTGACATAACGAATGTCGATTGGTCGTATCTATGACTTCGTGCGCGCTTATATATGCATTATGTAAAACCGATCGCGTTAGAATTCGTTCGTGAGAATTATTTTTGCGCTCGGGTTAAGACGTCTAACTATGGCTTTGTTTATATCTCTCCTTCTATTCACCGAGAAAGTTTACACCAAAGTATTATATGAAAGGCATAATGCTAAATAATATGATATACCTATGTTCTACACGAGCCGTCGAAACGCTCGGATTGTGACATTGAATCGATGAAACTTGTAGCGTTGTTACTATACTATTAAATACGAGTATTGCGTGTTTAAATTACTAAACAATTGAGTTTATATTGTACTTGAAAGAGAAGTTTAAATGCGGATGTAGATTAATTATGGTTCTTGTTTGTTGCAATTGTGCTATTACAAACTTCATTAGTAATTTTATATTCGTAAATTAAATCAGTTTAGCTTTCATTAGTAATTAACGTCGATTAATCAAAACAAAAATTTATTTTTTTATAGTATACTATACTGTTCTTTCTTTATAGGAGATTTATATTAGATGCACTATATCAGTGATAACATGCGATCGTTTTGTCGTTATATTAAATTGTATATTTAATTATTACGGAAAGCTTCGATTCATCTCGTATATTCAAACTAGAATTAAAATAATATTTAAAAAGTTTTGTAATTCAATTATTGCGTAGATTAAAATATTTTCTACGTGAATTTTCGGAATATTATAAATTAAAAATGTTAATTGAATTAAGTTTATTAAATCACATCAGCTCCATACCTTAATTATGTGAAAATTGAATTTACCAATTATAAAATTAAAATGAAACATTTTAATTTATTCGAATAGGTGGAAATAAATTTTCAAGCTATAATACGCTTATATAACACGGATGGTTTGAAGGCGCAAAATTTCCCATGTGTGTATACGAGTGAGTTGAAAGTAAAGAAAAAATAAAATATCAATTTCAGCGAATCGTTTTTATTGAATAAAAGCATTCCTAAAAAGCGCAGGTATATCGGAACGAAAAATTAAGGGCATGGAGTTTAATGACGCAGCGGGACGGAAATCAAGGGCTGTGATCGCGCCTCGATCCTTATAATAACTAATGAGCGGTATTCGGCCCTGTGAATTTCGGCTTTTCGATACGGCATCCATTACTAGAGCTACTGCCGTGCAGAACAAAATCGGCGGTGGTGCGCTATAATCAACGGACGTCCAAGAATTTAGCAGGCGCGAAATTTTGCTACACGTATAACGTGTTGCATCGCGTGTAATAAATTTGCGAAATTGCCGATCGTTGGATTTTCTTTGAAGTTTTGCGATACAACGATAACTAACTTGGACATTATTTTTAAATTTTCAACGTACTATAGCTGAATTAAAGTTTAAGATTATTAAAGTAGCAGCAGTAGTTTTATACAAGGATTTATATTTGTATTCTTGTTCAATAATTTACATACATCTGTAAGAAAAATAATTGTTGTATAGGTGTTTCACGAGTACATAAATAATATACTTTAACGTAAACTATAAATATTTAAACCAATGTTAAGGAAGCAAGAGATACAGATTAGTTTCATGGAAATAATGGATATTAAAAAGTACTTATTTATTCACTGTGAAATCTAAACATGCCATTTATTATTCTATTGCACATTAAAACTTGAAAAGTGATGAAAGTATGCTCAAGTATGCAAAAAATCATTTAAAAAATAATCCGTTTTTGCATTTATTAGCTCAAGTATATATTATTGAATTGTCGAAAGGTATGAGAATACATATACAAAAATTGTAAAAATGAAATATATTTTAAGTTAATTTTGATTAAATAAGCTTGATCAATCCAAGCCTATAAAATGAAAAGTTAGAATAAACTCGTGAATGTTTGAATTTAGGAAAGCAAAGGTTATCGAAATATTGGAGCTAGTAGTAGTCAGGTCGTTTACCTGGAGCAGCATCCGCCATAGTTGCGTATACGTGCAAAGGGCTGACGGGTCACGACGCAGCGCACGCACGCGGACAACGGCCTGAGCGGTTAAAAAAAAGAGAGTGAGGTAGAGTGAGGTAGAGTGAGGTAGAGGGAGGTAGAGGGAGGTAGAGGGAGGTAGTGAGGTAGGGAGGAGGGGGACGGGGGAGAGCGAGTCGCCGAGACAAAGACGAGGAGGAGGGAGAAAGCACAGGAGAAAAGTGGAGGGCCCCTGAATTCCGCGCGCCGGAGCTTATGCATTATGTATGCATTTTGCGCCAAGGCCAGTCGAGATTATCTAAATAATTATATCTGATTTTCGCGATTCCACCGAGTGGAAAGCTTCCACCGCGTTGCACGGTAGTAGATGCTTTGTCGTTGGCTTTTGCTGTGTGATATATTTCATTGTTAATTGATCGCGATTGCTTTGATTTCAATTAACTAATCATACGTTATGTAATAACAGATGCAATTTCTTTTTCTGTTCTTATATTTCTATGCAATATTTAGACTATTAGATTGAATGATTTTGAAAACACGATACGTTTATATATCGTTTCTATTATTACACTAAAGTGTTAATTCAATTTAAAAATCTTAATCTATAGGTAATACACATTATTGTTACCTATAAAATAACGTACTTCCATTTTCAATATGATTATATGAAACCTTCATATTTTAAAAGTATATTAAATAATAATAATAGTAACTTACAATAAGTTTTAGTTAATAATCCAAGTTGAATCTTATAACTGCATGGTACTCACCTGAAAAAGATAAAAAAGTATTTTAATTTCAACTCATTATATATAATATAATTATGGACAAAATTTTACAATCTAATTTATGTACATAAATAAAAAGAATTAATAGTAATAATGACTTAATCACCTTAACAAAAATTGAAACTACCTTTTAAGTATAAAATAGCCATTTTTAATAAATGCGTATAGACAAGGGCTTGTAATCTATAAAATAGCTGTTTTTAACCTCAAAGCATTAAAATGGCCAAATGCGTAACAGGAGAATAAAGTATATCAATTATTTATACAATAAAAACAGTAGACTAAATTTTTATGTGTTATTTATTATAAGGACATTAAAAATTGAAATACGATGTGACGGACAATAATCTGTCATACCACCAACGCAATATTTAATTGATATATAGAATAAAAGAAACTTTCTGATTTTTTAATGTTTACATCCTGGATATTTAACATTAATCGGATAAGAGTACATTTCAAGTTTCGAATAATTTATTTCTGAGTAAAGAACGCATTACGTCGCATTACGTAAAAAAACAATACGCACAAATATTTATTGTGATAAGTAGAGCGAGTAAACGATTAACCAAAGTATGAATAGTTTGTTATAACTGAATAATGTTCCGCTGACCATCGTATACCATTTAAAAAGTTAAAAAAATTTATCTCTCGTATCCCTTGAGCGCATTTAGCGTATACGAGCGTGTACTCTTTTCTTTGCTTCTCCCACCTTCTATAATCCTCTCCCTTTCGTCCGCGAGCTTATCGTACACAGGAATTTTTACGGGCGATGATAAATTAGAGCGCGGACTCGGTATTTTGGAGGGCGGAGGTATACGCGAAATTTAAACGTCGACCGATCGCCTCGTAAGTTCTCGTAATAAAAGTACGTGATGTGCGCGTGAATTTTACCTTTGAAAAATGATGAAACTTTATGTGAAAGGGGATTATGTCGATACATATTTTTGCTGATTAATTATTTATTTATTTGATTAAATTTAATTATATATTTATACACAATTTTTTCGCTCATTTATCACTCTGCTAATGAAATTTCGAGATCTCATTTTACGTAAAAAAACCTGCGTCTATAAAAGTTTTGTTAAATGTTACAACAATAAACGTAGGACAATACTGTTAACAGACAAAATACTAATAATATTTCAAAATATCAATTTTTAAATAAATAAATTTATTAATCATGAAGTGTATTATAAAAATTAGAAGTGACGATTAATCAAAGATATATTCCATTATAAATCTTAGAGACTGGGTATGGTAAGATTAAAGAAAAACGAAGTTGGGTATAAGGTTCGTTGAAACGCATCTCAACTCAATTTCAACTCTTTCAATCTATCTCTCAAATCTTCATTTAGCTTGGCAAAGTGCGCATCGCATTCGTTTGAAAAATGAAGAAAGGTCGACCTCCTAAAGCCGAAAAGCACGCCTCATTCGGTTCATTAAATGAGTAAATCCTCCTTATCGCGTTCAATAAATCTAAATCTAAAACTTTCCATCACACTCACATATACACGCCTTAATATTTTTCACTCTTATCTTTACCTCCTAACTCGGTTCGCGCATTTTTGCCAGGAATCTCTTGAAAGGGATAAGTACCCGTGTAACTTGTCGAGTCTCGTGTTCCTTGTCGGAGAGAGAAAGAGAAAAGAACGACACGGCAAAGGCCGGAGACGCGGGGGATGGGAGACACTAACGTGCGTAGAGACGCGACGTATGTACACGTGGAAACGTAATTGCTCGCGGTAATTCGTCGAGGCGAGCAACGCGTGTCCCGAGCGTCGTCGAAAAGCATAATGTTGCCCGGGAAAATTCGATGTGGCAGCTTCCTGCGATATTTTTTCTTTCTCGGTCGAGCATTTTTAATCTTCATTAACGTCGAGGCTACTTTTTCCGCATTTTTTTTAAGATACCTCTAGTGCTTTCAACGTTATACGCCTGGTGACAGAAATGTTTATTAAAGAATTTAATGAATGTTTCGACATTTTAATATATATTACGATTACCTTTGAATTTATATTTTTCGAGTAATTTAACTGATTAATGATACATTTCCATCATTATTTAAATTATGGAAATTATTTATTTGCAAGTACATAAATCGAATTTTCGCTACAGGAAATTAAACGTGTGCTTGAAAAAAAAAATAATAATATTTTTAGTAGTGAATTTAAATTTTTATCTTCGAATATTTATCACTATCCTGTTCGCTTATTCATTCGGTAATATTTCTTTGAATCTGTGCCGTGCAAAAATCCAAGATATTAAAGGGAATATTTTAATATGAATAATCAGTCCATTTCTACAGTTGAATTTCTCATTACTTTTGTCCAAATGCACACATTAATTCTTTACTCCGTAAAGTCAACTATCAATGAGTAACACGAGTGCTTTTCATTGATCAATTTCGTTCAAGACAACGAAGCAGCGTCAGTTCACCTCCACAAAATTTTGACCGCAAGCAATAATAATAAAAAAGGAGTGGAAGGAAAAAAAATAGGAAATCCCCGCGTCGATCGACAACCTCGTTCTCTCTCTTTGTTGCTCTAATCATCGGTTCGAGCGTCGATGAGAACCCGTGAGTAACTCGAGCCATATCGAGCGCCCCCCTCCGAAAAGCCCGGAGAAGAATGTAAGAGCGAAAGGTGCGGACGTTACACGTTCGGTAGTTGGAGAAATATCCGAGCAGACAACGTCTCGGGTGGTCGGTGTGCTTTTATACGAGGTGGCGGGGGAACTTCGCCGAGAGGGATGGACCCTGCAATTACCGAGGGACCGGTTTTCGGCCCGAGCGTGTCATCGAACGCGATGCGAGAGTGAAATTTGCGTTTTTTAACTGGTCATGTTGACGCTGCTCAGGGCTTTCAGTTTCAATCTTCCTTTCTTCTTTTCTTCGAGCTTATACCTTTTTATTTTTATTTATCTTTGATCGCATAAACAATTTGACGAAATAAAACGTTGGTTATTTCACAAATTAACTGTTCTTGTAAATGTATATTATTGAACTGAGTTGAATTTTAAAAGCTAGCGCGACGTTATTGCTCTGGACACATTAGGCATTTACGGGTAAAAAGAATTACTGTGAAAAACGCGGTAATTATGTGTATATAAGTATATATACATGCACACACGATGAACGATACTTTTACCAGGAATTCACACTTATCTCGCGTTTATCGAAACTTTAACGATCATTTTTATATCGCGATTCTTTTCAGGGAACGATTCTACCTTTATAAATTACACCTCTTAAAAATTAATTAATTATTTAAATAAGTAAATGGGTGTTAGTCAGCAAAATTTTTTCAAAAGAATCTGATAGTACACGTTATAGTGTGTTTAACAATAAATAATAAAACAAATAATAAATATAGACTAAAAAAATATTGTAATCCATAATTTTGCTTCGTGGTTAAAAATGCAAATAATATCTATATTATATTAATATATTAGTAAATGATCTAGTCTGCTATCGAGATGAATATCTCTTAAAATTATCAGGAACGATTATTTTTTATTTCTCGACTTTCATTCCCTTCGCTTGTATTTATAGCGTGTAGGGTTTCACAGTAACATCGGTCGTCGTAACAGTGTTAAACCCCATGTTTAGCACTTGTAATGCAAACACGAAGACAACACGAAAATTCGTTCTGATCTAAATTGTGTAGATAATATATTTCCGTAGTCTCGAAATAATATTCAATTAACGGAAAATGCAATTATATATATATATATATATATATATATATATAATTATAATTTACGCGCGAGGCTGCAACTACATACCAAGTTACTCGACTATCGAGTGGAGAATAATCTCGGGTCAATGCATACGTACATAAAACACACTCTGTACTCCAAAAGGGCGGAATTCAGACTATAAAACAAAACCAGCGTAAGGCGAAGTGTATAGTCAAGTGTTTGAATATATTGCATAAAAGCCACACATATAAATATTCGCACACTTGGTCAACAACTGCATAGAACACATTCGGAGGTAGAATCCTAAACTAATATTATTAAAGATAAATCAGATTATTCTATAATCATCTATCACACACTCTGTTTAATTTAAATATATATATATATATGTTATACCTTCTAGAAATTTGTGAAATAACAAGTTCGTAAAATAAAATTTGTAACCGAGTCGCGCAGAAAAAAAGTTACCGACGATCACGTCCAAGTGTAGTAAAATAAATAACGCTTACTTAGACGTGATTTACCCAAGTAAAAATAAAATGTGTACGATAAACGACAGATGTTGATAAGTGTAATTGTCGCGTAATGCCAATAAATTATAAAAACATTAGATAAAATTAAAAGCAATATACCCTCGAGTGTGTATAATAAAATAAATTAAGTATCCAGCTTGTCACTGGGCATCGATAAACTTCAAAGACATCGGATGTAATATAAAATTGCATAATTTTCCGCATTCCAGATACCAGCATTAAAACCGAGAGCAGACTACGCTCGCTCGCGCGTCATGTATTATACGGTGTGCAATAACAACACCTACTGTCGCGTAGAAATGCGACAATGCGCTGAAGCGTCACACGTGTATTTTCACGAGCGATGAAAGCTTTGCCGTCTCCTCTACTTCCTTTTTACGCTCGTATATTTTTTAACTTCCCTTTCGAGAGCCTCGTGCCTTTTGTCAACTTCTTTTTCTCCTTTATCTTGCACTACAGAAGGGGGCAAGTTTTTTCTCTTGCTGTTTTTCCCGAGCTTATATGCATATTTGCATATTTTTGTTTCTCTGAATATACACAACTGTTAAGATCAGTGCATTGTAACATACGCTGATATAATCTTCGTGACTCTGAATTTTCATTATTGAAAATCATTGTTCACGCTAATTCTAATATCGTGATTATCGAGTTTATCCGATAAAAATTTCGGTTTTATTTTTATCTTTTTTAGACTAGAAGGTGGAACCAGAATCTATTATGTAGAATTTGACTACTGTGTCAATCAAATTTCATAAAAAATTAAGATATTGCATAAAATATATTACATGTATTCTGGTTCTGGAAGGAATTATAATTTCCTAATAGATAGTGCAAATGGTTAGAAAATAGCCTATGGCAAAACGGTTTTTGTCACATTTTATTAGCATTTAATGAAATGAACATACCTCAAATGATTTAACTAATATATATCTTTAAGCGAATAATGAACAATGTTTTTTAAATTTAATTTTTCTATTTAATAGTTATTGATTTTGAGAACTACTACAATAAAAAACTTATAGATATTACACATATTATACATATACAACTACAAAAAATATAAAATTATACTTTTATAAATTCAGTTCGTATGTGTTAAAGTGCTTTTATAATTTACAACAGATTTTTATTATATATTTGCAGTAATTACAAAGATAAATCTTATTAAATTTTTACCTTTTCTATTTTTAATAATACTCGTACAGATTATTAGAATTAGATTTAAATTCCATTAATATTTAGTCAATTAGGATGAGGATATGTATTTTATTAAAGTGGATACTAAACATGGATGTATATATCGCCCCTATTTAACTAAAATAAACTGTATATTACTTTTAGTAAATTTTAAAATTAATTATTTTACAATGTAAAATTTAATTCTTATATCATACTGTGTTAAATATCATTAAATAATTCATAAATAATACACTTTCAAAGATTAAACAATTCTTGAATATAATGCAGTGAAATTAATTATAATTTTTAGCAATTTTTAATTTTATGAAATTTTATGTACTATATACTCTAACCCAGTCCAAAGAAAAAATACTTCAATGATAAATTTTATAAAAACATAAAATATAAAGTTTGTGTTTAAAAATTCAACAACGTTTCCTCAAATTTTATTAAAACTTCTAAAAAAAATTTGTTGCATATTATGCCCTAAAGTCACACCGAACCTTCGATTCCCAATGTCCCGCAGAGTAAAAAAGGATCCCTATTGCCCTTCTGCACCAAGAGTTTATGTACCCCGGCTAGGCCGCGCGACTCGTTAGGAATTCGTGTCCGGAGGCAACTGCAATTTGCATCCGCGCTCCCGCTTCGCTCCCCTCCCCCCTCTCACTCTCTCGCTCTCACTCACTCTCTCCCTCTCTCTCTCTTTCTCTCTCTCTCGCACAATATATTTCCTTCGTACGTACGCGGTAAAGTTTTTAGCGCGCGCTCAAGGCGGACTGCATTAGATATAGTCGCTTCTCTCACTCGAAGCGTTTAACCTTCTGCGCTTACTTTTTGCTCCCTTTGAGCAATTTTTTTCTTTCGTATTTTTTTACGAACACAGGTTGCATTACCGCTTCGGGAAAGCCAATTGCCACTAAGGTAGGCTACCGCGATACGCAACGAATAATGCAGCTAGCTGGTCTTGTTTCAGAAGAGGATGTATAGAGTTAATAGATGAAGCTTGTTTTTCTCTCGGTTCGTTTCGATAATCGGTTTATTCGATTATCATTTTTGTCAAAGTTTATACACACATGTATCCAACCGAGTATTTCTAGAAATTCCTTATTCTACTCTGATATATAAAAAATTATATTCTTGAATTATCATACAAATTTACTTATTCCCAGATACCTGTTTAAATTCTAATATATAAGAGAATGTTTAAATTTAACTGTCTTTCAATAAATTATACTTATAAAATATTTATATGAAATTTCATTAAATTTACAGAATGTTATATTAATTAAATCGCTCTAACAATCTGTACATCACTGTTCTAATTTTAATTGAGTAAAAAATATAACAAATAATTAAATAACCGATCGAATTTCAAACTATTTATAAAACGATTTCTCTCCATTTTCTTAGTTTATTTTTTTGTAATTTTACTAAAACAGTAATATGTAATAATAGTGATAGGAAGAGGCTCACTTTATGTATAAAAAGCAAGAGTACCAGGTTAAAACAAAAAATGTTGACAAATTTCACGGAAACGTCAAAACGCGCATAATCAAAACGAGTGGAGGGTCACAAAAAATTTAATAGGAACAATATTCGTCTTTACTCGATTGAATGTACGGTCCGACGCGCCCTTAATCTGACGGGAGTGTACAATGCAGCGCACAGCGATAACTAGTTTTCGTGCTCGCGGCGCGGCCTTTTAATTGAAGAGATCCCGGTGAACCGATAGAGGCAGGCCTCGCGCCTCTCTTCTCGAGATGATTCGCGACGATTTCGTGGAAGATCGCGTAGGCGCATCGCGACTCCCTTGAGAAATACGTTTGTCGCGGTTATGGGGAACTCGACCGACGTGACATGTTGCTAAATCTTTCGACTTAGCTTTTTGATAGTCGAGTCACTTTTTTTATTACATTCCGAACTATTTCATTTTTTTTTTTAATAAAATTTTTAGTTCGATGAATTTTGCCGATACTTACTCTTTGATATTTTGAGTTTGTATTATAGTAATGAAGAAATTTGGAAAAATATGATTAACATATAATGCATAAAGCATAGAAATTTAAGTGTTATTTTAAAAAATGTACTTTAACACTAGAACGGAGAATGTAAATATTGTCTATTAATAAATGTATTAGTAACTAATATTCACTTCTCGATCGTTGTAATACAAATTCATTCAATGATGGTGTAAATATGAAAAGAAAAGTTAAAACATCCGAAGGAAATGATAAATGATTTAAGAAATTAGCAATGTAATAAATTTAAAAATAGTACTTGTAAATTATGGTGCTGGATTGCAGGAGAAGATTCATTTGTACTGAATTCAAACGACGTAAAATAGTTGTTCCAACGTACACACACATTTGGACACATATACACACAGACCCAGGCACAGGCACAGGGGCGCGCGCATACACACACACGTAAAACGGTTTAATTATAAAACGAGAAGTTCCATTATTCACCGCTTGCCGTCTTGAAAACCCGTAACAAGAAAAAAAAGGAATAATTCTCGACAAGGCTGTTCCAAGTTGAACGCCGATAAAGAATAAAGACACAAATTGGACAAATTACATTCAGCAGCATACGAACGAAATGGAATCTTACACACCACATTAATCCTCTCATGACGCGCTATTAATAAACCGTAAAAAAGTAAATAAAGATAAGAGAAAAAAAAACGACGAAATGATAAACTGGTTCCGCTCAAAACAATTCGATCAGTAAGTGCATTAAACACAAGCACGCGCAAACATTAATACACTCCCGTATAATGCATCTCGAATAGAAAGGTAATTAATTTTACGAAATAGCTTTCTGTTATACATTTCCATTTTTTAAAACTTTATTTATTTTGCGAATGCCTCTTATATATGTCTTATCATATGCGCGATAAGAAATGAAAATGAAATTTTCGCGAAAGTAAATTGAACTTTTCATCGGTGTGTATATTAAGTTTTATCCTGCTCCTAATAATAAAATGTAAATTCTTATACGGGTTAATGCTTGTGTCACAGAATAATGAAAATATTTCATGAATTTAGCTTTTTGTTTTGGAGTTGCATATAAAATAACCGATTCAACGATCCCCGTACTTTTTTAACAATGATTTACTTATTTTCGTTAGTGAATCCTATAGTGATAGTATTATGCCAATTGCATAAATGAGGACAAAGCTAAAAATTGTTTTTAATAATATTTTTAAAACTAAAGTTTAATTAAGAATTCTATATTTATTACTGCCATTAAACTGATGTCTAGAAATAAATCTTTTAGTATCTCCATATCGTTGAGACAGAGGGCACTTTTTCGGGTTACAGAATATCTTTAAATCATTTAGTTTTAGTCATATCCAAGTCCTAATTCCACAAGATAAAAGGACTTTCCTCTTTAGTTTATAAAATTGATCAAAGCAAATTTAAAGAATCTTAAATCAAAACTCACATAATTGCATTAATTAATCTGTGTCTCTGTGTACAAAGAGATTAATTTAACCATTTAAAATATTTTATATTTTTTATGAAATAGTAGTCACAAAATATGTTCCAATAAAAAAAATTGTTTTTATTCTAAAAATATACCTTTCAAAATGAAAAAGACTTTCTAATATTCCAAAAAATTCCATGTCCGTGAATCAAAGAGCCCTCTCTATTGGTCCAATGTAAATTCTCAACCCCTTTCCCAAAGACAGGTCTTACATATCTAGAGAGAGAGAGGCTGGAGGAACGTCCTTGGCAATCGTCGCGATTTACTTTCGCATCGGCCGCGGCGGGTATTAAAGGCCACTGGCGCGCACCGGCAAGTGGCTTATAACGGTAAATCAGGATCGCGATATTGCGCTCTCGCCCTACAATTTGCAGCCGCGGTCTCACAGTCGTGGCACTTGACGCAATTTACCGTAAGCCTAGCGCGGAATCGGACATTTTTTCGCTCTGGTCTATTGCCCGTTTCATAAATCATTGCAGCTCCTGTTGTTGTTTCTGCTCCTGGCGTTAATAATGGAACGCGTTGTTGCGTACGACTGAGCCTTGAGCCCGAAAAAAATAATCTTTGACTACTCAATGAATCCAGCTGTTTTCCCTTTGCATTTTCATTTAGATCGTTTTTACCGAGACATATTTTGTTTACCTCCGAGTTTTACCTGTCTAAAATATGTACAGTACTATTATCAATGAATTTTTTATTTAAAAGTGCAAGGACACATCGTGCTCTTGACAACTGTTACGGTTCAGATTCTACAAAACGTTGTAGAATTAAAATTTAATATCTTGAAGTGCACAATAAATAACAATTGACATTCAAGTGATTCCAATATTTATTAGAAACTGGTGATATATACTTTTTATAAATTAATTATGTATTTTATATTACCTTTTAAAAGTCTTATATGAATATAAACATAGTAATTTAGATTTTGACAACATTAATCGAATAAAATATTGACGACTCTTATCCAATCGTTAAATGTATCAATTTGCCAGTAAGTTCTCATTCCAATGTCAGAGGGGACCGATTAAAGCGGAAGGTCGCACAAACGAAAGTACACGAGTGCGTGACCCGATGATCCTACGGTTTCAGGTCGCTAAGCAACGGCACGATGTCAATTCTATACCTGTCACAGGGATGCTGCTTTTATCTGACCGGATAAAAACTACTGTATTTTCAAGTATTTCGTCGTATCATTTTTATTGAATTTCATTTCATTCATATGTTTTTCATAGTCAAGCATAATTTTACTAACTTTTCCTATACGTTTTTGTAACAAAAATTATGGAATATGCGATTTATTTCGCTATATTTTCGGAATTTATTAATCGCTTACAAATAAGTAAATCTGTTATAAACGTATGATTTACAATTATGATAAAACTTAATAAAATAATTCGATTAACTACATAACAATGTTTATCAAAGTTGGCATTATATTTTCCATAATTTATTTGTATTTTCAATACAATTATGCAACGAAAAAATCCTGCACCTATAATATTTAAATATTACAAAAAAGAGAAACTGCAATAAAATATAGTTATCGTTATACAAGAATAAATATCTTTCTTGTCATTAAATAGAATAGCAGTATATTTTATTAATATTATCAATCACTGTAGAAAACCATCCATTATAATAGTAAGTACGTTATAAAATAAAATAAATCGGAAAATATCTTTCAGCATCAAATAGGACGAAGCAAAAAATAAAATGTCCACTCCTTCACCTTTTCAGGCCGATTAAATCCTCCCGTCGACGTAAAGCCTCGAAGTAAGCGTCTTCACTTTTTTTTTAACTCTCATTCTCTGGATATATCTGTTCCATTTTTTTATCGATTTCCTTATCGGGAAAGAATACGGAAAGCGGAGAGAAAAAATGAAAAATTCTTGTAGCCGTCGGAAGTATAAAGAATTTCCTTTGTCGTGTCTCTCTTGCTCTTTTTATTTCTTTCTCTCTCGCTCTCTCCTCTCTTTCTTTCACGAACCGGTTAAACACACTGTCGGGAAGACAGAAATTAAGAGAAGCAGTATACGAGATAACGATGGTACGAAATCGATTATTTCACGTGTATTAATTGTAATGCGGAATTATATGTTAATCTCAGCCATGAGTTTCTTGGAATTATTATAACGATAATCACTATAAAATATATTGTAACCTCGAAATTTCTCATAACAGCTTCATAATAATGTTTCCTTTTAATTATAATATATATACCATTGCCCATTTGTAACATTTTTTACGACATTGTTTACGTCATTATTATAAATTGTTCTTATCGTGTAGAATGCTTAAATTTAGAGATCAATTCGATATTTGCGCGGGATGAGCATTATAAAAATGCGGTATTTGGTAAATTGTATAAAAGTGATGGTTGTACAAGAGTGCTAATGGTTTGTACGTACACGCCGAAACTTACTTCACGGAATCAAATAATTTTCTCGTCAACGAAATGTGAAAGTCATTCAAAGTTAATTCTCGGAACTGAATATATTTATCTTACACAGGTGTTTATTAATTATTCTTTGAAATCAACGTTATCGGCAAACAGACTAAACTGATGATAAAATTTATATTTCTCTCAAAGGGTATTATAATTTAACCTGTAGCTTATATTTCGCGTCTCAACATAAAGTTAAATTAATAAATCATTGTTAATTAAAGTAATATTTAAAGTGACCGTCAGGTGAGAAATTTTTAATTATTTTATTTTCTTTAATATCCATTATTTTAAATGCAAAGTGTTAGTATATCGCAGCTGGTATAATATGGAGAGCTTGGAGTCGGCGATAAGAACCAACATAGTACCAAATCAGGAATATTTTCTCCAAGGTTCGGTGACCGATAAGTCATTAGAGATGTTACTCCATAGATTACGTGGTTTATGCGATCATTGTGAAAGAGAACTTGAAACTTTCAATGATCATGAAATGGCATTTAGCATTTTACGGTATATATTATTATTATTCATGTTATCATTGTTATTATCTTCGTCGTCATCATCATTAACACCGTTATTATTAAATTATTGTACCTAGTCAAATTGAAATTTCGAAAATTACGCAATATATATATAACTGTTTAGAATTTAAATAATATATATCTACTTTTTATAATAGAATTACCATCATAAATTTTGCGAATAAATTTATATAATCAATTCAACTTTTTCTATAAAATGTATTGCCTGAGTATTTCTACAAGTAGTATAACAACAATCTGTAAATCAATATTAACAAATTTATTGTACACAAAATTAATAATAACGTGTAATGAAAATGAACGAATAAAATTCAGATATACATACATACATTTATGAAAATCAAAATAAGGTTAATTCGAATTAATTTGAAATCTTACCATAAAATTAATTTGGAATTCAAATACGGTCGGAAGAATTTAAATGTAAATTTAATGACCATTTGTGTGTAATTCAACACTGCAGCTTCGTAAATGGTTTTATAAATGTTACCAGAACGATGGGTGCCCGTAATAGATTGTTTTTAATTTAGTATATATATATTTATGTCGTTATTTCTATAAAGCTGAATTTAGCTATCTTGTGGTAATTATGACTACTTTTCAGAAATTTACATATTAAATTGTACGGTTTGACCATTTAAATAGATACCAGTAGCGAATAAATCTGTAAAGATTTGAAAGCTGAATAAATAAAAAAAAAAAATAGATACCAGTAACTGTTTATTGTTATACAGTTATATATATATATATCATTTGCCCATGCGTAATCTCATCGGCAATATTTTATTGGTTTTTTTTATTAAATAATTATAGATTGATGTTTTATATTCCAAAAACTTTTATTTTATATAAGTATATAAATGCGTGTTCGATGTTGGGAAATTCTTTACCTCTCCAAAGTCCAACCTAATTTTTAATAAAACTGTTTTATACCCTTAAGGTATCCGATCCACAGCAATTCCGTGATTTACAATGTAAATTCGATATCCGGGTGAAAATAGAATTTAAATTAATTCAAATTTGAGTAAAAGTTGCGTAAACACAGTAATACCAGAAATGTTGGTTTTTGTTGTTAGAAATACCCTAATCTAAAAATGAAAGAACCAACGCACTCAAATTAATTTGCATAATAATCGAGTATCACGCGAACGATTTTCAGAGGCTTGGAGCAACCACTGACGTTGCGTGTACGCCGTGCTCTGGACCACAAGGACATGCCTTACCAACTTCGTTACATTGGGTCTACAGAAATTGGCGACAGATCTCAGCCTACAGCGATTCGAAGCAGCATCGACGTAGCGACGAGCAGTAGCGTAGTTGAATTTTTATTGGAACTTGGATATCGTTTGAATTTTGAATACGTAGCGCGTGGTTACATATTTCAAAAAGGCAGGTTGAAGGTCACCGTTTCGAAGATCTACCGAACTAAGGGAGGTAAACACATCAGCGAGGGTGTCGATATTATTTTGAGCAGTTACCTGGTCGAGCTTAGTATTTTGGCACCTAGTGGTCAAACTGCCGTTGGAGAGGAGATGAAAATGTTTGCTGAACAGCTTAAGCCGATTGTCTTTATGGAGAAAATTGATCACAAAAGATTGTTAAGTGATGATTCTTATTAATATTTGCAAAAACTTTTCCAATCCATTTTCTAACAGCGTTTAGATGCCCATGCATTCAAATTAATTTTTTTTGTACTGCATTTTTTTGTCAAATAGCTAAATATGTCTAAAAAATTTTATAAAATTAAAATAACTATATTTGAAGAATTATATTTGTCGTTCATTATGTATTAATTATTTAATCCTTTACATTTTTGCCGATCCAGTTCTGGAACTATACCCAATTATTTTCACCACGCTATCACAACTCTAGTAATCCAAATTATTTTACAATAACTTTTTCTCGAGTAATAAATATCCTTGTAATTATTTTACTTTTTATAACCGTAATAAACGTAAATCTCTTTAGAGAAAAATTCATCCTCTAATCTTGAAAAATTTCCACGCACATGAAATCGAAAAAAGATTTGCAGTTCGTGAAATAGTAAGGCAAAAAATCGTTTGAAACCGAGGAAGGAGGAAAAACCACGAGTAGCAACAAGAAAAGTTGTACTCGGTAGTAAATTTGCATCCATAAAAAAAATCCAGGAATCCTGAGCAACCCGAAAAAAAAGTGAGACGAAGGTCTCACCGTAGAAACTTAGAGCGAAGGTGACCGAACCCCGTAATTATCGCGTATCGGTAAATACGACTTGGTATATATGTGTGTATATGTATATACGTAATTGGCGTGGGCGATTTTTTGTCAAGTTATACGGTTACGAGAAAATAACCAAGAGTGAGAGAGGTAAAGACGAATTCATCCGAGGCGATTGTTGTCGCGTGTTGTAAAAAGGAGGCTCGGCTGTAAATTTCTACGATGCATGGCGTATTGTTGTTGTTCTTGGTACCGAAGGGTGGCCTTGCTTAACTTAGTATTTTCTTGTTACTTTTTTTTCTTTGTACGAGTCGTCGTTTATATGGAAGCCGGTTATGACAATGCAATATCGCAGCTGCGAGCTTCGAGAGCTCGATAATGTTGTAAGAATTTAGAGGTTACGTTTCGGGGAAATCTGGCCTGATTTTACATATACATTTGCATACTAGTATTTTACCGACCAAAGACAAAACAAAGTGTCTATTACTTTTCTTACGGTTGTTAATATCTTACTTAACTTTATTTAATAAATCAAAGCTTGACCGCAAATGCGCGAAAGTAGCAAAATTATGTAACATAGGTTTAATAAAATTAACCATTTTAAAAATCAATCAATGATGTTTTTATTAAATTCGAATACAGATTGATAAACCAATACCAAAATCTCTTACTAAATATTTGAAAACCAAACTAATTCACGATTGGTTTTGTATTAACTCTCAAATTAATTAAGGTATTTAAAAATAGTTGATCATGTAGTAACATATTACTGATAAATAGAATTATTTATGCATCTCCAAATATTTTTAATAAATTGTAATAATTAAATTTAAAAAATTCTGGATGCATTGCTCATGTGTTTAAAATGTAATAATTATTTATTCCGAAACGATAATATTAATAATAAAGTGATGTCGGCTCTTGAATAAAATTGGTTATTCACGTATCCGTAATCCAAACGAATACATAAAATAACAAGAAAATATAGAGCAATACACAAAAAAATTCCTGAGCAATTTGACAATCGTAAACAAACGAATGTCCGTTTTAAAATACTTGAGATCACATAGATCCTTATTACACGCACATTGTAGTAACCGCCAACGAAGAAAATTCGAAGATAATCCATGACAAATCTCCGATCGGAGGGTTGGATCTTGGGATCACGAATGAACTTATCATAGAGAATTAAACGCGCGGTCGCATCTCCTTTCGAACGGTCGCATTAATTCGCGCAGAGTTTCCGTGGGAGGATAAAGAGAAAAGAAGGAGAATAAATTGCGCGCTTTATTCGTTTACGCGACGCATAACTCGGTATGCTTCTTCGCTAAGCCGCGATGAATTAGTGCGAATTTTAACGCCTTGCCATTCGTTACACGCGCAACTGGTAATGAATGCCTTCACTTGGTCCGCGTCTGTTTATTTCTCCTTCTTTGGCGGTTTTGCGCTTCGGGTGTCTCTTATTCTTTGATATTTTGTGGTGCGCGCTTACCTTTATCTTCCCAACTTTTTTTTTCCTTCAAGCATGCACATATACGTATACTTTGGTTTCGCTTTACTCTTTTATTATCGACGCTGTTTTACTTGTTTACCTTCCTTAGTATCTGCACGCACGGCTCTTAACACTTTGGGTTCGTGTATTGGCACCGAAGATCATGGATGTTTATCCTCGTACCTCCAGCTACAAATATTCACGGAACGCTGCAATTTTGCTACTTTTATCATTGTTGTTCAACTTGTGTCTATCATATGTTTCAATGCAAACTCTACACGTATTTAATAAGTTTACATCAATAATTAAAGAATTATATATCGTTTGCAATAATGTTTTTACGATTGATATTATTTTAGGCTTGTGGAGTTACCAATTTTATAATATGTTGATGTAAGTCAAATACAGCTGAATCAAATTTATTATGCTAGTACCGCGTTAAAAAGATGTACCAACTCTCCTGCCACGCAAACATTTTTCCATTACATCGAGAAAATAATATATAAATTAATAAAAACGCCGAAAGAGAGTTAGGGAATATTGTCAATATTGGTATTACGACTACCGGATGTTCAAGTTTCATCCGTATAATGAACGAGAGAGAGAAGGAGGAAGTGGAAAAAGTGAGTGGAAGAGTGTGCACAAAAGTATATAAGATCAACAGGGGGGATAGATCGCGAGACAAAGGCCATTCGATAACGAAGAAATAGAGTAAAGGAAGGCGGGAAATAAAAGAGAGAGAAAGAGAGAAAGAGAGAGAGAGAGAGAGAGGAGAGATGAGTATCACCCGCGGGGCTTGCGCGTCGATAGATAATCGATATATCCACGGCTGGTCCTGATTGGACAAGGGAAATACGATTGCGGTGCGCGTGTAAATTTTTCCGCTCCCTTGCATGTAGGTCTTACCGCGCTTGTTTACCTTTTACTACTGTTAAACGCAGCCGGTATCTATAGGATTTAGTATTCTGCACGTTGTTATTAACTTCAGATTTTGGGGTTATATATGTAGTTATGCATCGGGACTTGCTATGTGTTTAATATCCTGAAGATTGCCTATTTTTTAATAAATCTTTTTTTAACTATATTGATCACACATATAATAAAAAATTTCTGCGTTATAAAAGCGTGAAATAACTATTACTTAATTTTAATGACAAAGGTCTCAGTTTTCACGCTTTCAAGTAGAAATAATTATAGTCAGCTATATTTCACTGTGTATACGTATGTAGATAGAGTACTCACATACAAAAGTCTGACGATACGAAATTATTTTCTGAATTGATAAAAAATGATTAAATTTAAGTTGTAATAAAATCTATATAATAAACAGTTAACTAACACTAATTATGGTTTCGAATATGAATCTCATTGCTCGGTTAGTACGAAAACCTCCGGCAATCACGATCCCTTGAAGTTGAGATACCTCGGCCCTCTTACATGTGGCTAAACTCGGTTGAAATGTATATTCTCCAGCATGGTGATTTGATGGTCACGACGAAGTTCATTGTGGATGGGTTGGGAAGAGAGAGAAAGAGCTGGAGCTTCTATGCATACATTGATCCAAGTCATTCTGATGCACATTTGGTTTTGATGGCCAATTCGGATCGTATTTTGTCTTACTATTTTTCTAGCTATTTAGTTCTAGTAATATCAGAACACTTACAATAAGAAGATAAAGAATAATAGGAAAACGAAATATTTGATTAAATATATGTACTATAATCCAAGCATCTCTAAGTACCGTAAAATTAGTTCACAGCATATACTATATGTTTTATTTCAAATGTAAAACCTAATTTAATAAGTATATTTTACGTTGCAACTGTTATAATTATAATTCAACGGTTTCAGAGATTATATAATAGGCATTTATAGCGTCGAGTAAATGTAACGAATTTTAAATAAATCGAATCGATAAATACCTTAACTCGTTTTCTTCTAACAGATGAAGTGAAACACCCCTCATAAACAGAACAAAGTTTAAAAAAAAGTTTATCCTTATATCCTTTTATCAAGTTGAAGAAAAAGAACTCCAGTGGCGCATAAAAACGTTCGCGATCTCTCCATCTTTCCACCCCTTATCTTTCCCCGCAATTTCCGATCTTTACTTCGCTTCCGCGCCTCGTCACACTAAAAAAAGTGATCTCGAGCTCTCTTCCGCCTCGAGATCTCCAAAGGGCTGCCGCTTGTGAAGGCTCCTTTCTCCCATTTCAGCATGTGCGATCCGTTTACGCGCAACTCTTCGATAGACAAGACTTTCTGATAAGACGAGAGGTGTGTGGGAATTTTCTGGACGTCATAATGGAGCGTACAATCCGAATTTCCAGAAACGGAAATGTATCTCAGTGCGATTTTAGTTACATTATTGTTTCTATCGGTAATTTAAAATATAACACGTATCATTTTTTAATTACAAAAAAGCGTGGATATTTTTTATTTTAAAATATATGCTATTTATTTTTAACATTAATATACCTATATAGCATACCAAATATAATAATTTAATAATATACATTACAAAAGGAAACATAACATTTTATGATAAAATGAAAATAATAATGCAGATGTTCCTAAAATTTCAATAACAGATCAATTATTTTAAAAAATGTAACTACACGTGAAAACGAAAATATTAATAAAAATGATTAATACTCTCCCGGAATATCACGTAGGACGCATATCGACGAATTTTTGTTTTTCCATTAAGCTATAGTTATGCACCACGTGAATTACACGATTTCCATTAACACGCATATATTAATAAAACACATAATTGAAAAGGGTATTACATTTTATCAACACAAAGTGAATAATTCACGATAAATTCTGCAAGTACATTTATTAGATTGCGGAATGTAAATTACACCCTCGAAAATTAAATTGAATAAATTATCAAGGGGTCTTATATTATACATGAAATTCTATAAATTTCAACGGTAAAATAATCGAAACGAGGCATACGTTATCAGCATGCCGAGCAAATTGTTTTTCCGCGCACATAAATCCGAAAATAAAATTTTAAATGGCAATTAAAGGCACAAAATGAAAAGGAATAGAGAAAACAAACAAAGGTGCGCGAGCGCGCACGGGAACACTGAGAGAGAGAGAGAGAGAGAGAGAGAGAGAGAGAGCAAGAAGGAGAATGGCCGGTGTATAAACAGACGAATGCCCAGGGCTACGTTCGACCACCGGGTCGTAACCGCGCGGCATTCGAAAGTGCAAAGTTCGGTGGCTTTGAGATCGCGGAGGTCGTAAAGTTCACGTACCCCGTCTTAGGGAGAAATGCTTTACAGGTTTAAGTTGACCCTGGACGTTATAAACCTGTCTTTATCGGGATGATCGTTGAAAGTAAGGGTTCTGAATACATGTATTTATAGTTTGGGACTGGTTTCCTTTCGTTTTATTGACATTTTAAACTGATCCTAATCGATTAAGATAAAAAGCCCTTTTAGAAACGTATTACATGCTTTATTTTGTGTTAAACTATTGTATTTTTTGCTTCTTTCTACTTCTACAATGTAAATTGTTTAATCAAGATTTCTAATAGTGTATAGCTCAAAACGCTACTCATACACAAGAAACAATCTCATATTGTGCAAACTTCAACTGTAACTTATTTGATTATTGAAGTATACAACAAAAAATATTTCTTACTTATATAAGCATTGATCAAATGATCAATGCCTGAATTAGAATGTAAAGTTGCTTCGGAAATAATCGAGTGCACAGGTTAATATTTCGATAACAAATCGAAACGCGTCAAAAATTGGCGGAAAAATTGTGGGGAGCTTAAACGCGAAAAGAATAAAGGTATTAAATTCAAATAAAACTGACCTCCATGTTGCATTAGAAAGTCGAGAAAATGACCATTAAGACATTTATGACGAAAAAGCGTGGGCCGATGACGCCGCTCGCGGGCACGCATAAATAATTACTCCGTAAACTTTTCAGTATTATAATACAATGCGCAAAAAAAGAGCTTACGATTAACATAAATAATGTTATAGCCCCCGCGCCGTAACAAGAAAGATTTTATACTCGGTAACATTTTCGACGTCCTCTAAAAGTGGATAATGGCCAAGATTGGCAATGTGGCACACGCCTAAAGATAATGGGCTTGAAATTTATGTCAACGCTTTTTAGCCCGTCATAAACGCGTCTGTCAACGATGCCGTTTTAAGATTAATTACTTCCGTCAACTCTCTTATAGATTTCTTGACCAGTACATACCTATATAGAACACCTAACTACTTATTTTATTAATTTATTATCGAGAGGATATCTGAGTTATCATCTTTAATATTTCTACTTAATTGTGTTTTAAAAAAATTTTTGGCATCTATGGAAATTAAACAGTCATTTGTGTCAAGCTAACAATTTCCAATGTGTAACTAATATTTACTAATATTAATTATTCGATTTCTCTAATTATTAGAATTACATATATATAGATATGTAGATTAGGGTATGCGTATTATTTAACTGTAAATGCTTGTATACTTTTATGAAATAATATATCGTTCTATCGAACAAAAGAGAAAAGTTCGAAATTCTCATAGAAAGGTTGATCATCAATTGTCGGGCTGAACGTTTTTCTCCCTATCTCTTCATTATCGGAAAACTTCGTCAGAGACACGACCCACGTCGTAATATCGAATGCAATCGCCCGAGGCGCCGCGCCTCGCCTTTGTCTGTTCGACAATCAAAACGGTCTTGCGCAAAAAGGAGAAAGAAACGGGAGGAAGGCAAGACCGGTGCCAATCGGAAGCCCACATTTTCTGCGCTGCGACAGTTCTATTTACGGCGCTGAGCCGCGAAACCATATCGAGCGTCTTTCGACCGTTGATACCTGGTGATTTCTGATCACCGAGCTATGAGTTGGCTTTTGCTTTTGATGACTCCGTGACTAGGCCATTTTCTCTTACCCTCTTGCCGTTTCGTAGAAGGACAATTTTTTTATTCTACCAAAATTCATTTTACTTCACATTGTTAAAAAAATATAGCAAGAAATTATTTTCCACGACAAGTATTTGTTACATAGCAATATAATTGCGCATTCAAAATTTGTATTAATTAGGATGCACGTTATACTCTATATCTTATTGTCAATTGATAATAACAACTTTATTTAATAACTACGTTTTACTAATTGAATTTACAATTATGCAAATTATATATTTCCTGTATATATTCAACATCCCAAATGACAAATTAGAATATTGTTTACTATGTTGATTAAATTTATTGGATAATAATAATATTATATTATCAATGTACTATTGTATTTAAAGAATATAATTATAGAGGTTCGAAGAATATAATTACCAAGCTATTATTTTCCATAAATTTATAGAAATAATATTTAAAAGAAATCGAACGAATGATATCAATTGTAATTAAAGGGAAATAAGTATGTTTAGAAATTAAATTTGCTATATGAAATCTAAATCATGATCATTAAGTAAGACTCTTAAATATCAAGGTGTACCTTTTGTTAATTACTCGCAAAAGCTGCCGTTTTGTATACGACATGCGCACCTTTTAGCGGACTCGAAAGCAAGTTTAAACCGCCGAGTATTTGACATTTCTGGCGAGTTAATTAACACTTTAATCGCTTAGGATACCGCTGAATTTTTCGCAAAGTTAAACTCGATTGCGCATTAATGCTCACAGTTATTTCTTGGATTTACTTTTAATGAGGGTTCACTCGTGAAATCCTTGCATGCACGATACGTTTCATATACCCGTTTGTTCGATAAGAAATTTGAAACACGGTTAGAAAATAGATCGAACGTAAAATATTCGAGTTTACTTTTTTTTTTCTCGAATTCTTGCCCGAGATATTTGCTTCGTAGAATAGCATTTGATGGTTAATAAAAGGACCGTTTTATAGGCTTAGCCAAGAAAAAAGAGGCACGAAAACTACTTCATAGACTCTGGCCTATTTAGTATTTTTTTCACGAGCGTTTCGTCTGCTCCATAAACGAAGGGCTCTTGAAAATGCCAGACGGGTTTTTGCGAATGTTCTTTCATGGACATTCTATGTGCGGCCCTCGTAAAGCTTAAAAACACTGGGATCCACTTCGTTGAATTGCCAGTTTAGTACTTTTAAAATGTATAATCTACTTGCGGTTCTAAACGAAACATATTTGTCTTCTCCTCGTATTTTTCAGATTAATGGACTCAATTCGTATAATTATAAAGCCATATCAACTAAAATAATGTGTGCCTAACATTTTTATAATTCATAGCTAAACATTCAGGTACGTGTTATTATTATTTATTTCAGTTTAATACGTACGTTTTCTCGCATAAGAATACGACGAACGCCAATTACATATTGTGAAGACCTTCTATAACAAGTTATAAACAAAAATAAAAATAAATTTAACAGCTAATGAAATCAGATACTCGAAATCAGTCTTAAGAAGTTCTAGATTAAATGCGTAACATTTTAAAAAATGTAAAAATAAATGTAGAAATTCAGTAGTTGCAGAGTTGAGAAGTATAGAAATTATAAATGGATTTTTTGTTATAAAATAAAGGTATCTTACAGTTTGTATCAATTTATATTTTACAGTAAATAAATCGTGTTGTGTAATTGTTCAACTAATTATTTATCGTTAATAAACTATACGCTGAAACGTATAAATAAATCAATTAATTAACTATCGTAAAAGTTAAAGAAAAAACTTGATTAATTGAATGACTGTTGATACTTCGGTACAAAATGAGTTGGAATAAAAATATTTACTTAGGGACAGAACGACAAAAAGTAACTCGCAGTAGCCCGAAAGCGAGAACTTTGTTTGAACTAATTCCCGAGGCACAAGAGAGAGGGTTTAATAGCCGGTGGGGGTGGTCCAGTAGGCGCGAGACCCGCATGCGCGCGCAATCCCAAAAAAGCCATTTACGCGACCGTGTGTCCCATTCGAAGTTTAGTTGTTTGCCGAGTGTACTTTTTGCCGATGCAAATTACGTCTCAATTTGCGAAACGAACGCCTCTCGGCAAACACTGGAATTTTTGGGAGGGGCTAATGAAATTCACTTTGGTCAGTCTGGAATTACACGGTTTTTAGCACTAATATCAGCTATACCAGTGAATTTAATTTATACGTCGCTGGATGGTATTTTTCCTGTCTGGTGATGTCGTTAATGATATTACATTTGTGTTATTCAGAAATATAGTCATATAGGTATACATGCCAAATGAAAGCTCGAGTAACGTAATTAAATTTAATCATGCTACTTGTTTAAGCATCTTATTGTTACAGACGAGTATGTTTGTTAAATTTATTTTTTATTCTTTAACGTGAAGTTAAGGTGAAGTTGATACGTACGAGGTAGAACTTGCGAACCTCGTCTCTCTAGCTACATGAAATTTTGCAACTTTTTCCGAAACTATTCAAATTTCAATGTCGAACTCGAGAACTCTTATACCTTTTTCGTTGCTTCTCTTCTCCACTTCTAATTGAGAGAGCGAACTGCATGCAGAGAAATGTATTTTGTTCCAACTTTCAGGGAGTTATGCATAAAAATAATAAACTATGGAAATAAATTTTAAAATCTGAACTTTATTATTTTTTAAATTTATTTATAAACTTTTATTTAAATTAGATGCAATCGATGATGAATATAAAATTCTCTATGTCTAAAAATATTGCATTTTCAAAACTAATAACACGTAGGTACATAATTTCATTATAACTTAGATTTGATAAATAAAAATAAAATCAAATTAGTTTACAAGTTCAACACAACTGAATAATATGCGATCTTGCAGAATATAATATTGCAAAGTTAAGTATAATATTGTCTTGTGAGGTAGAGACACAACTCCAAGTTAAATGTTTATCGAAGTAAAGGATAATATATTCACTGAAAGCAATCCCAAAAGTTGTCTGTTAGCGAAACGCAGACGCGGTATTGTCTCGCAGTTGGCGGCGCTCACGCGCGTTCGATAATCGACGAGGGGAAAAGGAGACGCGAACCTCGCGAGTTTTTCCCGCGGCGCGCGAAGAATGGGAAAGGCGCGACTCGCGTCGAGTGTCGCTCGTATATATACCTATACGTCCGGACACGCGGCTGTGGGACCGAGAGAATGCGAGCTCACCAGCGCGTGACCGCTGTGCAAAATGAGGGATTTCAGGTGATCACGGCGCAACACTCGCTACTGCCGATAATGATAAGCTTTTTGCGTTCTATGGATATGGTATCGCTATTGCCCCTGCTGCTACTCCTAATCGTATTAAAAACTTGGACGTTGGCGTAAACGACGCTACTGCACTGATATGTTCACACACGTAATTCTTATATTAGTTTAAAAAGTTTAACCTGGAATGTTTATGCTGTTATAACTTTTCATTGATTTTAAGATTCTTTTTTTCATCAAATATATTCACCAAAATTGGCATAACATTGCTTCCGTATTATATCTAGCAAGACGAAAAGAATGTTACTTTGCCCATAGACATAAGCATTCGCTCCATTAAATTTCAATTTATTATGTTCTATTCTTTAATTGTTTTAAAATACTATAACCTATAAAATTATATAATACAGTTTTAAAAATCGTTATTCCAATGAATAAATAAATTAATAAAAATTTGACGAATGGATATATTTTTTATTTTATTTAATATCGACAAAAACATACCGTTATTCTAAAATTTACTGTTGTAGAATAAAATTTTATATAGAATAGTAAATTATACATATCATGAATCTACTTAAAAAGTGGTTTTATTTAAGTACAAGATGATCAATTTCGCATAAGTTTGCTCATTACTAAACAAATAACATTCTTCAACACAATAAAATAATGTTGTCACTGTACTTACTTAAAATGTATGTCTCCTAACAAATGTATTATTTCGATTTACTTATCATTGGGCTTCAACGTACATAGAACAAAAAGGCAATAATCTCTATAAATATATAAGCGTCATGTTTATTTTAAATATATCCTATATAAATACAAAATTTTCATGTTAAGATAAAAGTAGATAAAAAATAAAAAAATATCGGTTTTTTGTTTGTGAAACGATGGGTAAATGTGAACATAGAGTCTATTAAAATAATTATATAATCAATTACTATAAAAAAAAATTATTAATTTAGCAAATTAAACACTTACGTTATATATTTCTTTTTTACGGAAACAGTGGCAAAACTAAAGTTATTCTAGAGTTCAAATATTGAGAAATTCCAACGTATTCAAAGTGACTATATACGTGAAATCGAGACAAGGGTAGATTTGTACACCAAAGAATTAAACACATAATGTTTTTACACAAGAATAGTACATATTACTTTTTTTACTTATTTTTTTATGTGTTTAATTTTTATGTACACAAAATAAACGATTATTTTTATTAATTTAAATTACTTTGTAAAATATTTGTGTACCGTGCACAAAAGTAATGTGTATTATTCTAGTGTAAAAAGATTATGTGTTTAATTCTTGGGTGTACAAATCTACCCTTGTCGAGGGCGAAAAAGTATACTATGGATATTAAAGATATATAACCACCGGAACTCTAAACGGTGAATTCTTTGACCAGTGTTATCCAGCCTTAGCCTTAATTAACTTAAGCGTTCGCGCGCACATATCCCGAATCGATGATAAGCGCATTCCGCGCTCTTTTATAATGTACTTTTACCAGTCGAGCCGTTCGACACAACAATCGGCCGTAGACGAAAAAAGCCAATTAAACCGAAAGAGAGAGAAAGAAAGAGAGTGAGGAGGTGGAGGGGGGGAGGGGAGAGGGATAATAGAAGAAGAAAGAGAAGCTCGGTGTCAGCGCGTCGACATTACGTGAGCGCATTGTCCGACGGCTTGCTTTATTACAAGACGATAACAACCCCGGTGCAAGTTTAGAAGTGCATCGTTATATATACCGCTCGTGTCTGGTTTTGCATTATATGCGCTTGTCTATTGTCCATACGGTGAACTGGATTACGTTTATTTTCTGTTTGCAGTGATTCGAATTACCAAGATGCATCTTCGTCGATCTTCGTTTATTATTTCTGTTAGGATAATGTGTTTCACCGATGTTCCGATTAATTTTTTCTCTAATTTTTAGCCTCGTGAATATGATGTCAGTTTATATCATTCAAACAATTAATGCCGGCATTTACTATATATACCTATACGAGTATTCAATCAAGAGTAATGCTAATTGGCTTCTGTAATATACACGATGACTTAAACTTTATGAATTTTGATTGTTTTGAGATTAGGGACAATCGTTTGTTTGACTTTCAATTTGCCATTTCGTAAACGGGTCTAGTATTATGCACACTTTGAAACGTTTCGTTATTTGCTTTATTTCGAGTGGGCTAAAGGTTTATTGCATTATTTAAGATCCTTACTGTAGATATAAAAAGTGTATCATGCACTCGATTGTTCGTAAAGCAATGCACGTCAGGTTATTAGATCGTATAGGAATGAAATTTCCATTCGCGAAGGTAAAAAGAGAATAATAGGCTACTAAATATGATTCAACGGTAACTACGCGATTGGAAAATTACTAACTTCCAAATACAAACATTTACCTAAAATTTATTATTTTATTTTCTATTAATTGCATTCACCAGTTCTTGCACGATATAAATACTTTCTTAATTTCGACTCGCGATTTCGATCAGCAAAGGGATAAATAAGCCACGCGAATCGGTGAACGTAAATATAAACATAAAATAATTCACGATGATCGAAGCAAAAGACGTAAGGTCGTATATAGCATATCCCATAACGAAAGTGCATCGTGTATAACTATACGCAAATGCGTCCTGGAGAGGTCGAGCGGCTCCACTGGTCGTTAAGGCGCGTTTACAACGGCGCGAGCATTAGTGAACGATACCGTCCCTAAGTGAGTTTCATGATTGCTTAGATTAGAGTTTGCATGAGATCGAGACCCCGGGATCGAGTAACATTTTATGCGGAATTCTTGTGTATGTAGAAAATGTCTACACATTTTCAAAACACGTTGGTTAGATTTGTTGCATTACCTTTTTAACAATCATTACAGTTTGTTACGTGGGATTAATTTAATTTAATATGTGAAAATGTGTACAATATATTACCCGGAATTTCGATGCTAATTCACACGTTATACATTTTAACGATCCGCAATTCATTATTTACATGGAAATTAAATTAACTCTCTGTATTATATTTTATATTTGCTCCGGCACGATCGCGATGATTTGATAATTATTGACTCAAGTCAATATTTATCCAACGCTGCCCAAATATCGGAGGATGTTAATTTAATTATAAAATACGTATAACTATAAGTAGTATTCCAAATTATTGAAATTCTTAAAACAATTATTAATATAGCGGTCAGAAACGTTGGATATGTATTTGTATAACTATACATTAAAGTACAGGTGAAACGAGTACATCCGATAACACAGCATTCATTAATACAACAAGTTATTATTATGTAGATTATAATAAAAGTTTGTACAGTGCAATGTCAATTCTAATATGAAATACCACAGTGAATATTGTTTCACCAAGTTCATTTCACTTTAATTTGAGTAGTTATAATTAAACTATTTTTGGTTATTATTTATAAATAGTTTGAAAATAAAACGTATTGTTTTAACGGAATGTCGGATCCAAGTTACAGGGATCTACACCTTTCAACATAAGAATAATGTTGAAAATATTGAATTAAAAATCTGAAAAAATTCATATGTGGGTATGTTTAAAACAAAAGCAAGGCTATGACATTTTGATTTTTTAAGAAAAAATAAATTTGTTACTAATAATTGAGTAAACCATTTTCGGTTGGTAATTATTGTGCTAAAAAGGCATGAATATTCATCGCAAAAATCAAAATTTAATTACAGATTCAAAAATCTGAAAAAATTTGAGTATATTATTTTTAAAAAAATTAATTTTTTTGTTTATAAAAAAATATTAAAAATGACTATTTTCTGAGTCCGACATCCTCTTAAATACCCTTTTCCATTTAACATTTTTCACTAAATTAGATATCAGTCAATTTGGTTAACGCAACAATATATTTTCGAGGAAGCATCGATCAACAATTATCAGTAAACAAACCGTGAAGAAAACCTGTCGTCAAAAACGTCATGGTGTGTGGTCGAAAATTACGTGAACGCTTAACGTCTAACTGCAGCAACGAACCAAGACAACGAAGCAGCAACAGGAGAAAGGAAATGAGACAGAACGCAAGACGTAGAACGAGAATTCCACGATACACGTGCATGCAGATTGCTATTACGAAGAGAATGAGACAGAGACGTTCTCGTAGAAGGACAAGAACACACAAGAGCCATGGACTATCCACAACGAACCTCAGAGAAAAGAGAAAGCGAAAGAGAAACGGTTCGAATAAAAGGGTATGGATGGAGAATGAAGAATGATTGGATGTATGTTACTTGTACAGAGGAAAAGATTGATCGATCAATTCATTGATTTGTTTATCAATCCATTGGTCAATATTATATGTGTCTCCCTATGTGTACATGTACACACGCACACACACACACACACACACACACACACACATATACTGCACATCTCGGTGGGTGGAGGCTCAAACAGAGAATGAAGTTGCGCAATGCATTATTCATGAAATTCAGTGAAATACCGGGATACTTTAGAAGGAGGAGTAGTCAGTTAATTATCTAGATTTTAACCCTTTACTCCAAGTTTCTGCGATCGTACGTTTTATTTCAAACGAATGGAAATTCAGGAAGGGATACAAGAGCAAATACTTGGAATTGACACAATTATCACAATGAAGATGTTGAACGTTCGTTTTGGCGTATGGTCACTGTATTTTCAATTGATGCATTATATACGTTACATCGATAAGTTTAACATTTTACTCGTATTTTCATTATCTAATATATTTTGATAATTCGAATTTTTTCATTATATTATATAATTATAAAATATTGATCTACTTCTGAAAATTTTAAGCAAAAGTACATCATTACATTTTTGTTTATAAAATTGTATTAATCTTCAATTTTATTGTGTTAATGTATACTGATGATTGAATAGATAAATGAAATTAAGATAAAATACTATAACAGAATTGTTCAGAAGAAATTGCGTCACGTGTAGGATTTATTGAATTATCAATTAAAAGTAACAAGTGAATGTAGATAGAATACGTATTATATTGACATGTGAGAAAATGTAATTTGACAACCGTACATAAAGTATGATTATCATATCTTCGTAGTAATAATTATAATTTGCTGTTTACCGGATTATTATGTTCTTGTTAAAAGTCCATTCGAATTACTGTAAACACGCACTGAAACATGAAACGATTTTACGTTCCTATTGTAAATAAGACTCGAGTTGTAACCGTGATGTACTGTATAAAGGAACGATTTGTTGCTTTGTCTTTCCATTTCTCACATGTTCTAACGTTTTCTCTTTATTTCCATCGTGATAGTGAGAGCTTTCGTTCAATTTTGTGCTTAATAATTATTTTTATAATCACAACCGCGCGTGTACCTTGTACTTTAAATTAATTTTTTGATGCGTAATGATACCGAATGAAATACAAATAAATTTACTAACAATTAATTAAACATTCGATCGTGTATAATTTATAAAATTAAATCTGCAAGTTAATTACGCTTGTAGTTCAAAGTCTTTGACACACTAAATTACACGCGCATCGATAGATAATGAGGCAATTACTTTTAAAAGAAGAAAAGTAAACCATTATACTTTTAATCGCTAACAAATCATTAATCAATCATTAAATCATTTACACTTGATTTTCGCAATCGTTTTACAATTAAATTTCTAGAAGAGAGGATGTAACCTAATATTGTACGATACAAGCAACAACTAACAAAATTGCAAATTTGAAAAGGGTTATAAACGAACCGTTAAAGCACCGACTTACGTTAAGAAGTTGAACAAACGAAACAATTACAATGTGAAATCTTGAATGCATGAGAAGAAAAACAACATCGTGGGAGGAGTAATTAAGTCATGAGTTTGTAACCGTTATTTGAGAACCTCGCCTCGTTTCGTCGCCTTGAACCAAGGAAAGGACAATGCAATCCAACGGCAACTGCAAATGATATTCGGAGGTTCCTGCTGAGACAAAAGACACGCGACAATCGTGATTATATTTGTTCTCTGTATGCACAAGATCAATTATGCGAGTGTGTCACGATCAAAGCACAGTTAATGTACCTAAACTATTCGTGTAACGATTTAATTAAAAACATTGTGATCGTCTAAATGATTACTTAAATACATATTACAAAAAAATACGCGGATACAAAATTTTTTGGAATTTACCCACTAAAAAATATGCGTCATATAAAAGTTTATAGAAATTGTTGAACATAATACAAAATTTATGATAAATTAAAAAGCTTATTTTTTAGTACTTGAAAATTGATATTAAACAGATATTAACGATCTAGGAGCATTATTTTGTAGAAGAGTTTGCAAATAATTTAGGCAATGTTATGAAGTTTATTACAAAAATATCAATTTCCCTTTGCAGATAATCGACAAACAACTCGAATTTATTTAGCTGGTTATAAATTAGTCAAATAAGTTAGTTAAAAATAAATATGTGTCTAGTTAAAAAGAAACGTTAGAGTAAGTTAAAACGTTAAAGGCAAATCGAATTTAGTATACGGGCATAAATCGGCGGCAAAATGTGACTTAACAATCGAAGGAATATACACAACGCAAATGGTTAACTCTTCGGGATATCAGCTCGTAAAGTACGGTGGTTCCCGTGCGCGTAATTTGGCCAGTGTACCGTTAAAGTAAATCGAGCAAAATGTACCGCGCGCGCGCACACGAGCCATCCGTGATTACGCGTGTTTATATATGTATACGCGCGAACCCGAGCGCGGATGAGAATTTGCGTAATGCCCTTAATGACGCGGACGGGTAATAAGGTATTTCCGCGAAGTGCGAGCTCGTGTGATGTAATGCAACGTGATGTGCCAGTGAAAAAGTAAGAGACGCTATGTTTTCAGGGTTGCTATGTGATTTGCATCTCAAATTAGTTCCTTTGTTTACTTAATCTTCTTCTCCAGGCTTTTATTCGCGCAAACTTACCTTTATTTACAGTTTAATTCAACTTTTCTTTGTTTACCTTTGTAATCCGCTCGATACACCACCAAACTCACTTTTTAATGCCCTGTTGGTCAATTTGCGGTTATTTACGTACTCGATGCTTCTAAGCAAATCTACAAGGTATTAGTTGCTCTCTTGGTTATTTACTTTTTTATGCGTTCGCAGTAGGTGTTAACGACTCAAAGTTAAGTAACAACTGCTACGCCTGTCAAAATGTAAATATTTATTCAATTAGATCAACGATTATTTATTAAATTAGTTTATTAAAGCCACATTGCGTTATTTAAGTATCGTGTGTAATAGAATTCTACGATCATTGAACGATGTTGACATCGTAAATTGTAAATACATATTGATACATATCTTTCCATTTTTAATCGTGTCAAGATCAAAATATTTTAAAAGTGTATAATCGTGTAAAAGTTAAGGTATTATAAATCTTTAATATACCTGTTGTGGTTTTAATTACCGTTACCTCAATTGCATGTACAAAGGTGAAATTAATTTTGATTTATTCTAAGATGATCGAGAAACATGGCACGAATTGATTCCGTAAGATTACTCAATAATAAATTAACGATCAAAAATTAAATAACGAATGAAACTCTCAATATTTCGACGGTTGCAACGAAGAAGTTTTTAACTCGCATTCGGTTTAAAAAATGACTATTTCATTTCACTTTTTTTCGAGAATTTAAAGTCGGTATCTCTAATTTGATTGTATTTTCTTTCCTCGGCAACTCGAGATTATATTCGCGGAGCCGAGTGAAACTTACTTCAGCTCGAAAAAATATAAGCTGCAATTTTAAAATGTGGTCAGTAATATCAATTTAAAGTATTGGCCGAAAACATTATATGCGAGTTATCACGTTTTTCAATAATAAATCGAGAAAGCACCTTCTTCCGACTTCGGTCGAAATAACACCTTGTTAAAAAATTTAATAAACTGTCATCTTTCTCACTGCGACAGTTGATTTCATTTTAAAAAGTAAAAGTTTAACCGCTTTTTTCAAGACCATAATAGTATTATTATATTTAGAATGATAGGTCAACTGATAAAAGTAAATTAGTTAAACGTAAAAATTGTAGTTTTATAATCTATAAGTCAACATAAAATCAAGTACATTAAATACTTATAACATAGGTTCTTATTAAATAAAAAAACGTATCCCATAAAAATAGATATGTTTCGAGTTAGGATTGTACAGGATATAAGAGATAATTTATAGAAAAAGGGTGGAAAACACCGGACCGAGGGTAAAAATGTAGTTGAAACATGTTATTATAATGTGAATAAAGGAAAATACAATAAGGTACATGGAAAACATCCCCATAACTAATCAAAGCCCATCAATTCGACGTTACACCGGTGCTCGCTGAAAGGGTCAAACGCGCGTACACCCATTTTCATGTACATAAAATGTACCTGCCGCGCGATGACCTTCCTCTCCCAACGTGTCCATGCGGTCGTAAGCGTCCCGACGATAAATAATAAATCCATGCTCCGCGCGTATATAAAAGCCCATAATTCGCTGCTCTCCGCTCCTGTACAAGAGCGTAATCAACTCGCAGGTTTATCTCTACCGAGGACAAACACGCGTGTCTCATCGATGAAGCCGCGCGCAATCGATCCCCTATCAGGTACACTCGACTAACCTATCGATCCCGCTTAAACTCGAGATTCGAGCAAACTTCCTCGGACGTCTATACCCTCTTTCGCGTCTATAGTTAAACGTCCAAACTTTCCAATATCCAGACAGTTATACTTTGATTCTAATTCAATTTTATAATTCTGTACAGTTTATTGATGGATGTCTTGAACAAGGGGTAACCGCGATTATGCGCATTAGCGTTGCTGTCGTGGAGGGATTATCAATATCGAAATTTACAACAAATTGTCGCAGATCAATTTTGAAATTTGGTTTTTCAATGTCTATAACCATTGCTTCACGAAATATCTAATTGTTTTTTAATTGATTAAATAGTGGACGTAAAATATATAAGAACTCGATTTATGTCACTCGGTAATTAACGTCATAGGTTTCAAATTGAAAATGAAAAATAAAACGGCGCCGTCAGCTAAACACGTCTTATATATATTCCATAAGAGGTTATGTAAATAAGTTGAACACTCGTTGAAAAACATAAGAACCCGCGTAAAATAAAAAAGATGTTTTTAAGATCTTGGAAAGATCTCTCTTAAAAAAGATACCATTTAAGACTTTTTTGAGATGCGGTTTGAGTCGCTATTATTTGATTATTAAGATCTTTTTAAGATATTTTAAAGACGTTTACTAAACAAATTTTTCGTGTAAAAATGTTCCCTTTTGAGGTCTATTAAACGTTAAAAATTCTTTTTGTTAATTTAAAGATCTGAAAGTTAAGATTTTTAAGATTTTTTCAAGAACAGATTTTGTAAAATTGAAAAGATCTTTAAAAGATCTTTTTAAGATGTTTCCAAAAATCAAATTTATCTAGCATTTTAAAAAAAGAAAAATCTTTAGCAGATCTATTAAATAATTCAACATAAAATTTGTCATTTAGATCGTTAATAGATTTGTTATAGATTTCTCTTACTTTTAGATAGCTATAGAAATTGTAATTTTGGGACCATCTTAAAAAGATCTTTTTTAGTTCTTACAAGATCTTTTTTAAAGTTAACGTCTCGTTTTCTTTATGATCTTAAAAATACCTCAAAAGCATAATTTTTTAGTTGTCTTCAATAAAAAAAATAAGATCTTTTTAAGATTTTATAAAAACCCTATGTTAACGAACAGTTATTTAAAAAGAACTTTGATATGTTTTTTTAAATACTTTTAAGATAATTTCAAGTACTTGCTACGACTCCAAAGAAAGTTGCTTTAACAAATTTACAAAAATCTAAAGATGCAATAAAAATTTAAAAATGAAGATTTTGAAGATCTTTTCGAGATTTTTTTGAAATCTTTCGAAGAAAATGTCGATATAATACATTATTAGTTTTCTAATTTTGTCTTTGCATTTTAATATTTTAATAAGGTTTTTTTCTACTTTCAATAAATAATTTAATTTTTTAAATTAAATTATTTATTGAATTATTTATTGAGTTTTTAATTAAATAATTTAATTTCTATTTTAATAATTACGTCTGCACTCAATTTATTTAACGTTTTATTAATACATGATATGAATCATAATACAGGTAAAGATCTTTTAAAGACTAAAAATCAGTTTAAAAAGATTTTATTTAAATTTTTTAAGACATTATTAAATATAAACTACAGGAGTCTAGAAGATTTTTGTGCGGTTTTTAATGTATATGAAACAAATTTTATAAGCAATTTAAATGATATTTGATATACGTAATAGATGTTTTTAAACATATATAGTTATTTGTCACTATTAAATGAAAGTTAACTAAATAATGCAATTATTTTGTAAAACTACGATAATGTTTTTTTTTTGTTTTTATCATAATATTTCCTTTCCTCGTTTCTTTGTCTGCTTACTCTAGTAGTAACGCTTCGTTCTTCACGTTTTCGATCTGGTTTACTTCTACTTTGTTCTCTATATTTCCTGTCCTTGCTTCTACATCTGCTCCTTTCCTTACTTCCACTTCGTTCTCTATATTTCCTATCATTGCTTCTATATCTGCTCCTTTCCTTACTTCCATTTCGTTCTCTATATTTCCTGTCATTGCTTCTATATCTACTCCTTTCTGTACTTCTACTTCGTGCTCTATACTCCCTGCTATTGCTTCTATCTCTACTTCTTTCTTTACTTTCTCGTTTACTTCTACTTCGTTGTCTACGTCTTCTGTCTTTACTTCTGTCTCTGTTTCTTTCCTTGCTTTCCCGTTTATTTCTACTTTGTTCTCTATGTTTTACGTATTTGTTTTTGTCTTTACTTCTTCCTTTATTTGTTGATTCACTTCTGCTTCGCTCTCTACAATTCTTGTCTATGCTTCTACTGTTTCTCATAACTTTATCTCTGATTTTTTTATCATTCTTATTTTTAATCTTTTGCTCATTGCATTTCTTTATTGGATCTTTTTTATAAATTTCTTTTTTTAATAATTGATCATTTTTTATTTCATCACGTTGTGTTTCTTTATTTATTTCTAGGGTTATTTGGCCGTAGCTGCTTCGTTTTGCACGTTTTTCGTCTGTATTCTTTATGCTTTTTTCTATGTTTCTTACTAATATCACTTCTTTTTTATTAGTCTCTTCATCATAATTCCTTTTTGTACCTCTATCAATGCTTCCATTTTCAATTTCTAGTGTCCCTTGTTCATCACGATGTAATATTAAAGTTTCGAATATATTATTGCCATCTTCTGGATCACATTCATCTATATCTAGATCAGGTTCTGTGTCTTCTATTTCTACGCTTTGATCGTCACTTTTGTCTACTTCATCGTTATATTTCTTTACATAATTATTAATATTGCTTCCAAAAATATCCATATCTGTACCTGTATCTGATAACTGCATTGGACTATCAACTTTCTCATGAAAATTATCTACATCTTGTGTGTGCAAACTGTTTTCATTAAATTTTCTTTTTATGTCCAATATGTCATTTTTGTTCACTTCTATCTCGTCTTGTGGGGTTACATTGACAGGTGCTTTTAGTACTTCGATATTTTTAATAATAGGTTTCTTGCATTGATTACCTGTAAATAAAGTATATAAAATTTCCGTAAAATTGACTGTTCAAATATTAATAAATAAACAATGTTTTCTAACCTATTTTCAACCTTTTTTTCTTTTTTTCTTTCAGCGATGTGCAATAATTAGTAATGCATCTTCTTAATGCTGCCGTCGATATTTGATTTTTACATTTGGTGTTAGTATTTATAAAACCTTGAAATACAGATTTATGGTTATAATCATGATGATTAAACATATATTTTTGGATCTAAGTTTTTATTATATTTACCTTCAAGTGCATTAAAAGTATCTTTAGGAATGATACTTCCACTTAGTTCTGCCAATTTTTCTTCGCCTATAATTTCTTTTAATAGAGCTCGCGCCATTGCTCGTGCATCTCTTTTATACAAACGTTTAAAATCATGAAGCTTAAATTGGTTGACGTACACCTCATACCCAGCATATAATCTAACCTATTAAAATATTAAAATAAAACCTGCATATCAATACAAAACATTTAAATTATATAATACTATAAAATTAACTTTATTTGATCTTATGCAGCAGCCACCTTTTTCTTCAACCAAAGTTCGTAAATAAGCAACAGCTGACTCAGCAACTGCGAGAAATTTTTCTTCAAATGATGCATCTACAATAATAATTAGAAATATAATAAAAATATAATGATAATTTAACCTTAATACTTTAATACAAATAATAAATTTTCATGACTATACCTTCAGAATAATTTTGCCAAAACAAGTGTGGTTGTTGTTCTTTTCGCTGGTTGGGTAAAATAGCTTCCTTTTTCGTACTTTCTTTATCTTGACTAAAAAAAATATAATACAAACTTTTCATTATGAATTGCAAAATACTAAAACATTCTAATATTTATTTTAAATACACTTTTTTCATAATAATAATTTAATTAAAATACTTACGTTTTATATTGCAAATCTTCCTTATTAAGTTCCATAGGTTTTATATTATTATTTTTATTTTCATCTTCGCTTTCACTACTATCGGAAAAAATTGTCCGGTTTGCAAAATACTTATTATTGTCAGCTGTAGCTTTTTTAGCGTTTACATTTTTCTTTCTTGTTTCTATTTTAATTAATCGTTTTTTTGCAATTAAATGCTCAGGTGTCTCGCATGATGACTTTAAAATTTTTCCATCAGTAGCTACTTCCAAAGAATTTAACCATTTCTCATTATCTGGAAAGATATGATTATATTGGTTTAGTAAACGGAATAAAGGTAATTATTGTACAGACAATTATTACTATTATGTATATAAATAAAAATATATATTTTATAATGTAAAAATAAATTTATCAATTTCGCCAAACGAAATATTTGATGGCAATATAATAAAAATTTTACTTACCGCTTTTTTCAATTAACGTTGCGTCGTACCAATTCGAGCCCCATTTCGCCTTAATTTGTGCGCCTGCCTTTTTAATATTTTTTTCATCAACTATACCAGTTGTAGGTGGTACGGTTTTCCACAATACCAGGCACTTCATCCTTAGTAGTAGATTAATCTATTATGTTTTCGAAAACGTCTAACATAACCCTTTTAGGAGCTTTCAAATGTTTTAGTTTGATAAAGCGTTCGATTCAAAACAATAAGTGTTTTCAAACAGTTTCACATTTAAAATACGAGTATATCAACTAATAACCTATATTTGTTGTATTAAAAATTGTAATGTACAAAAGACCCTTTGACACTTATAAAAAAGCTCAACGAGCTCGTATTAAAAAAGCTTTAATACAATATGAATCGAGTGATGATGAAAATGAGGTTGTAGTCGAATCTAAGATTCCTATAAATGAATTACGTTAGTAAAATATAATGTTATTGTTTAATATAAATAATTGTTCATATCAAATTTCGTAAGTAATTGATAATTAATAAAGTAATACATTAAATTTTATAATTAAAAGAACAATAATTAAATAACTATTAAATATTTTGTATTAAATAATTTTATTTCGTGCATAAATGAAATGACTTTTAGAGTATTATTATTTTAATACATAATTTTGTACCTTAAATTATAATAAGATATCTGATAAATATTACAGCAATAGATAATGGAACAAATAGTAATAATGACTTCGAGTTGTTTACATTCTGCAAAAATGATTTTAATTCTGCATATGACGACAATAACGAAAGCGACAATGATCACGATAGTAATAATGATTGTACTGAAAGTACTAGTGATTATACCGATGATACTGATGAGAGCTCTGAGAATTTAGATGATGAAAGTGATGACGAATATAATAATATGGATTTTGACAACATTTTAAATGATGAAGCAAGTGAAAAAATTTATGAAGGTGCTCCGATAACTGTAGCAGAAAGTGCATTATCGATTCTTAGTTTAATTCTTTCATTCAACGTTACTGGAATTCTTTTAGCAAAAATTATACAAATTATCCAACTGCATTGTATTAAACCTAACAAGTGCTTCAGTACTTTATATAAATTACAAAAATTTTTCAAAAATTTAAAAACTCCATTAAAAAAACACTTTTTTTGTTCTAATTGCATGACGAATGTTAACAATAAATTAAAAATTTGTCCTGATTGCAATTCAAATGCGGATATAACTTATTTCATTGAAATACCTATTATTAGCCAACTTACAGCTTTATTTAAACGCCCAAAATTTTATGAAATCATTTCTACGTATAGATTCGATAGATCAAAATTACATAAATCAAATTTAGAAGACATTTATGACGGTAGAATATATAAAACATTGGAGTCAAATTTTTTAAACTTAAAAAATAATATAACATTTACTTGGAACACTGATGGTGTTCCAATATTTAAATCTTCCAAATTTACTATATGGCCCATGTACCTGATGATAAACGAATTACCATATGATTTGCGTATAAAAAAGGAAAATATACTTTTAGCAGGGCTATGGTTTGGTACGAAAAAACCAAATCCTAATTTATTTTTAAGCGTTTTTCGAGATACCTTAAAAAAGTTGTATAGAGGCGTTTATTTTAAGACATATACAGATTTATTGATTAAAGTGCGAGGTATGATTATTGCTGGTACTATGGATTTGCAAGCAAAATCATTATTTATGAATTTAAAATTGTATAGCGGATATTATGGGTGTCAAAATTGTAAAATTCGAGGCGAGAGAGTGGAAAATGTTCAAGTATATCCGTTTCAAGAAACATTAGAATTGAGGACCACTTTGGAAACAAACCAGTTTGCAAATCTTGCTGAAGAAAATAATTCTCCCATATTTGGTGTTAAAGGTCGTAGTATTTTAAGTCTACTGATTAAAGATTACATTAAAACAATGTCTATCGATGCAATGCATTGCGTTCATATAAACGTGTTAAAAAAAATTATGAAACTATGGTTCGATCCTGAAAATTCAAATGAAGATTTTTCTTTACGTCATTTTTTGCCAGATATTAATAATTATATGGAATCAATTCAGCCTATAGATTGTATCTCAAGAGGACCTAGAAATTTAAATGATTTTAACTATTGGAAAGCATCTGAATGCAAATATTTTCTTTTGATATATAGCTTGCCAATATTGCAAAATTTTATGAAAAAAGTTTATTTTGATCATTTTTTTTTACTTGTATACAGTATTTCAAATTTGAGCAATTTTTCAATATCAGCAGAAATGCTTAATAATGCATCAAAGGCTTTAAATGAGTATGTTAAAAAATTTCAAATTTTGTATGGGAAGAGACACATGTCTATGAACATACATTTATTGTTGCATTTAACGGAAGTTGTGAAAGATTTTGGACCGCTGTGGAGTACATCTTGTTACGCGTTTGAAAACATGAATGGCATTTTGAAATGTTTTGTTCACAGTTCGAAAAAGCCAGAATTACAAATACATTCTGCAGTATCCGTATTATTAAATTTTACTCAATTACGTCAAATAATGTTCAAAAATCCAGACAAAGCTGCAATTAATTCAGAAATAGATACGTTTTGTGACAGTGTAGAAAAACGAATGGCAAGACGAAAATTACAAAAGATTGTAAATAATATTTACATAGTTGGAGCTAGATACAAAGAAAAAAATATTACTTTGTTCAAGGAAATATTAAGTACAGATGCTCCGGATAATAAATTTCATTTTTTTAAAAGAATCTTTAAAGATAAATTAATTTTTGAAACGATCTCCTACAGCAAAAACAAAAAGAAAAATTCATCTTGCGTTAGATATTTTATAAACAATAATATTGAAATAGGCATAATTAAGTATTTTGTTAAATTATGTAACATACATTGCTTATGCAATTCAAGTTGTGAAAATTGTAGTGACTATTGTAAAGTATACGCAATTATATCTACATTAACAAGTGATGAAGCATACGTTATCGATAAGAAAGTTTTACCGAATGTTTATAAATGTAAGATTATAGAACCCGAAATTTTAATTGCTGTAGATATTGAAAATTTAAAACAAGTTTGTACATATTTGTTAATATCAAGTTCGATTTATGTTATACAGTTACCAAACTATTTTGAATGCGATTAATTTTTTTACCTGTATTATAATTCATATATTGTATTGATAAAAAGTTAAATAATATTAACATAAAAATTAAAGTATTTATTGAAAGTATAAAAAAACCGTATTATAATATTAAAGTGCAAAGACAAAATTAGAAAACTAATAATATATTATATCTTAAGAGAAGATCTTAAAAAAATCTCGAAAGATCTTCAAAAGATTTAAAAATTTTTAAAACTATATATATTATAGATTATTAGTTTAATTTTTTTTTTTGGCCGCCACCGTGGATTGTGCTTCTTATCGTCTTCTTATGTCGCGACTCCCGTGACAATTGCAAACAAAAATCTAAAGATTTTTGTAAATTTGTTAAAGCAACTTTCTTTGGAGTCGTAGCAAGTACTTGAAATTATCTTAAAAGTATTTAAAAAAACATATCAAAGTTCTTTTTAAATAACTGTTCGTTAACATAGGGTCTTTATAAAATCTTAAAAAGATCTTATTTTTTTTTATTGAAGACAACTAAAAAATTATGCTTTTGAGGTATTTTTAAGATCATAAAGAAAACGAGACGTTAACTTTAAAAAAGATCTTGTAAGAACTAAAAAAAGATCTTTTTAAGATGGTCCCAAAATTACAATTTCTATAGCTATCTAAAAGTAAGAGAAATCTATAACAAATCTATTAACGATCTAAATGATAAATTTTATGTTGAATTATTTAATAGATCTGCTAAAGATTTTTCTTTTTTTAAAATGCTACATAAATATGATTTTTGGAAACGTCTTAAAAAGATCTTATAAAGATCTTTTCAATTTTACAAAATCTGTCCTTGAAAAAATCTTAAAAATCTTAACTTTAGATCTTTAAATTAACAAAAAGAATTTTTAAGGTTTAATAGATCTCAAAAGGGAATATTTTTACATGAAAATTTTTTTTAGTAAACGTCTTCAAAATATCTTAAAAAGATCTTAATAATCAAATAATAGCGACTCAAACCGCATCTCAAAAAAGTCTTAAATGGTATCTTTTTTAAGAGAGATCTTTTCAAGATCTTAAAAACATCTTTTTTATTTTTACGCGGGAAATATGTGGATTACGCGTTGATAGGATCGAGAAACCAACACAAACGGTTCATTATATCCGTTTCATTGAATTTCTATTCACATGCGCGAGGTTATACCAAACAAACTCCTTTCTGGCTGTACCGTACCGGTTGAAAATCTAAAATACCCTTTCTTCAGGAGCGAGTGCATAAAGCGAGAGTAGTGGCCGCAATCGGTCTATGCGGGCAATTCCGCGGCAGGGCATTCGATAAGTGGCCCGCATAAATAGGCGCAGTCCACCGATCGAAACCAGACGATTTCTTTATCCACTCGACCGACGTATCAATATCGCTTTAACGGTCAATTTCATACGCGACTCTCACCCGCCGGCTATGAGAAACGTGACCCGCTAAATTCTCGACATACTCGCCAATGAGAATCCTGGGATCGACAATATATATGTACATATATATAGATATGTGTATGTAGAATGGATGCATATTTGCTTGCAAAAAAAAGGTGTGCTCCTGATGAGTTTTACTAAATGGCTTAATCTTTTCTTTTTAAAAATCCATGATTCTGGAAAAGCCTTTGTAATCGGGTTACACTCATTTATCACAATTGTTCCTTTGCCCGTTTGTGCGCACGTAAATTTAAAATGCTAATACGAAGTGAACTTTAAATAAACAATCATTTTTGCAAATTTATAATAAACCGGTGTAAATTTTCGGTTCCCTCATTTTCCAACACCGATTAAGATGTATTTTTATAAAAGTTAACTACAAATTCCTTTTTCATGTACTGCTAGTGCCGTATAGTTCAGCCCTTTTTTGAATAACAAACGACGGAGTTGTTAAAATTGAATTTTCGTGCAGTTTATTACTAAACAACCTGCATACGTTTTCCGGACTTGTAAAATAATATACAATGTCTAAACTATTTTAATTATACATTTTTAACTATTATATTACATAATCAATAGTTGGTTTATGCAGATGTATTATAATAAACATTTATTTAAGAACTTATACGGTCGAGTCGCCAAGTAATAATATTTTAATTGATTGTTAAATCAAATGTATACAATCGTATCAAACTCGTTGCATAAAATTTCGCGTAATATTAGTTGACTCGTTTGAATATATGTATGAAAGCCGATAAAGGCATTAAAACCCGCGAGCGAGAGGGCCAGAGGAGAACGGTAAAGAGATTTATGAAGCGTGACATCGATCGCGAGTCAAGATCAAAGGATCAGGAAAAGGGAGGGGGGAGGAGGTGGAAAGGATTTCTCCGGTCTTCCTTGGCCGTGATGATGGCAACGAGAATATCCGCCGAGTAACGGCTGCTAATTGCCCCGAGTGCCGTAATTGTAATTAATCCGTCCGCGGCAACAACAACAACAATTCGTGTGCCTTTGGCATTGTTAGATACGTCGTGTATACCTTTCTTTTCTTCGACTAACATACGTATCAAAACGAAATAATTGTTTAAATTAACCTTCCTTTCGACTTTCATATGCGGAAATGTAATGCCGGTTATATAAATTAAATGAAAATACCTTTCTTATTAGACCTTCCTGGCATAATAACTCTGCCTCTGGATTTATTTTGTTTTAACAATCTTTGATGAATGGAAATGTACACGATCAATCTTGCAGAAATTTGTAGAAAAGTAAATAAAACTCTTGAAATATAAATGATTAAGTTCAACCTCGAAATTATTACTTCTTCATAATGGTACATAACCTGATAAAATATAAAAATAATTCCTCAAAATAACAACGTCTGTGTTTTGTGGAACGAGTGATTCATTTTAACAATTAAAAAATTGTTTATTTTCACACAGTAATACTAACAATAATCAAGTTACGCAATCATATAAATTCGAAACAAATTACACTTCAACAACACAATAGATATTGTGACTTACATATTATTTTCATAAATTAAATATGAATATTTTTACAATCGTATCCTCAAAATGAATTCAACCAGATACTGTAGTAACGCGTGGCTTGTAAATAATAGTTTCATACAATATCCGATGTTAAGCAAACTGATATATCTAGATTATGGTGTAAGAAATCACTGAGGAAAAAACTCAACAACTACTTAAACCTTGCTAACAACCCATTTAATAAGCCATATAAAACAAATAACAACCCATGAGATATACATTATGAATTATAATAACTTAATTAAACTTGATCACTCGGATATCTCACTCTCAAATTATAAGTAAATTGACTTTAGCAATGGTAGTATATATATATACGTTCGATTAAATGCGTCTTCTTGCATCACACAGATCAATTGTAACGGGGAAACGAAGAAAAAAAAAAAGCCGCCGGAGGCTGTTAGTGCAGATTTCGCCAAATGGAAAGTCAAACGAAGGGAAGAACGCGTTACGCCGTTAATTTTCATTGGCGATTAATCGCGAGTACGCCAGCACTATATATAAAGGTTACCGTATTTCGCAGACCCGTTACATTTCCGAAGTTAATCATGTTAATGATACAATAGATTGGGGTAAAAACTTTGACGCGATCGAAAGTTATTTCTCTTCCTCGTAATTGGACGAATATGAATGAATATTAATGTGTCGGGCGTTGAATGTATCGCGCAAGTGTGAGAGAATTCAGACGGATGCTACTACGGTTAAGGGAGTCCGTTAGCGCATCCGTAACGTTTGCGCTCCTGATTTAACTGCGAAATACAGTTAAGGGGATGTTAATCATTCGTTTTACAGAAAATCGAGTATATCATTTTCATTTTTATACCTTTAACATTTTCATCTATTAACGTAATACCATAGGTTAAATAATTCGTCAGGTATAATATACCTATACATGTATTTATGCAAATATTTAAAATGCACGATCATTATTCGGTTATTTACACGGGCAATTAAAACACAGATATTATAAAAGCAACTTTAACTGTTTACACTGATATTATAAAGCTATTTTAAATACATTTCTTTTTAATCGAGAGTATAGATTATTCGGCTTGGTCACTCAATTTCAACTTATAATTAATTTTATTTAATTTCGCGTGAATGGAATAATTATTGCAATAGATCGTGCGACGTGTATTTAATATGACTATCTTAAACTATCAATTTCCTTTACGACATCGCGAAATTTGTATTCAATTAACTTCCGGTATGGGACGGAACATTCTGAATAATGAGAAAATGAATACTTTCCTTCCTCTTATAACGATCGACCATTAAAAGAACAATACAAGTCACCTCGGCAGAAGTCTCAACATTCGCAACGTTGACGTGATTCAAAATTACGTAAGATAAAACTCGTCTTTATGGTATAGCTATATGTATACCCAAACTTTTTTTTTGTTCTTGAGAAAGCTCATGTGTTGCACGCGATCGGCTAATTCTTGCATATACGAGAAAACGGACTGCGAATGATCGATAAGCGACCGGTTAATAATACAGTGAGGTCTTTAAATCAGCGAGTAGGTTAGGACGCATACGCTGGTAAAAAATATCATTTATCTTAGGAAACCTTGAATTTGATGTTGGTAACTATTTATTTACGACAATCGAAGGTATTAATCAATACGAGTCGGGAATTAAAAATCTCGTTTTTCTTTATTCATTGTCTTGGACAATGATCTGTTTATGAGAGTTATAGTCATAAGTTTGTCGAGCCTAAGATATCTCAATGGTGATTTTCTTTTTATATAAAAATATAGAAATGAAGCAATTTTATACATTATTCCTATATACATTATAAAGTAGTCTACATAATATAGTTTTATAATAAATAAACGATGAGTCGTACAAACATTTTAAAACATGAGTATTCCAAAGAATGTCGATAGGGATAAATAAAAATATAAATTTTCTGTGATCAGAACCACTAACGATCGAGATAAAAAGTACATGTATATATCCTGGTGTATATCAAATCGAAGTAGTCTCCCTTACGTAGGAACCGCAATAAAAAGGGAACAAAGAAAATCTAGAAAATAGAGTTCCCCCTTCGTATATCGAAGGAGCCTTGAAAAGACAATGGAAGAAAGCGAATTTCACGGAGATTCGAGCGACGTCTGGTTGTGCTCCGTGAGCTTATACGTGCGGAAAAACGAAGGCCGAAGTGTCGTGCATGGCTGAGCATCGTCAAGTGGCACGTCTACGTAGGGCTACGGAAAAATTGTTGTACAGGGGATGCTGGATACGTATAGAGAGAAAATTGCCTGACGCGTCTCCTACTCGGTACCACTATTTCTTTTATTTTTTCCCTTTTCCTTTATAGTTATGGTTATTGAATTGATATATACAGAATTCAACTAGGAATGTGCAAGGTAACACGTGGATCTCTCAAATCAAAAATAAGTTTTACTGATTAATTTTATTTTACTAGTCAATACCGATAATTCTAATTTTTCTTTTATTCGTAACGATCCTTCATTTACCTATTTGGTATTTTGGTGCATTAAAATTGTTTCACAAATGTATATTGCCATTTTGACGGTTTTACGAGAACAGTAAGTTTAAAATGCACGAGTTTCCTTCAACTTCAGAACTTTCGGATGTCTGGAAAGTTTTATGTAATATGACTAGTAATTCAAATTATAATAACTAACAAACCAAGTTTTCTAAGAATAAAATAATTTACACTAATCGTTTATACAACAAAATAATTTTTCCGATTCAACAAAAAAGTTTCAAATGTTAATTTGTTGTAAAATAATAAGGTACGTTAAGTCAGCTGGTTTATATCGGTTCGTATAATAGTATCATAATATATATTCTAAGTATCTTAAATCAAGCACGAAACAAAATGATAGATGAAACCAAATTTATCAATAATCATATTTTTTAAAATGTGCACACTAGCCGTGAAGAAGAGGAAAAAAAAGGAAAAGAAATCAGTACTCTTGCTCAACAGCAGACCCAACTACAGATACAAATGATAACCCCCGCCTTCGTATTTTAAGGAGGGGTTTACATACGACTGACGGGAATAAATTGCGTTAGGCCCTGCGGCGTATCGATTCGTGGGCCTGGAAAAAAAGTTCTCGAACACGAGCTAGGGGCTGGAAAATAGGTGTCGGCGTTCCTTTTGGTAAATATTTGCCATTCTAATCCATACATTCTACACGACATTCGCGAGAATTGGAAATTGCTCGACGCTTCGAAGAGGAAACTCGAATGAGATTATTTTTCAACTACATCGAAAGTATAGCATTTTTCGTGTACTTCAAGTACGTAGTTCAGTCGTATGAAAAAAAGTGTTGCTATATCGTTTTCTTTTTTTTCAGCCGAAACTTTTATTTTTTTACTCCTGAATTTTAGTTTGCATTTGCATGAAGAACGTAAGTAAGGTCTGAACTGTAAGCATACAGAAATGTGCTTAAATTTTACATTTAAATTTTGGAATTCTGATTGTGGAAATGGAGGAAGGAATAATGTTATTCTACGTAAGGGCTTGATGAGAAAATTTTTCAGATTTCCTAATGGAGTTTCATGAATTCTTCTTACTTCATAATGGTATACTATACAGTACTTTAAAGCGAAACATATATCGTACCTAAAAAAATTAATTATTAACCAAAGTACAAAGGTGCAGTTGATACATTCCAAATTGTCATTGATACCAAGCAGATTGAAAAACATTGGTCAAACGAAATCACATATTAAAAAAGTAATGAAATCTATATAAAAAATAAACTAAAGTAAACTCTATTACTGCATTATATCAATAATAATAATCTTTACAAATAAATAAATTTTGCGACGAAATTACAGAATCAAATAAATATGTAATCAATAAGAAATAGTCACATTTATTATAATATTACAATACCATGTCAATATTGGCACATTAAATACCTATAATATATTCCTGTACAAAATTCTGGTTAATAAAGTGTTGAATCGAAAGATTTATACCTAAACAACGCACCTAGGTCTATAATAACACACTACACTTTTTGGAAAAGAACGTAAAAATCATATAGTTAAACATAATGAATAATGATATAAGTAAAAGATTCAAAGGATAATAATCGTCTGCCTCTTAAACTAGTCTTCGTGGCGTTGCCACGTTACTTGATAATATATCTAATAGTTTTTTTGATGGTTGATATTTTCTTATAATTTCTAATAATGATGAATAGTAAAATTATTATATTTACATGCGCCTCATCGTTTCTACATACAATTAGTAAAATTTATATTCTATTAGGTCGAATCGTTATGAAAAAAGTATAGTCAAACTACATAATATGCAAATTCAAGATTTGTCATTATTCAATATTACATTATATGTATATCCTTATTTCTTAAAATACAAGAAAAAAACCCTTCGGTTTAGTAAATAATCCGTAGGAGCGTAGGTAGAAAACAAATCAATCGAGTCAGCGGAGCGGGGTATCGTAAATCCCATTTTTTCCCCCTCCAAGACTCGAACTTCACCGGACGAAGATAGACCAGGTGAGCGTAGGCAAGAGTCGCCTGTTGAACGACTTAAAGTGGGTGGCTAGTGGAGGTTACAAGGTGGGTGACTCGTTCACCAGATACGCGTATATATTCGAAGGACTTACGTCACCCTGGATACACGCCCTATAGCAGATGAGCTAGAAGCTGCAGGTGTGATAACTATTGGATTATCTATTCATTATAATAAGTTATAATCTGACGGCTTTTGCAATTTGCCAAAAAAAAGTTTGCTTTCACGTTAATAATAACACGTATCTTTTAAATAAATTTTAAGTACGGTTGCGAACGTAATTTTTTCGGTTGTTTGTCAATGTACCATAAATTATACAGGTGTATATATCAGAAATCTAAGAGAAATAATAATTAATTTGGAAATCGAATAAAATGTTATAATAATAAATTATACACGTGAAGAACCGTAGGAATAAATAGATTTTATTTACATGTATGAATTTTTAATACACTTTTACTCATGAAATTACACTAATGAAAGATAAAGTTTTGTGCAACATCCTTGTTACAGAAATAACGTAGAACAGATATAGATCCGATGAACTTCCGTGGTGGTGTACATCCGTTTTAATAATTATAAATTTGCAATAAAATACAGTGATGAAGGTAATAAGAATTACGTCAATCGAGGTGTAATCGTAAATTCACACCGTTCGATGAGAATGAATAGAAAGGAAATCTTTTGCAAGCTGATGGCTAGTTTACGAGGTTGTTTCCTCCGTGATTTGGGAGATCCTTATCGAGCCTTTATTGCAATTGAACGGCTTCGGAATTATCGATAAACTTGGCGAATACGCCTCGATGTAACGTTATCGAATATCGTGGAGATGTACTTTCCGAAACTGCTGATACGTACTTTTTCTGGGTAACTCAACTAGTTGGAAAGTGTTATATTTTATGATTCTATACAATTTCTTCAACTTGGTGTAGATTTTGAAAATATACAATTTGGGATATAGGTGCCGCGTCTTATCAATTTTCTATACAATTTTCATTTTATCATCGACATAATGAGCTACGCTGGAAATTGTAAAGTTCCATAATTAACGATGTTTAACGTTACGTCTACGCGAACAACTCCGGATCATGATAACATTGAAATCAGATCATTTTATTTATATTTATACATAATAACAAAGCGGTTACTAAATAACATAAATATTAATTAGTTTTAGTAACCAAAAATACCAGTTTGATAATATAATTGCTTACGGAAACAATAGATATTAATTTTAAAAACTTTGGGCTTTACATTAGCCTCGCATGTTATTAATTTTCATTGAAAAGAAAATATTTAATATGGTTGTATAAACAACGTGTACTAATTTCTAGATCGAAATTAATTAACAATTAGGTAGCAAGTACTTTTACATATATATTCTAAAACTAATTTGCTATAAACTATCCGTTTCTAAGGATTAATTATAATATTAGTGTATAAATTATTTTTATTATATAGTTATATTTACACAAGCGCTCTCTTCTCCTTCTTTCTTTGCGGATGAAAATACTTTAATAAATCCTTTGAAACATAATAAACGTGTAATTAACACTGTATTCTACGGTAGATTATAAAGTGTAGGTTCTACAATCCCATTAATCTTTATTATGTATCATTAAAACTGCTCTACTTTTATACTTTGCGTGTTAACAAAACCTTACTTGATATCGGCTATTTAATTATTTTCCTATTTTGTAAAGAAAAACGTTAGAAAATTTTATTTTGAGGAAAAACATCAATAGCAAAATTTTCACTGAATACTCGATTCTGAAAGGTTCTGATACTTGATGTAATAGATGTTATACAAATATCAATATATTTATAGACATATCTCTTGACCGGTAAGCATTGTACAACGAAAAATATAGATGGAACATGTAAACAAAGAGGAAAGCGGTATATAGTTTTAAAAACGTGAAATAATCTCTCTTTCTTTGGTATCAAAGTTCAACATCGACCTATTCGAACACCGACCCTACATATATTTACGCGTCACGCGAGAAATCGAGTGTGTGCCGGTTGAAAGAGCCCAAGACGCATTATGTAAACCGCGCATGCATGTATATATGTATTTACAGCCTACTAACCCGTACGGCGAGTCTTACGCGCGGAGCACGCTAAATTCGTAAATACATCTAATGCAACCAAATTCGTGGCTGACTGTATGCGCGTGATTATATCGATTACTAGGATGTATAGAAACGCTAGACATCCTAGTAAGATGTATACAAATTCTCCATATCGTCGACCGTCCACTTGAAAATCGAGACCAACGTCTTCGAAATGCGTAGTACACAAACTCCAGCAGAAAGAAATATATACGAAAGTAAACACAAGCTGCGATTAAGTGCAGTGCATCTAATACCCGCGGCCCGCGGTGTCGAATTGCCGAAACTCGATGTGTCGTTGATCGCGCGCGCCCGGGCCAACACTTCTTCTCTTTCTCTTCATTTAAATTATCTATATTATTTTCCATTTATTTCTATTAATTTCTCCGACACGTAAGACTCGCCACACGGGTTATAAGGCTGTAAAATCTTTTACGCACTATGGTATATGTGATACGTTAGCGCGATTAGAGGGAAAATATTATTGTGAATGGATTAGTTATGCCTTGGACGCTCGCTGCGCTCGCGACCGCGGCCCAACTACTATCCATTCACAATGATATTTTCCCTCTGATCGCATTAACGTATCATATATACCAAAGTACATAAATAACTAATATGTATACGTGCAAGCGACTTTATAATAACTTGTCCTCGCACAGTGGGTCAGACGAGGAAGAAAGTGCCCGAGTCGCGTTTTTCGCATCTTTCAATACCCTCTCACCGTCGGCGTCGTTTCGACTCTCCTCTGCAGGTGGGTTTCCTTATATTTATTACTATATATGCGAGAACTTGTGACGATCAAGGAAACGTCTCTACCTTTCGTAGCTCTTGCGTTTCTCCAAGTTTTCGTGTTGTTTCACACACCGATCTAACTCGCTGCGAATTCACGATACCTTACACTTGATTTACCATATTGTAAAGAGAATCGATTATTATCCACCGACTTGTAATTCCATCGTCTACGTCTTTGAAATAAAACGACTTTCTTTTACTCTATCCAATCTTGAGTTTTTTTTTCTATTTGGTTCAGGATATTCATTTTTAATTTTCTATATAGATTATAAGATACCTGTATAAAGTCGACAAAACTCAATTTATGTTAATGTACATTTATTTAAATGTCGAGGAAAATAACGATTGTAATTATAAATTAATTTTATATGTCTCATATTTAAAGAGTATGTAAAAATACAATGCAAGACAATATAAAATGAAGAAATTAAAGCATTAAACCACAGTACTTCTTTTGTCGCTCGTTATAAAGTATGAAATTAAAAGCATTTTATTTCTTTAATTTTTGCACTAATTAACCTCGTTCACCACTGTACTTATAAAGAAATAGTGAAAGCAAGTTGTTCAATGATTTAATAAACCTACGTATTTAAAACAAATAAAATTGTACGTTGATAAAAATAATAAGTTATACTTTTATAAATATAAATTTGATATATGAAGATGCATTTGTACACATGCAATATATAGGTATTTGTATCGAATTAGTCACGCCATTCATATATCTATATGGATAATGAAATGGACATGTGAATCATTTTTATACGGAATGTTTAACATTACGTTAAATTAAGTGTTTTGATCGATACAATTCAAGCGAAATTCGCGAACAAAGTTAATGTCGACAGAGTACGTAAATATACCTTCAATTACCTATCATAATGCAGACCAAGCGAAGGCAAATCTGCGTAAGTCAAATTTTATGGACGCGCATGAATTCGCATGCGAAATTCATTCGCTTCACATGAGTGACGATAACACGCCAATCCGCTTGAGAAAACCGATATTGCATGTACGTTCTTATCTGGCTCTAAATTTGAGTCAACTTGTTTTCGAAATTTAATTTGTTGAAGAATGTTTAAAACATATGGTTTAAAATTTTGCTAACTTCATAACGTCACAGCTTTCTTCGTTACAATTTTTATACTTTTATGTTTGAAGCTCATGACAAATAAATGCATGCAACTAAAAAAGAAACGGAAACATTTTCTTTCGTAAACAGTTTCCTTACACTTAACGTAATAAGTGTCGGTTGATTTAAATACTCTCATTGTACATAAACATGCGCGCAATAAGAAGCAAAAGTAACAAAATGTGTCCGAGATAACGTGAATATTAATAAATGACTTAAGTTAATTCAATAAAACGAATAAAATAGCTTCAGTTACACTGTAAGTACACGCATTGATTTGTAATAATAAAGAAAAGAATTGATCACACCTTGTCAGTACTCAAAGACTCATTAATAGTTACAGAAATACAAATAGAAAAAGGATACCAAAAAAAAGGGAACGTTTCATTAGAAAGTAAAGAAAGGTGCAACGCAACGAGTCGTGCAGCTGGATTATCGAGAAAATGACTGTAATAACGTGAGCTCGAACCGAGAAAAGACTTTGCGACAATCAATACGGAAAGATCGATAATTGAGATTTATCGCGCGGTCGAGCGTACTATACGTACCAAAGTCGCGCACGCGATTACACGGCCGTCTGATAGTGACACGCGAATTTTACTTCTCACTCGACGTCTCTCATTGCTTCTCTCTCCCTTTTCCTTCGTTTTAATTATTCATTGTGTGGGAGAAAATCGAGACTCGAATAACCGTAGAATAGAACGATACTTATCGATTAAAGTTGTTAACCGTAGGTTACGCGTTAATTTGTTACGATTTAAGTGTGAAAAATGGATGCTCGACTGTCTATTAATAAATTTACTTTTAATTATATATGGCGTAGAAAGTTTCGCAAAGATCAATTGGTCAGATAAACCTTCATTTTATAATACTATTTTACTAAATATTTCATTGTCGTAATTTTCGTGACGTAAAATTGTATACGTATGTACTTGTCTTTTAGTAAAAGCATTTCAGTCAGTTTTTTATTTGTAGTTATTTTGATTCCTGAGATTTTGAAACAGAAAAAGGCTCAAAAGCAAAGCTAGTGATTTTTATACATTTATCTAATTGCAAATGAGATATATTTATAGATATATGTACTGATTCGATATATATGCTTCTGATCAAAGGAAATCGTAAACTTTGTTGTAACTGTTTGTTCTAAGTGGAGAAATATTTTCTAGTAAAAATGGCAATGTTGTTTAGTAACGGAAAGACAGACTTGACAAATGATAAAAATTACTATTTTGTTACAGGAAACTTTATTATACATATAGATTAATATTTACTACATATCTCGTAAATTTTCCTATTAAAAAATTAGTAATTTTTATCATTTGTTAAGTCTGACTTTCCATTACTAAACAACATTGCTATTTTTACTAGAAATTTTTTCTTCGTGTACAATCGAACTATTTATAAAAATACAAAACGAAACTGCAAAATAATCCTATAAAATTAGTTATAAGATATATTGTACCAAATAATATAAAAATTTTGGATTAAATAATAAAAAAATTAAATAACGCAACTACATTTACATCTATGGAATAAAACTGTATTACAAAGGAGATAATTTTAGATAATTTTACGCGACACGTTACACCAAATCTACGAATAAAGAATGTCAGTAAATAACCCTATTTTCCAAATAATATAAAAAGGTGCCTGGTTTGACAAACCAGAAATGAAACATACATCCGCAGGACAGCAAACTCGCATAAACATTGATCTCTTGAGCAATGATCGTTGTATGCACAAATGAATTCTCACATTTGAAATCGCGAATTGGAATCGCACTTGGTACATACCACACACTAGCGAACCAAAGAAACGCGCCCACGAGTTTTTGTCGGGTGGACAACAATCGGGCTTGCCGTTTGATTAAATAGAGCAGTTCGACGGTGCTCGGTAATTGTCGTTTCGAGATTGCGATCGTTCGACGGCTAATTGATTATCCTGTTGAGATATCGAGTTACAACTTTGTCCTGCTTATAGTTTCCGATCACCGTCGCTTTCTTTCCTATCTATATACACACTCTTTGATTATCATAAGTATACATGTGTACTTGTGCGTGCGTGTCTACATTTTTTATGTTGATATACATTTATTTACATTTATTATCATATTTAAATGTGTGTATGTACTCGTTTATTTATAAGTGTCGTTAAACTTATACTTGATGTGCACATATTTTTCATTTTCTCGTATTGTAAATACGCAATAGGCAGTTTAATGCGTTTCATATATTTTCGTTTATTTTAATCGCTTCGTATATTAAAATGTACTAAATTTAAATAATAAAATTTCCCAATATTATTCATCTTTAAAGTTTTAATTTACTACGAAAATTGTGTATAAAATCTGTATTGTACGGTTAGTATATTTCGTCGATTTCGTAACCTTAATTCACTCACGCCGTTTAGAGTATACTCAATAAACTTTCGATGGTTTAACGGTTTTACACTTATAGTAAGCGATTGAATGTTTATTTTTAAATTATTTATTGCAATCATCTGGCGCATTTAATGATATTACCGTAATAATAATCTTCGAGTAGGCGTTTTCATTCATTGAAAAGAGTTGTAACGTAACATTAGTATAATAGACGTGCCAATGAGCGTCATAATTCGTAAATATGACGTACAGCTTTAACTTCAAAGGCGCAGTGTATATTTATACTCGTTCAAATTTACAGGAATGTTGTAAAAGTGCACTTGTACGCGGTATTACGCACCTTTTTTTTGTAACTCTATGCAATTTTATATAATTTATGCACTTGACTCGATTAAATCAATAAGGATTTCGACATATCATTTAAATAAGAGAACTCGAATAAAATTATTTTACATATACATACATTGCTCAATTGAAATTTATGGCAGTGTTTATCCAAAATGCTTTTTCAATTCGGTTTAAATAAATCGAGCCTTGAATTCTAATTATACGTTTTACAATTTATATGAAAAACAAAAATTTTTAAATATAACACAGTTCTTAGTTTACAGAATTTTCTTCTGTTATATTTTCTCTGTCATAAATAAAGTAAACCAAGCTGTTTATTATTGCATTAAAGCAACTTCATTCTGTTGCATTAATTATACAGATATTTTATTGTATTATTATATGTATAAACACTAATATATAAATTATTCGAGATAATATATTTTTAAACATTGTTTTATTTAATCTACACCTAACTTTGAAAGAATACTTTTCCAGTACAGATATAACTTATTTTTTAACTAAAAATCGTATTCTTTGCAATGTTCATTTCTACCACGGTTGTTCTAAACTCTTATCCAGTTAGTATGTATTTCTACCCAAGAAGTAAATCAAACCTATCAAATGAAAAAAAAATCTCATCTCTTCTGACAGTCGATACCCTACCTGACAGATGCGCACGATTTTCGCATTCGAATAAAACGAATGCATCGGAGCGTCCAAATAAAACGAACGCACCAGAAAAAAAAGGGTCTGATGGATAGACGTGACCACGCCCGTTAGATAATAGAATTCGCTGTGATTGTTATACGCGAGAGCGAGAGTGAGACGCGGGTATAATGACAGATTCGACGTCGCTTCGCATGCCAATGAACGATCGGGAGTGAACTTGGCGAAATTTTCAAGCCGATTCGCGTCATCCAGAGGAGGATGCGTACGGAATTTATATCGAGTGCGTTGGATATTGCGACAGGTTTTCGGAATGGGTATCACATAACTTATTTGGACGATCTTGCTGCTACGGATGGCAGTTTTGCATTATGCCTTGGGAATATTAAATTATATTCGTTTTTCATACGAGCCCTTCGTCGCATAAAGTTTATTTATTGGATTTTAAAAAAATATTTATTCGAATACTCCTAAAGGAATATTTTTTAGGTAATAGACATTGGCGTGATTATCATTAAAGTGGTATTATATTGTATAGTGTAGATTAAATTTGTACCAAAGTACAAGCACCCTTTTCTTCTGCAGAAAGGCTTGAATTGAAACTAACCATTTTAGCGTTAACTAAAACCTAATTTTTAGGTAATACTTATTGAGTCATCGCGTTAGTTGTCACCTGAGTTTTTACCAATATTACTTTAATTGTCTATTAAAAGATTTGTTATAATTAGATTCAACAATATATTTAATAACACTATTAATGAACATGGTTGTATGAAAAAGTGAAAAACATTAGATGAGAAAAAATTTGTGGCAAAAATGACAATACTAAATGCAATAAATTACTACATCGTATAGTAATATCTGCACAGCTTAAGGTAAATATTACAAAAATTCTAGTAAAATGAATAGACTTTTAGTAAATGTAAACTATACAGTACAGTAATTTTATTGATTTTTACAGTCTGTAATTTCAATGCTAGTGAGTATTGTCATTTGTACTAGAAATTTATTCTCAATGTAATTTTATTCAATATAATGTTTATCAATCGTTGTAATACTACACAGCATTAATGATCTTATAGTAAAGTATTTATTTATATATTCAATTGAAATATTTAATGCTTCACAGATTAAAAAACATTATGCATTTTGATATAAGTTAAATTAATTTAAATAAATATAAATATAATACAAATATCCCCTTATGTAATGAATGTCCCCTTGTATACATTTTTTTATTTTAATTCACTCTTTTCCGTGTAATTGCATTTTTTTTAAATTAGCTTTATTTACAATGTAACGGATAAAAATCTCATACGATATCTACCTTGGGTTTCGTCATATCATTACATAAGTAAAAATCTAATGTTAGAGTTAAAACTGAGAACTCTGGTACAATCCTTGCAAGTTAACCTTATTGATTAAAAATAACGTAGGGATAAATAAAAAATAATATTGAAAATGAAATTTAATGAACTCACCCTCAAATCGATAATTTGTAACTAATAAGCAAACGGTATAATAACTAATATATTATGCAACGGTCATCTAACCTGGAACAAAAAGAAAAGTCAAAAGTTAATGTACGAACATCAAATTATAATTTATTATAATGTTTAGACGATAATAAAAATTATCTTGGACAAAAAGATAAATATATACGCATAAATTAAACGAATACTCACGCGAGTCACACAAGTAACAAGCTTATAGTATATTAATTACATCCAATTCTGCAGCAAGGCACTACCCGGTCTATGGTGAAATATGCATTTGTTTGCAAAATACACCCAAGTTATAGATGAAAATCTTGTTAAAATATTCTTCCGAATATAAATTAATCGTAATAATATATAGGTAAACATGTAAAAAAATCGAGTGTACCATTATACAAACGTTAGATAAAATTTTCCCGATAAATTAAGAAAATAATATCGTAGTAAAAAAGTGCAACATCCTCAATTAAATAGGTCCGCAACACCATTAGAATCTTCGATTTACACGCCATATTTTCCGCGTACGCGTATCCCCTTACAGCATGCCAAATATACATATATATCTGCGGGCAAATAATTACGAATCTACACGGCTACAAGCATATCCAATCTTGCTTACGCATCGGGCACGACGACAATAAATTACTCAACGATTAAATCCCCCCGAACAGTCTTCACTTACCATCTAGCCTCTTCTAATCCAGGCATCGCACACGCATTCCACGCTCGTTTTCGCCGTTTCTCGCGTTTTATATCCAGGAATGCGATTAAAAAGAACTCCCAGATAAGAGGTAAGAGGGTCTACAACGAGAGCGAAAACCTCGAAGAAACCTCGATGAAAAATCGAAACGAGATCGAAACGAACTCTTGCGTAACCAGTCGCAAGAGGGGTCCAATCGATAAATCTTCGACGTCCACTTTCAGTGGCGCTTGTTCAAGGGTTCACCGACTTTTCCCTTTCTCCGCGTCTCTTATTTTCCCATCTTTTACTCGACTCGCGATTCTCGCCTTGACATTGCCTTGCCAGCGGGCTCCAACTTTTCACGCGCGCATCTTCCATTCTCTGATGTTATATACATTAACTTCCTATTGCCAATTTTGACAAATCAAAATCCGTCTTCTCTCTGTTTTCCTGACATTCATTCACATTTTTCATTTATTATATTTACTAATATCAAAAAATATTTACTATTCTAAGGTGCTTTCTGGTTCGTTTTCTTAAAATTGTTTATTACAGCTTTGTACAACATTTACCAAAAGTTTAATCGATTAATCATTGAGTAAAAATGTCTAAAGCAGTAATTTGGCGTAATTAAATACTCGAGATATCCTCTTAAAATTTTGAAACATGCCATTAACCTTTCGATTCAATTTTAATTGCATATCGTAAATATACTTTTAATTACACGCTGAGCACTTTTCTCAACTTAAACTAATTATATAAATATCAAAATCTTCGTTTGCCTGCAATTTTGTTGTGATTACACAGCTTACGAAGTTATAAAATTATTGGGAAAGATCGATTGGTATAGCTATTGAAAAAAAAGATAACTTGGAAATATAGGACAAATGAACTCTTAAATAGTGCATGAAGATTTATTCAAATTACGTTTAATATATGTCACATGATAAACGGTACTCAAACATATAGGTATCAATAATTATTAATAAATATTATTCAATTGTTTAGCAAGGCACTACCCGGTCTATGGTGAAATATGCATTTGTTTGCAAAATACACCCAAGTTATAGATGAAAATCTTGTTAAAATATTCTTCCGAATATAAATTAATCGTAATAATATAGGTAAACATGTAAAAAAATCGAGTGTACCATTATACAAACGTTAGATAAAATTTTCCCGATAAATTAAGAAAATAATATCGTAGTAAAAAAGTGCAACATCCTCAATTAAATAGGTCCGCAACACCATTAGAATCTTCGATTTACACGCCATATTTTCCGCGTACGCGTATCCCCTTACAGCATGCCAAATATACATATATATCTGCGGGCAAATAATTACGAATCTACACGGCTACAAGCATATCCAATCTTGCTTACGCATCGGGCACGACGACAATAAATTACTCAACGATTAAATCCCCCCGAACAGTCTTCACTTACCATCTAGCCTCTTCTAATCCAGGCATCGCACACGCATTCCACGCTCGTTTTCGCCGTTTCTCGCGTTTTATATCCAGGAATGCGATTAAAAAGAACTCCCAGATAAGAGGTAAGAGGGTCTACAACGAGAGCGAAAACCTCGAAGAAACCTCGATGAAAAATCGAAACGAGATCGAAACGAACTCTTGCGTAACCAGTCGCAAGAGGGGTCCAATCGATAAATCTTCGACGTCCACTTTCAGTGGCGCTTGTTCAAGGGTTCACCGACTTTTCCCTTTCTCCGCGTCTCTTATTTTCCCATCTTTTACTCGACTCGCGATTCTCGCCTTGACATTGCCTTGCCAGCGGGCTCCAACTTTTCACGCGCGCATCTTCCATTCTCTGATGTTATATACATTAACTTCCTATTGCCAATTTTGACAAATCAAAATCCGTCTTCTCTCTGTTTTCCTGACATTCATTCACATTTTTCATTTATTATATTTACTAATATCAAAAAATATTTACTATTCTAAGGTGCTTTCTGGTTCGTTTTCTTAAAATTGTTTATTACAGCTTTGTACAACATTTACCAAAAGTTTAATCGATTAATCATTGAGTAAAAATGTCTAAAGCAGTAATTTGGCGTAATTAAATACTCGAGATATCCTCTTAAAATTTTGAAACATGCCATTAACCTTTCGATTCAATTTTAATTGCATATCGTAAATATACTTTTAATTACACGCTGAGCACTTTTCTCAACTTAAACTAATTATATAAATATCAAAATCTTCGTTTGCCTGCAATTTTGTTGTGTATTACACAGCTTACGAAGTTATAAAATTATTGGGAAAGATCGATTGGTATAGCTATTGAAAAAAAAGATAACTTGGAAATATAGGACAAATGAACTCTTAAATAGTGCATGAAGATTTATTCAAATTACGTTTAATATATGTCACATGATAAACGGTACTCAAACATATAGGTATCAATAATTATTAATAAATATTATTCAATTGTTTAATTTATTTGGACTAGACGCAACAAATCACATTGGTTACCAAAAATAAAGAAATAATCAGAGTATCGAATTTCAAATATATTCTCAAGATGGTCAGCAACTCAATCGTATTAAGAGGTAATAAAAAATCGACATCGTAAACACAAGTAATCGTTTGGATCGTAGGTAGTAATATCGGTTTTACTTATAAATATAGAAATCAGTATAAATCCGCGTCTCGTTAAGTGAGACTCTCTCCTAAACCACCTCTAATCAGGAATACATACCAACTCGAATTGAGAGTCCCTTGAAAAAGGTCTTCTTGTAAACGAGGCCGGGTAGACGAAAACGAGCAAAAAATTCGCGCGAACGGTGCATAAAACCGAGAGCGTCCAGCGTATCTTAATAATCTCCTCGGGGAATCGGTATTCATTATAATGCAATGACATTCTTCCCGCAGAATCTCTCGATAAAATCGAGATTTTTTTATTACCATCGGAAGGGTATGACCGCGTCAAATTCATTGAATTATGTAACAGGAAAAGTGTTATTTTATTCGCGATACGCGAGGAGAACTTAATTAAGATTAGATAATAGGACAGGTTGATAATTCCCCCGTGATCGTTGAGTTATAGTATAGGAGTCTCTTCCTGCGTTAACGTTGCACAAAAAAATTTACTCGGCTCATTCAAATGTCAATTATTTTCCTGAAAGTTTGTACTGTTTATAAAAATTTGGCGCGCATAAGCTAATTAATAGTTTAGTTACTAACGATTTATGTTATGACTACGGTCATTTTTGCATTTCCGTTTACGTGTAATTATTGTTTACGAACTTTCGCCGATCGCTCGTCGTTTAGCTTGTACGATTAGAATTAGTATTTTTCTTTTATGCAATCACGTGCCTCCAGATCTATTAATTGCGAATACATTATTTGTTTATTACATGAATATTAATTAGTAATTATATACGATTTATTAAAAAAAAGTACGATTGACTATTAATAAAATCTTAGTCTTGGTATAGTTTCGCTTGAATCATAAATTATTTAATATTACATAAATCTTTGCAAGAAAGATACGTACTCCAATTTCGATTATAAAAATATGTTTGAAAACAAAAATAAAATGATTATTACAAAAAATATTATTTATTTTCAAAGGGCAATAAATTTGTAACCAGTATAATAGCTTTGGAAGTATTACAACAAATCAAGAAAAATCAGGAGGTAACAAGCTCAAAGTATATTCAAGTCAGGAACACCCCTATACAATATAATGCATCGAATCTTCCTACTTCTACATTTTATACAAAATTCGAAAAGCCTCTTTCGGTTAAAATTTATGCACACAAGCTCCCTACTTTCGATGCTCTCGCATACAAATTGTCACCTTTGGTGAAAAATCCTTGTGGTGCGCAAGATTTGATATCTTCTTCGCTCGCAAATGACGAATAACGATGACGGTAGAATCCCTTGATGTTTAGTATTTACAAGTTTTGCGGAAAAAAAGAGATAATCTTTTACGAGCTAACAAAAATCAAAGTCGAATTAAATCAAGCACGTACTTTCAATAAATTAAATAAAATATACACGCGGAATTAAAATTGGAATTTAACTGATCGGTTTAAACGTGTAACTATTATTAGAGTTAGACTACTAAAGTACAATATTGATAAAATATAGTTAAATTTTTCAAGTACGAATCCACTTGATTATTTATCCTGCAATTAAAAAAATTGTTATCATTCCTTTTACCTAGGTAGACTCTATGAATTACTGCATATAGAAATATTCCAGAGAAATAAAATTTTATTTTCAACGAAATCCACGTTAGAGATTCTAAGATGATCTCCGGGAATAAGAATCATATCCCTATCTATTTTTCCGTTATAAAGACAAATATTTATAACATAGTAAAATGAATACCACTCGCATCTTCTAAGACTGGTTGGAAACTTTTATGGTACTTCTTTTTTCTTTTAAAAAATTCCACTTCGTAACTATCTATCCAGAAATTGCGAGAAATATCTTAGTAGTATGGTGCATCGACTTTATTTGTCCTCTAACATTTTTCGAATAAAATTAAAGTGTTTTCGAAACCGATACATTTTTGCGGTAAAGTGGTTTACGTTAGATCCGCCAAGAATATTCTTTTAAAAATTTACATCGCACCGGATAATTCCCACCGTAATAAACGTTCGCATCGTCGTGTCGCTTGTAGGCACAACTATAATAAAACTTGCATTTCCTTAATATCCACCTCACGCGCGGATAATAATGTTTAATTTTTCATACGGGCTCGTATGATGCAACGAGAGCGTGCATAATAAATTCAAGAACGGAACGTAACGTTTTATGTTCATTTTTAAGGGATTGTTGTAAAAATTAAAGGTACACAAGATTTCGTTCAAATGTACAATTTTACGCGCGTTCATGATAGCTGTGTGTATCGATGCTGTGACAAAAGTGAAAGTAGTGTAAAGATATAATCGACGACGCGAATATATAACCGATTTAAATGAGAACTATTAATTTATCGCGCGCGTCACCGATACATAGATAAATCATTAAAAACGCATATAAAATTACAGAAATGACAGGAAATTTAACAAAGGCCCGGGAAAAATTCTAAGTAATTCAATTGGCCGGTCGGTGAAAGTCTTCGAAGAGCGTAAAATTAATATCGCACAACGCGCAATGAAACACGACAAATGATCTTCATTCAAGTGGATAAACACAGGAGGCAATATTTCAAGTTAATACAACAATAACGATAAGGAAATTTTTCGAATTTCGGAGTGGAGCCCCACCTCGCGATATGTTTATCGGCTCATTGAGATCGTTAGAGGGGATACCGTCGCGAAAATTGCGTATCCCGGGTGTATACTTATACGCGGGGATCTCGTACGAGGTCCGTAAATGGCCCGCGAGTCCTGGCACAATGAGGTGCGATAAATAATACGCGGCGCAACACTTATCGAATTCAATAATCGCGCGGGGCCATAAATTTAACCTAGCTAGTAGCTGGCACACACGGGGATAATTTCTCGCACCTCCTTCGTCGACGTACAGGAACAAAAATTCGAGCTATTATGTCGAAAGAGGCTTAAGCAAGGGGCTGCATTTCTTCGTCGTACGCTTCGAATTTTTACCCTCGAACTCTATAGCTGCTCATTAATGAAAATACACTCCGAGATTGCGCATGCTTGTCTAGAATTTCTATTTCGTTTGGATATCACCACTTTATGTGCTCGATTTCTTAAAGGAATGAAAAAAACCGAACGCTCAAGGGACTCTGGGCAAGTGTGGGCCGTAGAACAAAGTGCGTAGGAAGGACCCTCGTGCGACAGGACTATACGAAAGACGGAGAGGCAGATGGAGAGGGAGAGGACGAATGATAAAACGCAAACGGCCTACCGATCGGACGCGCGCGAGCCAATAAAACCAGTATAAATTATTAGCGCGTAACTAGTTTTACGAGCGAAAAATTGCTTAGCTCGAACTATTCGCGAAATTGTGTTTTCGACAGTATGGAGATTTAGGGTCTTGGTGGCTTTGTACACGCAGGGAGAGTGAAAAGATTTATGAGACACCCAGAGAATTTCAATGCATTCTATTAATTAGACAATGTCGGAATTTTGGTATTGAATGTTTCGAAGTTACTTTCTTTATGTTTCAACGATTTCATTGCGTTATTTTCGATAATGGAATTCCAACCTACTATTCTACGTTGAGATCTATCTTGACAATTATTGTACCATTGGATGATTCAATGGATAACAAAACCAATTCTTTAAACTTAAGTTTTTTTTAATAAATAATATTAGTGTTTATGAAAAAAAATGAATTTGTAATATATATTAAACATATTAAGTTGTTTCAAGTTGTCTTACACTAAACCAAATAAAATCAATACAAATTGTTTAAGTAACAAGGAGTTTGATGAGCAATATTTAGCTGTAAAATTAAATGTTGCAACAACTACAATTTAACTTTGAAAATTACAATAAAATAACGTTGATTACAGTTTTCGATTATATTCACTTGTAGGAAGCACGTATTTTAAATAAATTTTTTAAATTGAATCGCGAATGTTTAAAACTAAGGAAAACAATCCACTGGTTACCATCCGTTGAGGATCAGACGATGAGAAGGAATGGACGGTAGATAGAGGTATAAAAGGGAAGCCCAAGAAAACGAAAGGCGGAACGGTTCGTAGTTGAAGGATGGAGAAGAAGGGAAAGACAAAACGGGCGAAATAATGCGAGGCGAGAAAAACGGAAGATGGAGATAAGGGAGCCGCGCGAGAAACTAACGAGAGAAAACTGCGGGAACGGCGAACCGAGAACACCTACAGTACATTAGACCAAGAAAACGAGGAAGAAACGTGCATGAACAGGGGGGTTTCGAAGGATGGAGGGGGGTAGAGGGAGAAGAGGAGTGGAGAGGAAAGTAAAAATTGATCGGGCTTTGTTATAGAACGGTGTAGATCGATCCTCGCTTGTATACGCTTATAAATTAATTGAATGCGAGCTGGGACTCGGAGTTTTTCCAATTTGTAAAAACGACCGATCCAAAATGTGAGCTTTTGAGTTTGATGCTCCGAGATCGTGACGCGATGCCGTCTCTCGGAAGAATACTTATGAGGGAAACTTGCGCTGGACACTCACTTCCGGCCCTTCGTGCACAATGTGATGTAACGAAGCAACTTGACCTAGACCTCGGATACAGTCAAGTTTTTTGAGCGAAACTTCTTGCGGCATGTCGAGCGAATCGAAAGTAATCTAACAAAAATGCGTTACATCCCCACTCCGCGATACTGACAGAACTACACGCGAAGAATTGAAGAGAGCGATAAAGAGATAAGAAAAAGAAGTACGGTAAGTACTTATGTAAGAATATTGTTGCACAAGCATTGCATCGCTCTTCCTACCTTTCTTGAGCTATTTAAAATCTAATCCAGACTTTATAGACATTGTGTGTTCAAGCTACACAACGAGAAAAAGGAATAGTACATTAATAAGGAAATTGCCATGCATTTCCAGCACGAATTTGTCAGAAAGTTTAGGAAGTGCTGTCTCTTATAAAAGTAAGAATAATCTTATCTATAATTAGCAATCAGGTGAAAAATAAGTGGTAAAACCTGTAACTTTCTTAACTTTGTTTGTACAAGGTACCTTCTAAATTTATAAACTGCCTTACCCGCAGACACCGCATGGTCTTTTAAATGTATATATAACAAATTTCATATGATTTCAATATTCAAACTTCTTTCTCATAATTTCCTTTATACATACATACATATATATATATATATATATATATATATATATATATATATATATATATATATATATGGGTGGTTCTCTGTGACATCGAAGATGAAAAAAATAAATATTGCTATAACTGTGGGAATATGTTTTAGAGGTATCCAGTAGTTCTCCTGAATTTTTTCAGATTTTTTCGGGGCCATTATTTTAAGTTACAGAGAGTCAAAGTTGACATTTTAGCACTTTTTTGCATTATATGCCCATTTTCATGAATTTTTAGCTCCCAGGGGATGCATTTTTCACTAAAAACATAAGTATGACTTTTTTTGTAAAATTTTCCGAACTTTTCATTAAAAATACTTTTAAAGACATAAATGTATGCTGTCATACTCTTGTAAGCCATTTAAACCTTAAATAGTGAAAATCAGCAATTCTGCTCCGGACTCTGGTAACCTAATACTGTCTAAAAGATGTCTTTTTATAGTCAGAAACTGCCTAAAAATTTCCAGAGTGGGTCTAAATCATTAAGATCACTTATGGTCAAAATATCAGGGAAAAGTGCCCGAAATATTATTAGAAATGTATATTTGTTGCATTATAACGATGAATCTAGTAGCATGATCATTGCAAAAAAATTTATGCACTTACCTTAGAATGGTAGAAAAGTATCTCCACTTGTTTCAGTATCCATCTAATCCCCTGTAAGCTGCTAAAAATACAAATATTATTATAAAATTATAAAAAATTATTTTTTAAACATTTATAAAGCTGAATCTTTAGTTTTACATCCCTTACAAGAATTATAATACTAATCTGAAGGATTACTATAAAAGTATCAACATTATTATTATTATTATTCAGCAATACATTGTTTAGATTTCACAAACTTGTCACTGTCACGTTATCATATTATTCATTATAATTATATATCCGATTTATTTATATATCTTTTGTATTAAATACGTATATTCAGTTATTGTAATAATGATGTTTATATATTTATAGTAATCCTTCAGATTAGTGTTATAATTCTTGTAAGGAATGTAAAACTAAAATTCCAGCATTATAAATGTTTAAAAATTAATTTTTTACATTTGTATAATAATATTTGTATTTTTAGCAGCTTACAGGGGATTAGATGGATACTGAAACAAGTAAAGATACTTTTCTACCACTCCAAGGTAAGTGCACAAATTTTTTTGCAATGATCATGCTAATAGATTCATCGTTATAAGGCAACAAATATACATTTCTATTAATATTTCGGGCACTTTTCCCGGATATTTTAACCATAAGTGATCTTAATGATTTAGACCCACTCTGGAAATTTTTAGGCAGTTTCTGACTATAAAAAGACATCTTTTAGACAGTATTAGGTTACCAGAGTCCGGAGCAGAATTGCTGATTTTCACTATTTAAGGTTTAAATGGCTTACAAGAGTGTGACAGCATACATTCATGTCTTTAAAAGTATTTTTAATGAAAAGTTCGGAAAATTTTACAAATAATGTCATAGTTATGTTTTTAGTGAAAAATGCATCCCCTGGGAGCTAAAAATTCATGAAAATGGGCATATAATGCAAAAAAGTGCTAAAATGTCAACTTTGACTCTCTGTAACTTAAAATAATGGCCCAGAAAAAATCTGAAAAAATTCAGGAGAACTACTGGATACCTCTAAAACATATTCCCACAGTTATAGCAATATTTATTTTTTTCATCTTCGATGTCACAGAGAACCACCCATATATATATATATATATTATAGTACTATATACGTATAGTCACAACAAATTTGTACTTGCCGATTCGAAAATTTGGCTATCATATATAAAAAAGTTATAGGTTTTATTGAACATAAAAAATGCAACTTATTTTTATATAATAATTTACACTATATAGCGCGCTCGGTTAATTTTAAAATAAGTTTTATTACACAGGTATATTTGGTGAAATAAATCTAACTGTTGAAGTGGTAAAAAAACCATTAAAAGTTAAAATCATAGTCCAGTTTAGAATGGAAAGTTTGAAAGGTGTATCAAAGGAGAAGAAGAAGCGTGTGTGGAACTCGCGTTGAAAATTCACGTCACCGGTGCAGCATCACGTGCTTAATTGCGGTGGTGGTACGCACACGCATACGCACGCACGTATATACCTCCGTCGCGTCGCCGTCTCGACGTTTTATCGGACGCAGGGTGAAGCTATAGAATAAAGGGAAACAGGTTTTCTCTCTTCTTCCCGTTGTTTTTTTTTCTTGGCCGTGGCGCATGTATATAAAGAGCGAGAGGGAAAGGCGCTCACGCGTCTCCGAGAGATGTTACGAGGCGATACTTAATGAAAACCGTAACAAATTGCATTTCGATGCGATTGCTCTCTTTCTCGACTCCGGTTTATGCGCGTATATACGCGCGACTTTATTCCGCGCGAATAATGAATGAATTTGCTGCTGCATGGGGGAAATTTGTCAGGACGTTGGGAGATAAAACTTGCTAAATTAGATGACTCGAGATATTTTTAATGGATGTCTTTGGAGTTTCAACTGTGAAACGCTCGTTTAGGTTATTTAAACGACTCGAATGAATTTTACGATATATCATCATTTATTATTCTATTATTATAATTAGTTTCTACTGATACGATTAAGTATATTCTATATTTTTAAATAATTTATACATTTTAACGAGCAACAAAAATATTATTGTATAATTAATTCGAAGAGCTTTTCTATTTATAATTAATTTATATTATAAGTTATATTATCTAATACAACAATATTAAATAACGTATTCTTCATTGTTTGAAATAAGTTATTTCAGTCGTATTCATTATTTTATTGGCAATTATGTGACTTATACATCGGTGTATAAAATTTTTAATTAGGTAGTTTCTTTGAAGATATAATTTCAATTTTATGTAAATTTTTTAAGATGCCAAAGATACTTCAATATTAAAATTATTATTTAATAAGACTCGTCGTAAAAGGAGAATTTATTGATACTCATTTCTATTATTAATGTATAAAAATTCCATTTAAATAAAAAACAGTTAATATATTAATAAATATAATAGAACATTAATCGTGATCTATATAGAAATACTAATAGAAATAATAGAGTCCCTCAATCCCTCAGTCCCTCCTCATTTATCAATTTTGCTTTCTCCGATCGAAAGAACGAACCGTACCTATACAATTTGCAGATTAACAATATTCTCATCGAGAAGTCATCCCCGTGATCATCTCAAGCCTATGTTCATCGCTCACGAGGGAATCAATTGCAAAAAGATCGTGCGCAAAAAGTCGCGCACAAGGGCAGATCCCGTGCGCCGGCATAATAATTCAATTCTCTCGGGAAGCTCCGCTTCCGTCTGCTGCAGCCCTCGATCTTGAAAAATCGCCGTCACGTCACTGAGGATAACTCACGAAGTTGCTCGAGCCGAGGCTTGCTAATGACGAGCCGCTTCCTTCGATTTTTCATCGACAGACAATGAGGGAAAACGAGCCAACAGGGAAGCTCCGAGACTTGTTTTGTACGATACTTTGATTTTTGTCTCTATCGTCATTCTATAACTTTTCAATTGCAGCTCTTTAATTTTTTAAATAATGTAATATGATTTCTCATAAAATATTATTAAACTCGATTTAAAATTATTTTATTGTAACGATAATATTACATCAGTATTCAATAATACGAATTTAATAGATTTGGGTTACTTAAACTAAATGCAGTTATTTTTGAGTACATAACTGACGCATGTCATTTAAATAAGTATTAATTTTATAAATCTATTTATATTCTATAAATCAACATAGAAATAATTCAATATATGGTCAATAAAATATAATCCTAATGATTCAGTAAATTTTGAAAAAAATCTTGTCTATATCACAAAGTTCAATAATGTTTACTTAAAACATGTTAAACCATCAGATTAACCAATTACCAGTTAATTCGGACCGTTAGCAGTTTGAATAACACCGTTAACCCTTATCGATCATTTAAATTCGAAAAAAGACTTTCCTATAAGAAAAAAAGACACGGTAGCTTCTCTAAGAAACTACATGTTGTTCGGGTTCAGGCGCAACCAGTACTAACGCGACCTCGGCCGTGATCTTGGCGCCTCTTTTCTAAGCGATTCGTGCCGAGATCTTTGCCATTAAGCTAAACACGGAGATGCTTGCACTCACCCATTATAATTGTTCCGGTATAGCCATGATCTTCAATACGATCGATCGACTTGCTTGGTTAAGTTATTTTTTACCGTTTGCAGCTTACTGTCAAGTGGCTCAAAGACTTTCTTTTTATTTCTATTGACTTTACTCAAGTATTATTATCATACTATTATATGCTGATACATTTCTATAAATATAGGAAATATTTTTTTAACTTTGAAACAAATATAATTTTTCAAACCGCAAAATATGACCGTACTATTTATAATTTTATTTTCTGTAGACACGTAAAAAGGTTTAAAAAGGTTTACTAATTTATATCACATATTTTTTATTTTTCGCGTGACTTAAAATATCTGGAATTTTCGAGTAATAATTTTTTAGATCGTATTTCTGCGCGCAATAAAATTATTAAATATTTTATGATTTATATGTGTAACAACTCACTACAATTCTCGACGACGTAGAAACAACATTCGCAGATGACTATTTATGTTACGATACGATCTTTTATTAACATACTTGATTATATACGAACATACATATTTTTAGACGTACATTAATATGACTGGAAATATTATCCATCAAATGATCGTTAAATCCGTAAAAGTAATATTAACACTTTGTGTTATATATATTTTCATTCATGAAATACTACAAATTATTTTATGTTTTGATAGCTATCAAAATCGAATGATTAATTAACAGTTGATCAGATAATCTTTTAACGAGAAATCAAACAAACCATTTATTACTTGCAATATTACCCGAGAATTACTTGAATTGTTGATACAAAAATGTCAGTATACTTGCAAAATATTTAATATGCACCTTATGTTAGAAAACAAATTAAAAGTGCTGTAGGTAAAATACCACTCTCTAATTCGCAGGAAGCGACAAGTACTACGTAAGAGTGAAAATTCACTTCAAGGGAATGAAAGGTTACTCCTACCTCTTCCGTGGAGTAACGAGATTGACTTTTCACTCTTTCGGTTTTAGAAAGCAGAAAAATTAAATTATACTTGTGTGTAATACCTATAGACACTCGTAAAAATATACGTAGATGTTATTGTAGAAGCAGAAATAAAAAAAGTTATTAAACTTGAGTATACAATAAAAATGCGACATTCACGAAAGTTTGAGCGAAGAGCCTGTAGAAAGAAAGTGTAAACATTGAAAGCTCGTCATAACTTAATAATCGTTCAAATTACAAGCGAGGAGAAATTTAAAATTTAAATTTCTTTAATATTCCATAATTGCAGTGCAGTATAAGTTTGCGACATAAAGGCTCGGACTCGCCTAATTGGTTTTTAATTTCGGCAAATTGATACGCGCGGGCTAATATTGAGAAGTATGCGAAGGCCCGGAATCTCACGCGGTGTTATAAAACGTGACTGATTTGCCTATGAAGGATTTGATGCTTTAAGTAGTGCTTGCTCCTCGTCGATTTCCCCTTTTCACGCGAACATCAATCATCCAGCGAACGCCCATCTTGCGGTCATTTATTAGACCCGTGTGTAGACGAGTGGAAAATAATTGTTAACCTTTGCCAAAATGTATAATTGTTCTCTATATAACATACTTGTTTACACCGTTCAGCTGCAGTTATTTGCTTTTGACTTGTGTAAAACTGTCTTATTGAAAAAGTAACTTTTACCTTTCGTAAAAATGTGAAATTAGGCCCTAGCTAATTGAGTAAAATATTGGTTATAGTAGGCATCGAAATACAAATCAAAACAAAATTCTAAAACACAAACACTTTTGATACTTTTGTTAAAAAATATTATTTATAAAGATGTAAGATTTTTAAGTTATCTTGAATACAAAGAGTCTTTAACAAGATTATGGTTTAGAAAGTTTATCATTATTTAATTTATGCTCTATTTTAAATTTAGTAGATCTGAAAATATTTGTTAAATTATGTATTTTAAAGAGAAATATGTAAATATATTAAATACGAAAAACCGTGGGAGAGTACGTCAATTCAAATAAGACTTGCATTATTTTCTCATTGAATGAGGTGTTTAATCGCTTTTTTTATTTTTACGAAATATAATGATCAAGAAATAAAAATTTAAAACACGTCCACTAACATTTTTAAAACAAAAATTTAAAAAAATATCAGGAGCTTTCTTGTACGTGTTACAAAGGTAAAAAAGGTAAGATACTAAATTATTTAGGAAATTAAATATTAAAAGACAAGATTTGTAAACTCTGAAATGGACTTACAAAAGCATTAAGTGTTGACAATCAATCGAACGTACGAAGGTCGAGCTCAAAAGATCGACTGCTAATTAAAAAGCTACTGTCGCGATTTCATACTTGCCGAACGGGTGCCCACGCACATTTAAACGTTTTTCTTCAATCTACTTAAGAAACACGTTTTACATCGCTACTGCGAACTTCTTAACCATTTAATAACACAAGATTACATTTATCACTGTTTAATACGCCGAGATCATATTAAAAACAAAATAATTAAAATACACATTTTTTTTCTTCCTCGTTTATTCAATTTTGAATTACTGTTTGTACACGCTTTAAAATGTTTCGTGAGATATAATTTCTTTGAATAAGACGTACATTGCTGCTGTCAAAGTGAAATGATAATTCCTATAAATTAATTCATCTCGATACTGAATTTATCTTGTATCGGAATATTTTTTTGTTAAAACCTTTTGTATAATAATTACATTTATTTGTTAACTTTTTTATCACTTAATAATTTCTTGATAAACCTCTCGTTAAAATTGTAAATATTATAATCGACGAACGTTCTACGAAGTAATTAAACAACTTTCTTCTGCACCAGATAAATACGTACATGATTATATGAAAGTATGCTATCTCGAGAAATAAAAATGTTCATAGACAAATATTCGAAACTAAGATTACAACTGTGTGGAGAATAAAAAAAAGGTGTGCAACAACACTCTCATCAAGAAGCGATGCCGAATGGAACCTGCAACATTTTCACCCTGCCACAAGATAAACCCGTCAAGATCGAACAATTGAAAGATAAGCCGGTGTAGAGCCAACGGACGTTCTAAAAAGATAAGAATCTATCTCCCTCTTTCCCTCTCTCTTTCTTTCCTCTGGCCAGTCAATGAACGACGACTTAATAAACTTGCAAAGTCGAGGCGAAAAAACAGTCGAGGAGAAACGAGCCTCCGATTGTCACTCGGTCGAAGATTAGAGAGGGAAAAACTCTTCGGTGAGCGTCAATTTGTCTATCTCGATCTACCGGCGAGATATGAATTATCGATCGCGGTCTACAGACACGACGACACGCTTAACTCGAATGTCCGAGCTTCCGAGTGGCAACTGCGAACTTTGATTTAGCTATTGTACACTTTTTATGTTTACTACTTGATTTGCCTAAAATTTGAAAAAGTTTAATTTCTAAATGAGAATCTAAATAAAAAATAGTTTATAATTCACTAAAATTATAATTCATCACCCGTTTTAGTTTCTCTGTAAACTCGTTACATTTTATTACCGTAGTAGTAACTAATAATCCATTTTTAGATTTGTCTCTACATTAAGAATTTTTTAAATGTCAGGACCGTTAATATTTTTACACCAATATTTTGTATCTCAAAAAATATGAAATCAACCCTATAGTAGAAATATTTATCATGAGTTGACCATAAAGTTTTCCTAAAATCTAGGTATATTTTTTACCAGGGAAAAAATCTAACAGTTTACTAATTTTAATCTGTAAAAGATTAGCTTACTATTGGTTAATGTTAACTTCCTCGATTGCGGAAATGTAATTTAGAAGAGGTATAAACGCATTTTAGACACGAAGGTAATCCTTACAAGTCAAAACCGTCAGAATGACGATAACGAATCTAGGTGAGAAATCTCAAGCAAATAATACTCGCATTTGTATAAACGGAAACCAGCTAATGCTTGCCCTAAAAACTTTAATGTGCGTGTAGATTTTCCTTTCTTACAAAAGTGTGTTACGTTACGTTTTACTATTCTTTGCACAATGGAATCCTATTTTTGAACGCACAATAACGAAAACTAGTATTTAGAGTCAATATCAATCGATTCGAATGAAAGTTAAATACCTGCATATATAATTAGACGCGGAATTACTTTAATACCATCCTAAACTTTCACTAAAAGTTAGCAAGTACATTACACAAAATCAAATTTATTATCGTCATTTTAAAATAAATCATCTTGTTTCTTTTGATCGCGAGCGGTGCAACTATGTGCATAACAAATCAAACATTTGACTTGCACGACCTTTCCAATTAAATTTAACACTTCCTACTTTCATTTTCCGTACGCAAGAAAATTTAAATTCTAGGCTTTGAAAATTTCGAGTTTACTGAGATATTGCCGAAATTGACCACTTTTCCAATCAATGTAAATTAATTTTATATAAACAATAACTAATGCAATTCTTATGAATTATTAATTTTAAAACTGGTTAAATATTGTCAGTAGTATATTTATATTTCGATAAAATATTGTCTTTAGTTTATAGTAAAATTTTCATGTTTAGAATGTTTCCATGATTCTAATTCTGTTTATTCAACAATGCAATAGTTTTTTACGGTACAAGCGCGCAAAAAGCGAAAGTGGTAAAATGACAAGTAGGGGAGAGATCTATGCACACGCGCATCGTATATTATGGCTCCTAACGAGGAAAATTCAATTTTGCGCAAGGAGTTAGGAAAAATATATTTACATTGTCAAGGGAAGACAAGCCACGTGTAGGAAGAACACTCGTCTTGCAAGCCAGCGGGTCGAGGTCCCGAGAGCTCGTGACCCTTTTTACGCTGTGTTACTTCGTATAACAATAACAGCAGCTAAAAGACTCGTCTTAGAAGGTTAAAGACACAAAACACCTCTCTAACTGACATAAGTAAAACTATGAAGTGATACATGCAACGTTAAGGGAAGATATATATATATATATATATATATACAAAAGAAAGTTTTTCAAGAATCCAAGAATCCAGAACTTAATCCAGAACCGATAATGATGACTTAATAAAAAATAATTATAATGTATCTATCTAATCAATTGATATAGTTTAATGATTTTATCACTTGGTTTCGTTATGTGTATATAAAATTTACCGAACTTTAGAGTCTAGGTGTTAGAAAAAGAAAAAACAAAAAATATTTTCTTTTATGTGATATTTTGACATTAATTAATACCACCCTCTTTAGACTCCTCACTGTTAACGAGAAAATTGTCAACATTTATTGTTTTTTTTATTCATACCTTGATCAATAAATTCTTTCATATTATATGTATCGTCAGGTACATGAACGCGATTAAACGAGTGAGAAGGAGTCGGATGACCGAAACAAAGTGCAAACGAATGCAAGCGATGCTAAGCATTACGGACGTTAGCCTGGCGGTCAAGGCACGAATCTCGTAATCCAACGGTCCGTCGTAACGTAAGTTCGCATCCCGTCGTTTGCGTTTTTTGCTGGCTCCTATCCTTTTCACACGTAACAGTATCTAATCAAGCTAACTAAGCTCCGAGTTTGCATTTCTGCTCAAGTCGAGAAGTTTCACGGAAAACGACCCGTGACATATGAAGATGATAGAAAGTACTGTATATGTGTGTGCACATGTATGATTTGTAATCAAAATTTCGTTCAATGCAACATACATGGATGTTGATCTTTCATAGTTAAACAATTTTTTTTTATATTTAGGACATTTTAAAAATACACCTAATATTTGGTACATTGTAATGTTTTCGTACAATCCGTTGGCGTGAAATGTTATATGAATTGTGTATATATACGAAAAGAGAGAGGAGATGATCGCGTAGCCGGTCAATTTCTCTGGCGCGAGCGCTTCATTTCCCAGAGAAGAGCAAGGGAAAAGAGAGACCTCGGTAAATAAATCACCAGGGTGGTCGTGTGGAGGCTCGCGGCACCACCTCTTCCTTCCACGCCCCCGCCGCTTTTGTCTCGAGCTTTCTCTATCTCTTTCCTCGCGGCTGCCGCGTGTGTCGATCGCGACGCCGTATTTCATTCTAATCGGTTTGTGCTTTGTCATTATCGCACGGAAACTATTTGTTTGCCTTCGAGCGTGAGCTTACGGTACTGAACAACTACCGGAGAGGTGTGAAGGCCGATCCTTAGGGGAAAGGACCGTTTTCATTTTTTTCACGGTATTTCTACGTTTAATGTCTTCGTGCAGATTTAACGAACTTTTGATCACGAGATCGTTCAATGGTAACGTGCAAGTTTTTTTTATTAAAAATATAGAGTACAAGTTAATAAAATTATGATTTGAAAGTATCGATCTCTTTTGGTAATGTAAAACTAATTACCGCTATCTTGGTTATTCCACGTTTCAATATGCAAAAATATACTCTAAAATTAAGACAAAATCCTTAATCCAGAGGTTCGACGTTCTATATGAAACACTCGTATGTACAAGCTTAGAAAATGATTATCGGTAAGTTGGATTGACTTAAGAATTGGTCACAGGAAACTTAGTAACTTTTAGTTTTAAACTCTTCGTGTAAGGTTATAATTTTGCATGTACCGATACGATCATGCAAATTGGAACAATGTGTACGCATGCATATCCGTTTTCTATTCTATCGAGAATAAAAGTGATCGCTAGAATATAAACTTGAATAAATCAATGTGTAAACAAGACGTAATAATCTTCATATGAGAAAGAAGAGGAAATAAAGGTAAGAGAACTCGTCGTTGCGGTGTTCGCACGCATGTTTAATGCATCCAAGGAGATCCGCGTCGCGGGACACGTTCGCGCAGCTTCGACTAAAGCCGCGGGAGTTTGAACAAATCCTAAGGTGGGTGTAGAATCGCTTCCGCGTCTGGATTTTTACTTTTGTACATGCAGGAGATTTAACATTTTATTTTCACTCGAGTTGTAATATGTTTTGGAATTTAATAGTAGCCTATTACTTACTAATTTGATTAAAAATATTGTCTTTTCGAGTTGTTTGCGTCAAATGGGACTTAACGATTTTAAATCTAAAAATTATGATTCCTTACATTCCTTTAAAGATATATACTTCCGTAATACAACGAGACATGTCTAAATATACTATTCAATATCCGGAGAAGTGTTAAAAGACAGTCTTTAAGTCTTCATAATTAAATATTATATTTTGTACTCGTTTATCGACTACTTTTTAAATTGATAATTGAAAAAGTATATAGTTTGCTATTCATTTTTATTTAAAAGTGTCGAGCTCCTTTGTACGAATGACATACGTACAGGTAAATATATAACTTTTATCTGTAACGCGCATGACGTTTGCCGAGACACTTATTATCGAAACATAATAATTTAAATATAATTTACCTCTATGAAAAGGTAGATAAAAATAATCGTATTAAGATAGAATATATTACATTTACGATTAATATAACATTCTAATGTAAAAATTTTTATAAACCACATTAAAAGTTTTTAACGGTTAATTTAAAAATTTAATTATTTTCATATATTATGAAATATTTGATGTATGAAAATAAAAACTTACATATTAGCTGACTTCTACTTGAGATGAATGTATCTTAAAATATTGTTTACCTGTAACATAAAAAAGAATTATTTGTATAAAAAGTTTAAGCGGAATATGTATACCTAATAATCAAGATGAAGTTACCGGACAGTTTTCAGTATACACATGGAATATTCACAAGCAACGAAGACTTGGTCACATTATATATGTTTTCTTATGAGTGACACATGTCGGAGAACTCCTAGTTGTTACAGGTCTTTTGAGTAGGTAACGTGCGTCAGTTTTCTGGCCGCGTGGTGTAGGCTTCTTTTGTATGGGTATCACGCCGCGATTTGCAAGTTTTGGATCGGTGATACACGGGAGGAAATTGGATGCAAAACATTGGTACCTTTAAAAAGTGGTCAAACGTCGAGGAATTTGCAGTGTGTTGCTCTTACCTTTGAATATAAGTGGAATATGACGAAGACTTCGTCGTGGGTTGGAGGTACTTTCAGTTGAATAGCATGTGCCGTAAAATTGGCAAGATGTTAGAGGTATTTTGAATAAATAACTAAAAATATATTTTATTAAATTACATATATTATATTACAAAAATAATAAATTTTATACTTGCATTAGTATTCGATGATGATACATTTATTATACTTGTCTGATAATTTTAACTTTATAAGTTTATTGTTAAAGTATTCAGTAAAAAATAATTATTTGTAGAGATCTTGATAATTTTTAGGATTTTTATCAAAATTTTTATTTAAACTAAGTTAAGGAATTTGAATCGTGTGATACCACATTATTATTAACTGTAAGAGTCATAAAAACTAATTTCTGAATAATCTGTACCGAGAATCGCGCAACTTTAAATGACAACACCCTCTTTTAAATCATAATTTAGTCAAAGGTACACTATGTTTATTTGAAAATCTATGAGTGCGACCAACTTAACAAATGCTATAACTTTGAATAACATCTTGTGCAAGGTTAATTTCTCTCAGCAGGATCTCTTAATGGTACAAGAGAAGTACGGATAATATATATCCCGATCGTGATTTGTACTTTTATGCAGTAAATCCTCTTTCAGAGTTAAAATAAAAGTAGTGACCAGCAATACTTATAATTATGACAGTAATAAAATCGAGTAAAGATTGCGAGGATAAATCGGGTGTATCGAATTACTTAGCACAACGGAGAAAGATCATCGTATGAATCTTATGTAGATGTGGATTCATCGAACGTTACGTACTCGTGACGTTTCTATCGGCAAGCTACTTAAATGTTAATGCGGCTGAATCGCGAGGCTCGCCACACACACACACTCGCCCGCCTTTCGAGGTCCTTGGAGGAAAATGCAAAGACCGAGAGCGAGCTCGTGGGTGGCCGTATAGACCTCGCTATGCCTTAATGAGAGGGGGAGGGCGACCCTTGCGTTACTATTGCCTCTCCCGGATGGTCGACGCCAACGCGTGCATACGTTTATATGGCTTTTCCAGAAAAATCCTCTCTTCTATAGGCCCTTTTCTCCACGATTTTTTTACCCCTTCGGGATAGCGAAACCTTATTTCCTTACTCCTCCATTAAAAACTACATTTTTCCATTTTTCTTTCTCGTGTACAATAAACACATTTTTCATCATTTTTTGTCAATCGAGTGTTCCAGTTTACTTAACAATTTTTGACTACAAAAATTAAATTATTGCTTATTCAAATATGATATGTAAACGTCTATCAGCATAACAAACAACATTTATTTAGTGAAGGAAACTTTAATTTTTAAATCGTTAATTGTCTTTTAATTGCAAGTTGATTATACTTAAAAATAGAAAATTACAGAGTATTTAGAAAGTTTGCTGTACGAACAACTAATTCTACAAATTCACTGTCCCGTTCATTTGACGCGTTGTTTTATTTACCCGGTTAATTAAACACGCTACACGAAGGTAAACTTGAAAAGTACCTAAATGACTCCAATACTCTCAAAGCTCTCCTCGCAATGTAGTTTCTATGAAACCAATTCTATTACCTTTTACCTCGATCGCAATTATTAATTGATAATTAAAGACCATAATATCTTAGTGTACCACGCGAAATAGTTGACTTCTTTCCTTCGCTTGCAACGACGCGAGTTTAAAGATAGACTCATACGAATTCACCGGCAATTTGCCTCACATAATGAAAATCTCGAGTACGAAGAGTCGACGTATAACTCACACTCGTCGGCGCATAGAAAAACTATCGAGGAAGTTCATGCTCGGCTCGCACTCGTAATTACAAACTGCGCCGGCGCGTCTTCCAAATAAAGCATTATTCAGACTGCGAGGAACGTTGTTTATTTGTTTCTTCTTTATCCGACACTCCGAGTTACTTCGCATTTGTTTCCGGATACTTTTTTAGCATTACTAATGAGGCCCTATCATCAGGCGTGGCTGACATTTTTTTTCTCGACGCACACTCACACATGTACAATGCAGGTGGTTTCGCAGGTTGAACAGGACGAGCCGGTTATGATTTCTGGGCAGGTTTTTGAATGAAGATACCTGCTTGCGGAATATTTTGCATTAGACCTTTTCAAAAAAACTCTATCTAGCTGAACATTGATGGATTCGAACCAGTTTTTATAGGACGTATACGGTATATAGTAAAGGCAAAGTATCAAATAATTTAAGACAACTCTGCATATAGCCGATGACACAAAATTTCACCGATATTTTTAGGAATTCATCAACTCGTTGATCAATTTTATTCACTCGCTGTCATAAGCATTTTGAAAAGTAAAAAATTTATGATTCCATACGCCAATGCAAAAAATTATTCGTTTTCAATAATAGTACGAATATCTGGATACTATTGGAAACATATTTGAACGATATTAAAAATAGTCGAGGTATTGATATAAGAGTACGGAATATGTAAATGGAACTTTCTTACAATGAAATTGCTATTTCGTAAAAATGCAATAAATGGAAACAATTTGCACATTTCCGATACAATTTCCGATTGTAAATAATAAAAATGCAAGATCATCGCGTCTGGTAAACAGCGAATTAACCTTCAGTACCAAATCGAGAATTCTAATCAAACTCGAAACTCGCTCGGATGATCTTTCAAATAAAAAGACTGCAAGGGCAGATAAAAAAGGAATCGACGTTCATTGGACCGTGGCGGGATTCGAACCTCGGAGAGAAAAGCAATCGAGGGATTCGAGTCTATTTTTCTCGACTTCAGCTTCGTTACTTTGAAAGGGATACAGAGGTATATGGAGTTGTATTCCATCAAAGGTCAAAGGGATTGACAGTAAGCAGTTTTGGTTTGTATCTTGAAGAATAAAGTTAATGGATGTACTTCCAAAAGTAGTTTTATTGAAAACGAAAAAATATTTTTTTACCTATTCCGTTATTTTATAAATATGACCAAAACGTTGAACAAACATTTGTTAATGCAAGTAACAATAATATCTACATGAGCTGTATAAATAAATTTATTCGATTACAAAATTTCATTAAATGCCAGTACTTAAAAACGGTTAGAATCGTCAAAAATTGTGATTCGATTGGCACGTTTTACCCGTTTAACATTTAGACAACGTTTGTGCTAGTTGTTTTAGTACAGTGAATCTTATAAATAAAGTGTATGTTAATCGGACTATTTGATGTTAATGAAGTCACTATATGTATGTGTGCAATGATCGATCTATTAATATGTAAATACTTTCAGCCGGAAACTCACATGTTGATCGAGCATTTTCCAAATATATATAGTACAGCAACAGCTGCGATAATAATTCTTCTTTATTAAAGTTTACTGAACATCAACCATTAGAAATTAAAATGAACAATCGAGGTGAACGGAAACAATTGAAACGAAAATATTATTTGTATGTCAAGTGAATGTCGGAAACGTCCAAGTATGCTTCTCTAAATGGATAAGAGTATAACTTTGTCGATGCTTATGGTTTGAATAGACTTTACTACGATATTACATGTATAAATGAGTTGAGCATACTAAAGAGAAGAATCGTAAATCTCAAGAAAGTTAAGTATGTCACACCCATCGAAATACAATGTCAGTATTAAACACCTTGAAACACGGTAAAATTCCAACAATGTGTTCTATATAGAAGTAACGCGCTTTATGGTCTGTATAATTTACCACAGTGTGAAAAGAAACCATAGAGGCGACATAGAAAGGAGTTTAAAGCGCCTCCTCGATTCATACCTTCAATCATCGTACATTGTTCCCCGCAGATATCCAGCCACAAGGAAAGGAAAAATAAATACGCATACGCGAATCTCACGCGGAACAGGCGTTTAAACGGCTAGCCCGTAATCAGCCGTCTTTCGCGCATAATAACGTGACGCAATCCCTCCCCGTCGCTCATCGAGTCCCACATACGTCAGATCGAGTATCGGTTCGTTCGATCAGCTGCAGTATGCGTGAACAAACGTCACTGATCGACCGCCCCCCGTGTATCTCCTGCTCTAAACGGATGACGGGGTTGCGTGAACATTTCGCGCGGAAAGTTATTATTTCGATCTTGTACTAAATTCTACTCGAGGTACATATAATTGCAACTTTTATATACTTATTGCACTTGTTAATCGTCAACTATAGCTTTAAACAATTAATACTTTTATTATTATTCTTATTTTTTTATAATTTTTATATATCATATGATATAATATTTGGTATAACAACTCACTATTTCTTAATCAATGTAAGTTCTTAATTTAATAACAGGAATTTCCAATTCGATGTAACTCTACAACAAACACGTATAGGAAAAATAATATGAATCCATCCTGCACTGAGTCACTGGAAAATAAAATATACGATGAAAAATAGTAATGTAATATTTTACAATACCCACGTATTTTATATCATTCGTAAAAACATTCTTACTATAAAATAAAAATATGTACAGTGAAAAATATTTTGCCCGTGACTACAACAGAATAATGGAGTTCATGTGTCGAAGCGAATCTTGATATATAAACACAAATATACTCTCATAAAGTTGCAAATATAAATATATCCTTTGGAAAGCTGTAATTTCTAATAGTCAGTCGATGTAATACATAGCATCAGTAAGACTGACGTGACATTTTGAAGGTTACAAGATTTATATTATTAGGTAAATATGTTCTTATATCTTGGACATAATAAATTATCCAAAAGTAAAAGTGCTGCATAGACACTCATTAATTAAATAACTATGATATAATGGATACCTTAGAAAGTTTATTTGCAAATTGCAATTTAACATACAATAAACTTAGCGTAGAAAAAACATTTGTGTTTTTGTAATAATTGTAGAAATATATTTAGGAGAACGTTGTCAAAGATTAAAGAAACGTAAATTCAGATGAGATATAATCACAAAATAAGTAGTACAGGAGGCTATACGTGGCTTTAAATGTAGGACAAAAATCGAATATTTAGTTGGAAAAGAAATCTGCAAAAAAATGTTCAAAGTCAAAGCAGCAAAAATTTGAAAAATTTTGATTGAAAAATTTACAAAGATCTCGATTCTCCGACAGAAGTTACAGAACGTTACTAATAAAAAAAAAAGAAGAAAAAAGCGAACGTAAAAGTAACGAGGGATAAAAAAAAGGGGAAAATTCCTTGGAGCAAGGAACGCAGAAAGTCGCGAATGTTTTGCGCGTCTAACATTGCTCTCCATTCACTTCCGACGACGTAGGACAGGACAGCTTTGCGTTTTAACGCGCATATAACATAAAGTTACGCGCAGGATCGTTAAGGTAACGGTAAAACAAAAGCCGCGAACGCGACGACTTAGCGAACTGGATCTCAGCACACTTTTGCGTAATTCCTTGCTCCTACCATTTCTTATTCGCGGTTTATCTCTTTCTCATCCTCTCGCTCGATTCCGCGAAGCTATCATTGTTCCTCCTCCGGTCTTTTTACAGTTACCCTAAGGCTCGGAAATGGAAGGAGGAGGAGGAGGAGGAGGAGGAGGAGGAGGAAGAGGGGGGGGGGAGGGACAAGGTTTGCACGTTGTTTACACGGCAGGTGTTTGAGAGACCCTCGGAAACACCGAGTTTCGCGATAGGAAAATGGGACGAGGAGGCGCACGAGCGAGTCGTTAAATATCGCGAGCGATGCTTGACTCGAAACTGTGGGACTTGCCTCTTTGTTAAATTTATGTGGTGATCCTATGCACTCGACACGGTATACATCGGCAAGTTCTCTTTTACCTTGAATTTCGTCTCGTATGTATTACACCTCTGTATTATGCAACAGATGCTGCTTCGTTCAATCTCGTTATATTTCAGTTAATGTCAAGGTGCTCATTTTTTATTCAAACGTCTAGCTTTACATTCCTTACGGCTGCAGTAAAACATTTTAGAAAGCATGTGGACCTTTTGAGGATGCAACCGGCTACTTTCATTTTTAACACGCGACAATTTTTCTCCCGACTTTTATGCTTATTTAACAAGAAGAAGATGGATTGCACTACGTACCTTCTTCACGAGATCATTCATTTACAGTAATACTATCTATGGACTCAGTACTATTATATTATTAAGCAAGTTTACACTTGCTAGTAAAATATACTACAATAATTAATATTTCACATTTTCATGTTGGAGATTGTATGTAAGTTAAGCTTGAACTCAGTTTTATTTCTTAATGCGAGTATTAATCTTACGTGAGTTTTCCTTACTAAAGTTTATATTAAGATATTCTCTTATGTACTTCACGTTAAAGTTTACAAGCATAATTTACATAATACAATCGAAAAGTACATGTTTGATCGAGATTACAATGTATAATTAATAATAATGTCAATAAAATTAATGCACAAAAAAAATTCGCACAGAAATTAATGATAGTAATACAATATAAAACTTATTATGTTGTAAAAACGTTTGTGTTACGCATAAATCCAATGAAGTATAAAATAACGTATTACAATCGTATAAACAATAAAAAAGCGAAGACAACAAATATTTGGGAAACACAATGATACTTCCGAGTAGGAAGATTAACACGTACATCGGTCACGCAAATCCCTTGAACACAACCGTCGATCTATGTCAGGGTTAACAAACCAAGGTTGCAAACCAAAGAGCCGCTCGCAGTCGCGTTTGCAAAGGGCCGTGTCTTTATATATACGTGACAAAGCCTCCTACAAACCCAGCGAGGGCGACGATTCGCTTATTAATCCGAGGACAAGGCAGATGAGTCAAGGTTCTCTGGTTCGAATGGTTTGTTCGACGCAGGATTTACCATTACAGCACATCACTCGAAATCGTATCCACCTCGATCGGAGTAAGCCAATTGGCTTTCTCGGATCGAGGCGTCAACTCCTTTAATTGCAGGCGGGTGATACTGTGTGTAGTGGCAGACACTACGTCGAAGTAAATTAAACTTGGTTGTCTCTCTATCTATTATGATGTTCGGATGTTCGTGATTTCGTGACCACATTTCGACAAGTGCAGCGAGAGGAGATGCTAAAAACTATTGTTAATGGTCAATTATTTAATATAGTATATCGGACTGGTACACTAAAAAAACAACCAATAGATGCTCAGAATTAACACTTAACTCGACAGTAACAATAACGAACAGCCGTTAAAAATTAAAGTAAATCAAAAATATATTTTAATTAAAAAGAGTATTATATTAAACATATCAGACATTTTTTCAGTGTACATCTTTTCAAATTGAATTATTAAACGGCTTTCCCCGTAGAGTAGACTATTTTATTAAAGGAAAATAAGATAGCAAGGTTTATACAGGTGAAGCAGCAAAGGAAAAGCACCTCAAGTTTTACTACGATGACGAGTAGTTTTCAGACAGCAATATGACAATGAGACTGACTAAGCGAGACAAGAAGCGGGAAGAAAGAAAATTACTTATAGAGAAAGAAAATGATTAAGCGAAAAAGGAGACAATAGTTACGCAATTATAGACATTTTGTTACCCGATCTCTTTTTTGACTAATTTTGCAATTCTATTTGTCCTTATATAATCTTAATTTATTAAATAAATTAATTTGGACACTATAATATTGTACATTCTGCAAAAGGATTCAATATTCGAGATATGAACTGTAAATCCAAGTGTTTACCTTTAAATACCTTGCAATTGTTACTCCAACCACACATTTTTTATTCAATTAAGAAATATATTTAATTAAATCAAAGAATAACAGTTTTTCTAATCTGAAAAGTAATTTACCGAATTTAAAAGAAATTTATAAATTACACTGAGTATTTAATACATAGTTTAATTAGCTTACTTATAGAAAAATATAAATTTTATAAACGTTTAACAAATTTTATATTATAACAATAATAATAATTTTATAATTAAATATTTATCGCGGAGGACGACTCGGAATAATAACGGCTCAACGTACTCGGTCGGAACTTAAACCCCGGATCCTTCGTTTTCACGACGGATGCTCTGTCCAACTGAGCTATCGATATCTATGCACATTTCTTTACGGGATGGTTCTCATATCGTCACATGATGCGCTTTTAATTTGACCGCGCTCATACGTCACTCGTGACAAACGTAGCATCTTTATTTCGTCAAATACTTATATCCATGCATCTTTTATATCCTAAAGGCTTGAGATGGTTAGCAATACTTCTAAAAATTTATTTGCATAAAATTATGTAACTGAAAATAAATTTATATATACATACAGAAAATTAATTCTTTAATATGTATATAAACTTAAATTAACACAATCATTTATTTACATTACTAATAGTTTCTATAATCATATTTGTGCAAGTAATTTATAATTTCCGTGTTGAAAAACATTGTTAATTGATAAGAGACGAAACTTCAATTTGCGATTCCATTCGCGTTGTTAACAAGATAAAAAAATTTAATAAATTTACGAGAGAAACTAAATCAAAGATAAGTGTACTAAATAAAATATCACAGATAATAAAATGCATTTGTAACGAAATATGAATATAAATTGGACATTTTTTTCTTCACACATCAACTAATTAATATTAATTGTGTAAGAGAAATTTTTAACCTATAAAACGCACGCCTAGGATTTATTGGAGCATTACCAGGCGGAGTATATGAAAACCGCGTGTTTTAAATAAGTATATATATTTATGAAAAAGAGTAGCATCGTGAAGCATATTGCACGCTTTTACTTTATCTGCAAAAAAAGTTAGATTTATACATCGATGTTCATTTCAAGATTTATAAACGTACTATTGAATTTTCTCGAATGCTATTTATAGCTATTATTCGTGATAAGACTTTACGGTTTAATTAAAAAAGATTTTCTCGCGTGGATTAATAAATTACGATAAAGGTATATAAATTTAATGTGTAATTGATTGTATTGCAAAAATTAAGATTTCTATTGCTTAATGTATATCTCGTGTTGCAGATGCATTTTTTAATTAAGCTAAACTGGTATATAAATCATTTATAATTATAATTAGAATAATACACATTTCATACATACATATTCATTGATTATCTATAAAGCTTTCGAAAATAACATTTTTTTACAATTATTACAATATCATTTTATTATTTTATAAATTCTGAAATGAAAAAATGATTAATTAAGAGCAATAATTTAACCACCCTTAATAATCTTTGCAATTTTTAACACATCTCAAAATTCACTTTTAAAAACATTATCTGCTAATCTCCAACGTCTGTTCTGATCAATAAAGCAGAAAAAAATATCGCTGTAGGAATATCAAAATACAGTAGTTCGGATAATCGCATCGGTTTTCCCAGCCCTTTAGCAAGGCGACACCCGCAGGTTTTCTTTAGTAGTGAAAGCGCAAATCGGCCTAATTCTAATTAATTATATCGATAACGTAACGGTGAATTACGCTGCAACCCAAGCCTAGCTTTTTCCCAAGCAACTCGAGCGTGAGAGGCGCTGCCGCTAATGCGGCTTTTATTCTTGTAATTGTTGGTAATTATGCGCCTCAGTCGCGGTAAGAAAAGACTGGAGCGTCTTTCCTCGACGGTGTTTAGGACGGAAGGAGCTTTGCTGCATTTCGATTAAACTTACAAGATTAACAGTTGCTTTATACACCAAGTCTCTACGTTTACCTTCTGCAAATAGAATCTTATTCACGAGCTTTTTATAGTTACTTTAAACAAACTTTTAACGTGGATTTATGGTTGTAACGATTATTTATTATCTTTTTATTGCATTTATTTTATTTTTTTAGTTATTAAACACTTATGTACCGACAGGTCACAATTTCATATAACAAAGGTATCTATTAGTAGATTGTTAGGTATTACTTTATTAATACTATAATTTTATTAATTCGTGTAAAAATATATTTAATTATCAATACACTTCGATTAATAGTATAACTAAAGTTGTTTTAGTAAAATGTATTCAAATTAAAAAGAAAATGTATCGATCAATTTATCAAAATTAAGCCGCGGCCTATTAAAAAAATGAATAGATTTTCGATGCGGTCCAGTCGATAAGCAACGGAGCTCGGAGAAAAATGCGAAAAATCGAGGTTATATCGGCAAGGATGAGACGATGGAATATCTTTTCGGAGAATCGAGAGGCAAGTTGCAAGACGCGATGTGATAACCGCTGAAACCGTTATAATGCCGGTGACGACTGGACCGGTTAAGTCGCCTTCGAGCGATCAACGAGATCCTCGTCCTCGTCGTCTCGGTTTTCTTTGCGACTAGGAGGGATTAGGATCTTTGTTGTTGCATCGTACTGCTCAGACTATGACTTCATACCATACCCCTCATGGATATCCAGAGATTATGAGGCTTGGATGATAAAACGCTTTATTGGTTATCCTTAGTTTCTTTCACTTTATATCTCTGAGTTTTACCAATTTTTCATTATATTATTATGACACTGATTAAACTCTTCAGATTTTTTACATTCTTCTGTTTCGAATCGAAATAGTAAAACATACGGAAACAGAAAGTAAAAGTTAAATCTCGTTAATCTTCTACTTTACGCAATTACATTGATGAATATTTATTTATGAGTAAAATAAAAATATCCACCCGTCTTTCATAAATTAGGTGTATATATACAAGATCTGCAGTAATTACGTTTGAAAATGGTTTGAAGAATAGTCAGAGAAATGTATTTAAACAAACGTCAGCGAATGGCCGAAAAATGAAAAATGTGAAATTATCGTCGGAAACGTAACACCTCCTTCCCTTCCCTCATTCTTCCTTTTCTGAAATAATCAATTTCCCGATGGCTCGTAAAATTTCAATATAATAAAATGGCGGTGGGTAATCAGTTACACCGCTTGACCGCGAGAAACTTAATCGCATCGTCGAGGAAATAAATTCCACTAGGTTCACGCGATCCCCGCGGAAAAACTCGCGGGGTGCTCCCCTAAAAGTCGCCTGTAAATTTCGCGGGTTGATATTTACGAACGGGCGAGCCGTAAATCAGGTGCTCCTCCACGATAAATAACCGCCTCTCGCGCAGTCTTTATCTCGCGAGATCGTCCGCAAGGTCACGAGCTAAAGAAGAAAGAGAGAGGAAAGGAGAAAAAGAGAGAGAAAGAGAGGACGCGCCGCCGGTAGGATAATAATTTAGTTTTAATAAATTATTACCTAATGCCTGATATATGCGATTGCTTTCAGGTAATTTTCGTAACGGGACGCGATGCTCGAGAGTGAAATAGACATTGTTGCGCATTGTACCGCTAGCAAACAGGCACGAGAGCGTTTATTAGTGTTGTTTTTGACCGGTTTCCTCTATTGGTGGGCGTACCATTTTTTGTTTTATTATAACACATCTTTTGATCGATCTATCTTTTCATAATGAAATAATCGATAAAACTAGTCGATTGTAATTAACAATTATACGCATTATTATTTATTGTAACTCGTTAATTAAGTAGTATGTTGGTTGTTTTAAGAATAAGCGAAAAATGAGCGACAATTATGTCCATTTTCAACCTCCCGATGAATTGCTTTTGCTTCACTTTCATACATATTTGTTGGGCTAAAATTCAAATTTGTCTAATTTTAACCTATATAATAGTCCTATTAAAACTAAAATAAATATACAAAAAACGATGCCGTTTAATCTCCGTAAATAAATTATACAGGAAAACCTTAAAAAGTAATGTTATGGTCAATCCATCAAATATTAAAAAAATGGTCTAAAACGTTTGGATTCAGGATAATTAGTAGCAACTTTTTCTACCTAGATTCTGACATTGGAATTTTGCTAGAAAGAAATAATAGTTTACGTATATATTTAGATATCTTATCTATACATTGGTTTTTTTAAATACATTTTTACCCCAGTATGTAGATTTTTATATCTAGATTTTTCTATCTCTGATATTAGTTAATAATAAAGCTGATAAATTTGCAAATCATATTTATATATAAACCAAAAAAACAGGACAAAAATGAAATGAAACTGAAAACTTCCTCCCCAGTAAGTATCTATGCACAGTATGCCAAATGTATAAATGTCAAATAAATAACCTATTGATCTTAATTAGAAAATGTGTATAATTAATATCAATGAAATATTCGAACAATTTCAATTAACCATTAGAAATGTTAAACGGTGTAGGTTCACTCTTAGCGAACGGATATAGGGTTAGACTGAGAACAAACATCTTGCAGTCGAATGTATATACTGTACGGTATTGGCATTCACAATATTCAGGAAGTCGAATTGCTCGCGCGACGAGGAGTCGAAGTTAATTAAGAATTTAATGACAAGGGGCTCGCGCTCACGTCGAGACTTCAATGCTGTAGATATAGAGTAAACCCGACGCGCGTCTTAAGGGAGTGGAATGCCACTAATGCCGGGATGTTAAATTTTTTCCCAATTACGTCTTTCGCCTGCGCCGGCGGCTGTAACGGAGAAGACCCAAAGAAAAAGTACGCGTTGCTAATCTCCGTGCCGTTTAAAAAGTTAAATTTCGCGGTTTCTTTTTCATTTTACTCTTATTGAAATTGGACGAGTATGTTTTTAAAACTTTATAATAGATATAAGAATTGTTTGTTTTTAATATTATGCAGATATAGATAAGTGAACGTGTAAGATAAAAAAAAACATACTTTTCTAAACTCTCAAAAATTAAAAACTTAATTTCTATATTATTTTATATGATTTTCTAATTTTACTGAATGTATAACAAACCACAAATTTTGACATCGTTTTTAGTTAAAAGCTTATTTAATATTTTTTATAATATTAATACATTTGTTTCCTAAAATCAAACTTTGCGCGTAAGAAACTTTCGTTCATTATTATAAGTATTAAAATGAAAGATGAATGAAGAATAAGTGTTCGTACATCACGATAAGTTTTTCTTTTTTAGTAACGCCAAAAGCCCAACCTCAATGATGACCCTGACTCTTACAAAGTGCATCTGGAGCCAAACGTCGTATAATCTGCAGATCGAACACGAGTAAACTTTCGACGGTAGTCTTGCGCGGCAGGTTCGAACAACCTCAACAGAGGAGAGAATGCAAATGTAAAAATGATGGAACAAGCGAGCCGAAAAATAGAAGAAAAACGAAGCATCGGTTAAGTCAACTGCCAGTGTATATAATTCGAAAGTGGGCACGACGCTAATTACACACACACACACACACACACATATATATATATATATATATATATATATATATATAGGTACATCTACGTAATATTTTGCACGTGCATGATTCTAACCCGTCGAATGATAGGAATTTTTGCATATTAAAGTGTTTCGTAATACTGATTACAAATAATTACGATTTAAAAATTTTATGTGAATAGTTTAATAATAAACGCATAGGTATTTATTGTATTTAATTATTCTTTGTGTTCTAACTTATATACTATTTTACAATTCCACATTGTTCGTTATTACTTTAGAATAAATAAAATGTTACATATGTTGCGAACGCAAACAACCTCGTAAAATTTTTAAATGCGCATGATCATCAATTTTTATTTCAAACTATTATTAGTTTTAACCAAATAGAAAAATAACGTTGTGTTATCGTTAGATATATAAAACTAATCAATGTTCAACAAACCGATGAAATATTTACAGAAATAAACGTAATAACTAGGTTTGAATAATTAGAAGGAGGTTATGCAGAATGAAATAAAAGTACAAACTATAAAAGTATCGTAAAATAAGTATCGTTGTGAATAAGAAGTAAAAGGGAAGAAATAAAATAGTATACCGGAGAGGCTCTGCCCTCGATTATTCTATTCTCCGCGACAAGGCAAATCCGCCATTAATATCGAGCTGAGAAAATAAGCAAAAACCAAGAGGAACAAGAACAATTTGCTCCTTCCGCAAAAGCTTTTTTTACCGAGGACGAGCGTGCGAAGCTTAATCCTCGCATTAATAATGCAAGCATAACTCTTGGCTTCGTAGCTTAAAGTGCAGTTGCGCTACAATTCAGTACGAAAGTTATATTAACTTTAAATCAGCTTAAACTAGTATCATTTACAATTTAAACTTTTAAATATATCGTGTAACGCATTACTATCATTATTCTCGTTTCGAGTATTTGCTATCTGACCGTTTTGTAAAGAAAAGAAAAATATATGCAAATATTTATGTCTGCGTTTTATTACCAATTTATATTATATTACTTTGTTAGTAGTCACGATACGTATTTTTTTATTTCGCGCGCAACAAAAAAGGTTGCAGTTACAGGTTCAAAGTTGATTTTCGAGCTACGAGTAAAGCACTAACGAACAAAAAATACCAGACAATTATGAAACTGTTTGTGACTTTATTCTTCATAATCCTTGGAGTAATTTTAGTTACTGGAGATTCAAGTAAGAGTAAAATTTATCATTTTATTTTTCGTTTCAAGATAATCATCTTTTTTTTACTTTAAGGCACCGAAGTGGAAAATGATAATAAAGAACCAATAAAAAAAGAACTTATGAAAAAGCTTGTCGAATGCTATGATAAACACCAATGCCAAGGTAAATATTAACTTTTGAGCAATAGTTCATTCTAAAATTTAGTTTACAATAATATTATTTTAGTAATCTAAATATATATAATTGAACGATTTTTTATTTCTTAGGTAAAGTGTACGAATTTCAATGCCGCATTGACTGTTACCGTAAGCAATATACTCACATTTCATTAGTTTAATTCTACTAAAAATATTTTATATAATACAAGTAAAATAATTTTTTATTTTGTAGAAAGCGCTTATGAGGAATTAGGTTTGAATTCTGAAAATTAATTCTATTAACTAGTATATATAAGAAATTAATAACTATCTAGTGTAATACAATAATGATTACTTTCCATTAAATGCAAATCAATAATAATTTATATCAAATTATAAAAAAATTATCAAAAAATTATGTAATAAACAACAAAGGTATTGAATACATAGTAATTTTTATTGCTTTATACCATGAATTCTGTATTTAACATGAGTCACTGCGCGATTCGAAAATAACAATACACTTTCAGCCTTGGTAAGGAAGCTCATCTTCGAACTTCCGCTGTTATCGAACTGTCAGTTGGTTGCGGATGCGTGACTTTAAAAAAGGACGCTCGTACGAAGGAAATTGTTAAAATTGTATTGCCTCACGGCGAGACAATTGCGACGTATAAGAGACACTTGCTTGACAACGTGATGTCATTTTTTTGGTCCTTTATGGCACCGAAAAAAAATAATAATAATAAGCAACAAATGAGTTCTTCTTACGTAGGTAATTACGAGCGCCATGCAAATTAGTCTTTTTCTTACAGCGTACCCTAGATTAGTCCTTTCTCGTGTTATAGTCGTGTTTTTACGGTGAGTAAGTGTGAGATTGAAAGCTTTTTTTGTAATTCTGAATTTGCAAAACTAAATTGCGGGAGATGATTTTATTACACAATGCAATTAATTTTTTTCAAAGACATAAAAGTTAAATTTAAAATTCTTTTCGAGAAAAAAAAAATAGTCGGAGTGGATTTTTATATGACATAATTTATTTGTTACGAGATTTTGTCAAGTGTTGCAATACGATGATTATAAACTCGACCGAGGTGGAAAAAAAGTGATTATAAAATATAAAGAAAAGTAAATAAAGTAGAGAATCAATTACACTCGCCAAATAGAAAACGTCACGGAAAACAAGGAAATGATCGTTACAGGTTTGATGATGCAATCGTTTACACGGATTCACGATAAACGGGACAGCAACAGCCATGAAATCATACATTTTGCGCGAGTCAATCCCAAAACGTCAAAAGCAGAACGATATTTTTCTTATATATATATTTATTGAGTAATGTGATACGAGCAATTACCAAACGAGCATGCAACATTTTCCATAATGTATTTCATTGGTATTTTTTTTATATATCTGGAAATTTGAGTAGCATTCGTGGAATATATTATTGGAGGCACACAAGGCATTAATTAATACCAAGGATGATTTTTCCGCTTTCATTGGAATCCAAATTAGCATTGTCGATAATTATGGACATTGATATTTGCTTTTGAGATATGTGTATTGAATTGTGTAGTAACTTTTAATTTATACATCAAATTGGCTATTAATTATAATTGCGTATTATTCTCATACCCCTATAACATTGAACAATAAATCATGCAGTATGTTGTAAATAATTATGTGAATTATAAACATATCAAATTAATAACATTGTAACATTAACCAACTTACATTATAAAATATATTTTTTGCTTTATATCATAAATGTACCTAAATTTTGTAAAATTTTGTATATAATTATTATGATTTAAAATGATATTTCTAACTAATTTATTTTAAAAATGTATGCATTAAAGTAATGATTTAAAGTTAATACTATATTAAAAGTATGTTAAATAGAAGTTTTTTATACATACTTATAAGTTTTAAAAATTAATTAATCTTTACATTAAATATCAAATAATATTCTTATGCATAATCATCACTCTATATTTTTTTAACTTTTCATCTAATATATTCGTATAATTTACATTTAACAAAGTTTAAAAAAAGCTCCGAAACTACAAAGCACTTCACTGTTTAGAAGAACATATAACTTTAAAAATTTGACTCTGAAAATAAATATTAACTGCCAAAAATGCCATTAAACAGAATCCAAACTAAAAAAAAGAATTTAACAAATCATAAAGGACATGTCACAAAAGGTCGTCAATAACTATCGCAACTGTTAATCCTCCCTATGACAGTCAGCTGACGTTTTGCGAAGAGACACGCGCGAGATAATAATTTATCCGCCAGATAATGATTAGTCTTCGCTATAGGTAGGATAAAAACGAGAAGATCCGAGAGTGAGAGAGAGAGAAGGAGGCGAACTAGACTAACCGACCGGGTCGTCGCGTCGACTTTTTATATCTTCACTTCTTTCGTGCGCGAGTCTCGACAACGGGCGTGATCTGACAGGTAGCGTTTCTTCAGCGGACGAGTTCATTTTCTCTTTCCTATGGGGACTTGCATTGTATTTCTCAGTCGGGTAACGGTATCAGATTCTGGTTAATCACAAGATTATTTTAATCTTAAAATTTATAATTTAATTTGTTCATGCTTTTCTCTTCTATTCAGTTATGATTTTATTTATATTATGTACATTTGGAACATTTCTACTATTTTAGTAATTGATAAGCTACAATTACTGTTATCATGCAAATGGTAAACAAATTTTTATTAAGAAGATTTATCTGCAATCAAAACAACATCAAAACATTAATCTGCTGTTAAACAAATTTGTTTAAACTCCTTTACGTTTTAAAAAAATAACTAAACGAAAGATGTAATAATTAGAATAAGTTCTAAAAAATGATTCAATTTAAAAAATGCTTTACTAATCCTGACCGAGAATTCGTAATTAACTAATATATAACTATGAGATCGAGTATTAAAATACGTTGTGGATTAAAAGAGATTTAATGCAGAGAAAAAGTCTGTTCAATGTTCCAACGTTGAGTTAGCATTAACAAAGTCACTTTTTAATAAAAATTTTCATAAATATACAATATTTTAAGGAAATGCAACCACTTCCGAATATATTTAATACGTATATAGGAAGAATTTTCTAACCCAATGAATAATGTAAAAGTTAACTTACTAAAATTTTCACAAACGAAAATAGATTTTTTATTCTTAAATTATTTAATTTTACGTATAAAAACAGCAATGTTTAAAAATTATAAATTTAAATACCGTTTAACAATTTATTTTCACTCGGTTGATAAATGATGTATAGTAAAAAGGGAAAAAGTGAAGATTTGATAGGAAGACAGCCAAATTTTCAACGTTATTTACACTGTAAAGACTGTTTTGACGAAGCGCTTTAGAACGAAAACCCGACAGTCACGAGCAAAGAGAAAGAAAAATTTATATTCGGAATAATCCGAGGCGGCGGCGACTATCGGAGGCTCGCGCACTCGTCTGGAATAAAAAATGCAAATCGGTATGGGAACCGTCGATCAATTCGCCCACGTCGTTCGGAGAGCTTGTGAAATCTGTCCCTGCCCATTCTATCGACTTAACTAGACCTTTCTATCGTTCAAAAAGGAAAAACTAATTCTTTCGCCTATAAATTCATGTAGATCTCAATATTTTTATTCATAACTTCAAATCGCCTTTAAACGAGATAATATTTAATAGTCATGATCGTTAATATCATCATTTAAATCGATTACTCATACATGCGTATAACATGTGGCGTGTCTTTCTGAACAAAAAGATAATTTTTAATCTTTTGATTGATTTATTTAATGTTATCCTTGGAGGAAATCATATATTTTCCCACTTAACCAAAATTTCGCCTAATAGCTCTCAAAAGTCAAAAAAAAGCGTTTCACGCATGAGCGAAATATTATTATAAGTTTCCTATTAGTGATACGACTGTAATATTTATAAAAAAAATTTCGTGCATTATGTACACTGTTATACTTAGCTAGACATTGGAGTTTTGTTAAATTGATTACTCACCGCTAGGTATGAAATATTTACTTGAAAACTATATATACTTTATTTGCATGAGAATAAGATTAATTTCATTTTAATTAAATTAATTGATAATTATAAATGCTTATTCTATAAAGATTAAATAAATTAATATATAAATAATATACAACATCGGAATAAAACATCAAATTAATATTAATGTGGAAGGTAATTAACTGACTGTACAAACCATAATTAAAATGCATTTTTTCCCAACATTTTTCACTAAATAAGAAAAAAGAAAAATATCGCTGGAGAAGCATAGAAGCAGAGCGGCGTCTAAAAAGTACGATAATATTTATAATAAATGCAGTTGGTCGGCGTAAAAGCAAAGATATCAGGTCGAGCTTGTGTACACGGAGTAAAGAGGACTCGCTCCTCCGTAACAACGTAATTATCATCCTCGGCAGGTAAAGTCGTAAATGTAACGAGACGCACGCTCCTCTATACCGAGCGAGGGTGGGACAATATTTGTAGATGCACATGCGCGGCTTTTACGATACATGTGTTTGCCCGAGCGGTGAGGAATATTGGAGCTGGCTCTTTTTACAAACTGAGATGATACTCTTAAAAGTGTGGGAAAATTGTAATTAAATCATTAATGCATCTCCTATAGTGTAAAGTTGAAAATAAAAAATGGACAATTAATGAAAATCTTACGGCTACGTTACGTGGTAAATCAAGAAAATTTAAATAATTGTACTAAAAGCACGAAAATATACAATTATTATATACAAAACGTACGATAAGATATGTAAATTCTAGAATTGCAAATATAATAGTATACTATGGGGTTACATAAAATTTTAAAGTAAGTAGAGACAGGTGCATCGATGCTCAGAAACAATCGATAGCATTATCATAACGAGTGTTACTAAATAGCTGGGTATACCCGACGACGACAAGTTCAATGACGCTCTGCACAATTAATGACCGTCACCGCGCGCAACCTGCCGCAAGCGAATGCGAGATGAATTAATCACTCGTCTCGAATTTCTTGTGCATCTTATGCATCTTGAAACGGTTGGAAAAAGTTATATACTTTCGGTAAGAATATGAAATCTTAATATTTTATCGTGAATTAATGGTCAGTATATTTTAAGAGTTAGTCTGGTCTTCTATAGGACTTCGAGTGTAAAAAAAGGGCACATTGCAGTACTATTGATATATATTAGGTTAGTTCCTTAAACAAAAATATTCTTTCAATACACAAAAAATAAATTACCATAGGCGTGCTATTTTCTGTGTATTTAATATGGAAAAAGAGTGTACATCAAGTATGGATTAAGAGTTATGTTATTTTTAGATTTTTCGTGTAAATTTTACTCACAGACAAACATTTATTTTAGAATATTTCTACAAAATACGTAATATGATGAAAAAAATAAAACTAAATTTGACTATATGTAGGAAAAATTATAATAGTAAATTTTAAAAATGAAATTGATCAAAAAGTTTTAGTAGTACATTATTTGATTATCTAGCGAGAATAAGTATAGATATAAAGTAATAACGTAGATTAACTATCAAACGTTTTCTTACATATATAAGTATAAAATATTGTATATATGAGTGTTCTAATAAGGTAAACAAATCACTTTCACTGAAAATTAAAACAATGCTGCTTCGATAAAAAATTTTAATATCAAATTACCCATTTTACAATGTGAAAGTGTGAAAGTGGCAATAAAAAAATAAGTGTAAATAATAATAATAATAATTTTACATTGAAATTCATGGATAAATGTTTAAAATAAAAAGTCAAAGTTAATTAGTTGGATAAAATAATGCTGTATAAGAATGTGATATTAGAAATAAATCCGATATGAAAGAAATAATAATAAAGATGTTTTAAGCGTTAAAATATGCAAGCAATGAGGAATGCGATATGAAACATGCCTATCTAAAAATCATTTAAGTATAAAATAATGCGTTAGAAAAATAAATTTGAACGATGCTATTAATTAATATAAATTAGTTAGACGCTACAAACACTTAATTGTTTAATAAAGAAAGTTTTCGTCATCTGCTCAAACAACTTTATAAACATGCACACCTTGTGAGGTATAAATTTTTACATTCTCGTGTAAGAAATATTAAATTTTACATAACTTTCTAAATATTTATTAATTTTTATGATTCTAGGCGATAGCACAAGACATGATTATTTATAATCTTGTAAGAACAGTTTCACTTAAATAATTAATTAGGATTATTTTTACAAAAACCGTTCAATATAACTGAAAATTGAAAATTAAAAAATATTGTAAATTATACTTATCAAAGATGAGATATTTATCGTCCGTAATTGATTAGTGAGTAAGAAAATTTATTCGATATTGATAAACTAACCGAGTAGAAATATCAACATATTATCAATTTTTTTGTATAAAGGTCTAGCTTATAAAAATTTACCAAAAGACGAAAATTGCAAGTAACAATACTGTTAATAATTTATTATTTATTAAATGATGTCATTATAAATATTATTAATTAATAAAAGGTAGAGCCTGATGAGGATGCAGGAAATTTATCGAAGCATCGCCGAATAAAACTACTTTATTTTTTCATCAATATCAAATAATTTTTCCATCTTTACAATAAACATATCCTTGCAAAAAATCGAGTAAATCCAAACTTCATTAATAATACTTGTTCACGTTACAAAAAAGAGATTAATAAAATTAAATTATAAAAGGTTTTCGCGGTACTTTTGTTATAACAAGCGTGCACACTTGTAAATCAAGACATTATTATCATATTACTTTCACAAAATTCCTGTCGTTGAAATACAAACTACAATTTACTGAAAATATTATTATTTTACACGCGCGAATAACATTAATTTTATTACAGTTATAAACTAATTACTCTTTAACCGGTACACACATTTTTTTAATAATTTTCCAAGAATCAATCAAGTGAAAGTTTGAAAGTGTCAATCATTTATCGATGAAAATTAAATTCAAATCTTTTAAATGAATAATATTCTTTTACATTCATGAATAAATCTCTAAAAATGTATTTAATTTATGAAAAAATTGGATAATTAGTATTTTACTTCGCGGAATAAAAGTTTTATAAAATATATCGTGGCGAAAACTAAATATTAAGTAATTAAAATGTTTTAAATATTATAAGAAACTTTAATAATGTATGTTTAAATTCATTTTATCACACGAACCAACGTTTTCTTTAACATTTTTCACTGTATAGCAAACCGTATAATAACACTTATATAATGTAAAAATGAATAATAACGTTCGAACAAAAAAACAATATCTTAGTAGCAACTTATAAAAAATGTGTCCACTACAAGCTCGAAGAAAAGTCTGTTACCGAAGCACCTAAACGAACTGAGATGAATGAGTTCAGCTCATTGATCGGTGTTTCCCTACGAAATGCTGACGGTATATGTTTATAGTTGTATTTCTACGTATGAAAGAGAGGGAGACTTTGAGATCACTTTACAAGTGGATTCAAATTATATTTAATATAATATTATATTATGTTGATGCAAAAATAATTTGTTAAATACACTTTAAACGTACTGATAAAGATGAATTTGAATATAGACAAAAATGGAGAGAGAAATGCGTGTTCATAAATTCGATGCTTTCCTTATTTATATATATAGTCAAATTATTTCTTTCTCTCAATGCTTTTAAGAAACATTGTTAACATTTAGATATTATTTATTTCTTAACTACTTTTATTAAACTACATTTTTTCTTATTTTATTATAATGCTAAAAAAGTTAGTGATGAATTCGATAAAATATTTGTTTGAATAGTTGTAAATAAATTTTTGTTTAAAAATAATAATTATTCATTAATCTCCAATAAATATTATTTCTTTTTTGACATATTTTATAAAAATACTTTAAACTATATTGTAATATGTACAAGATATAAATATCAATATTTCCAATGAATTTTATTCATCTTATACTAAAAAATGTCTTAATCTAATAGAAACAGTGAAATTTTTACTATACACATTATATTAAAATATTATATCTAAAATGATAATTTTCTGTAAATTCCCCCCTCTAGTGTAAATAATATTAAATAAATGTTTAATAAATAACCTTTTATGTATTCAATGTGTACCTGGTACCACGATAAACAATTATTGACCATAAAAATTTATTTCCGGTAATACAATTATTAATTATTTAAAGATTTTAGATTGTTGTGTCTGCGTATGCCCGTACGTACGTATCAATATTCTTTAATTAATTTAAATTAAATGATTAATAATTACACTACTGATAATTAAGTTTTATGGTGAATAATTGTTTGTCGTGGTGTCGGGTACATATTAAATATATAAAATGTTATAATTATTATATATTATTTATAATATTAAGAACAGTTCAGAAAATTTAAAATTAATTTTTTGGAGCACAAGAAAACGCGGTCAGTTTTGAATATTTGGCTTCAACAAGACAATAATAATTTATCTATATTATTAAGAAAATTTCGGGAATTTTTATGGTATTCTGGGATATTTGGACTACTTACGGGATTTTTTGGGAATTTTGATATTATGTAGATGTAGATGTGGGTTTTCATTTTTATTTAATTTTATGGTTGCATGATCGCTATTAACTGCATATTAAATATTATAATCCAAATGAATAATTTTACATATGTGTGCCTTTTTTATAAATATAATATAATTGACGTAATCTTATTAATAATTTTATACACAAATATGTATTAACATGTTAGAAATTAATAACTTAACAGAATTGAGGGCTATAAAAAAGCTACAGACTATTTGAAAGGTACTGCTTCAAGCTTCTTTTTGGACTTTTGGATAAATAACAATTGGGGCGTACTTACACTTTTTTCAAGTTGAACATTGACATGTAGTTTATATGGCATTAACCTTGAGATTAGAAATTCTAACCCAGACGAATCTTGTCTTGTGTGTATACATTAATAATAAAGGAAAAATAAATATTCGAAAAAAATTTTCTTTGCGTTTAACAGGGTTGAAAATGTCGTACTAATTACTAAACACATATAAGTCTTATAAAAACATACGCATTAATTATAAACAAAATATTTATAATACATAACAAGTAAAATAATAATAACATGGATTATTTTTAGAACTGAACCAAAGACCGTATGCAAGGAAAACGCAAAGTATTGAATAGCGAGCGAAGCGAGCGTTTCAGGCTATTAGTATTTAAAGATAATAAGTCTGAAACAGTGGCCATAAGTGTAAAACTAATTATTAACTAATTTAATGTCCATGGTTTATTTTTTAAAAAGTTCAATTATATAGTAAATGTGCGAGATTTTAATGATTGATTGGTTCATAAATATAAAATAAGATGAAAAAACCATCAATCTCCATCTACTAATTTTATAAATCGAGGATTAACGCATATAGCGTAATATGTGTGACTGTTGGATGGAGATGATGTTTTTCAGATCTTTGAACTGAAAAAATCAAATCTGCCTTGGTCGCTTTATTTTAAAGATTTATATGTTGCCATTTAATTTGCGATTGTCACAACTTATTATTAAGATTTCGCAAATAGATGGACTAATTGTAGATAAAATTTGCAACCAAAATTAAATTTAATATTGTAGAGTAAAAACCGAATGTTCAAGATAAATAACTGCAAAAATAACTTATTTGAATCAAATAATAGGAAAATCTTATTCTTAAGTAGATGTAAACCCATTGAAACAGAATCACTATTTATTTTTTCTTAAGCGAACAGTATACTTTATCGAAAAAAACGCTCTGTAACGGTGTTGCATTTACATTGAAGATAGTCTATGAATTTTTTCACATTTTTTTATCAATAAATCAACGAGATTTTTGAGCAGCCGTGCATCATTGTTTTTAGCTATATATTACCGACCAAAAAATTGTTATTTCTATATAATTCACTTTAAATTAATTATTTTGAAAAAATCGCTATGTAACGGTATTCTATTTGCTTTCAACATTATCTGTAAATTTTTTCAGATTTTTAATTCCATTAGTTTTTAAAATTTTTGGGATTTTAGAGGTAGGTTCCTGTAATTTGGGTATCACATCGCCTTAAGGTTCAGATAACTTTTGATCAAATTCTTATCAGAATATATGTAATATATATAATCTTTTAAGTTGGTTTAATATTAAACTCGTTATTGTTTTGAGTTTAATATCGATAATAAAAATAATTAGATTTGTTTATTGCAAAATAAATGTACTTATAAATTAGTAAATTTAATACACTTTATAAATTGAATAAAAGTCCTCTGCCCACCTGAAACAGAAAGATTATAATCATATAGACATATTCTTTTCAAATTGTATATTCTTAAAGCGGATAAATATCGATAATTTGATATAATCTTATATATTTATAATAGTTTCTCTATTTAATTTATAACCTTAAAAAGTTAAGTAAGCAATAAAACAGGTATTGGTATGTAAAGATTATCGTGGTTATTTACAATATATATAGGGGTTGAAGGAAAATATCCGAAAGATTAATATTGGAAATGGAGGGCGAAATAGAAATAAAAGTCATTGATCTTTATAAAATAACTCTTTAATAAACCGTCTCGAGAAAAATTAGGTTTTTACTTCTCAATACGCAGTTCGTGAGTAGACCGAGACTACTCTTACGAAGTCTCGTACACGACTAACTAACATCGGTAATTAAAAAGAGGAAAACCCCGAATAGTCTGCAACATATGCATACTGCACACATCTGTGTATAAAGAGCTAGGTATAAAAAATAGTTGCTTAGACCGGCCGCTCAGTCCGTCATTGTATTTATAGCAGGCAACGTCATAAAACCTTTCTTTCTACATATTGACTGTGACAAACATTAACCTAGTCGAGTGATTTTTGTACCCGTATTTTATCAATAATCCAACAATTATTAGTTATCAAAATGTAATGAGTAAATGTATTTTTAAACTTTTATGCATCTCCAAAAAACTTCTAGTTCATTCGTTAACTTTTTGTACAAATACTTTGAAAGTAAATAAAATTATACTCTAGAATTTCTTGGAGATTTAATCCATTACCTAATGCGTGTTGATGCGCAATAAATGGCTCTTTTGTTAGAAAGGAAAATATAACTAAAACATCGTTTGAACTGAATAAACTATAAGCATTATCAAAGTAAACCATATTGTGAGGAATATATATACGAAGTAGAGTGCGTTCGAACGTCTGTTTACACGATGTGGAATTCGATGATTTAACAGGGTCCACACTTTATACTTCTCGAGTCGCGAGAAATTCAACACCGGAACGACTCGTAAACGAGGCGCGCGCATAAAGGCTAACATCCTGTAGGCGTTCCTCGAAATCAGCCGAGGATCGATATTGCAAGTTCTTTCCTCTTAATAAATACGTGCGGTGCGCATCGATTTTAACCGGGCCCTCTGCTCAGTCCTCACGAGATTAATTGCCGGCCATTGAGAAAAGTGGAGCCGATTATCTTGGTTATGTTTTCATTCCGAAAGGGCGCATGATTTTTTCGACAAAGTGTGCACACGAGTTTGCCGAATAAATCAAAAGTTTCGCGGTTTTGTATTGCTCGTTAAGTTTTATCATTTTTTAGTACCTTTACGTATTTATTCATTTACTTATTTTTCTTGTATCCAATGCCACGAACGATTCGCACTATTCTCCGTAATGAGAGCAGCTACTAACATGTCGACTTTAAAGTATAAAATATTCAAACATTGTCATTGTAGTTTTTAATTTAAAAACTCGCGCGCGCGCACACACACACACACTAGCGAAGAATGACGGTCACACAAGCATGCATACACAAGCATGTGCACAAAACTGCAGACTCCGCTCCTATATAAGTTTTGTGCGGGATCGTTTATATTAACTATTAGTGACATTAAGGTGATTATAAGGTAGCTACATAATTGTTAAAGAAAGGCTAGATTATAAAGAAAAAAGTAGCTATAATATGATTGACGTTACTATATCCTACCGACAATATTCCATCAGGGATGTAATAAAATTAATGAAATACACTGCCGCTCATAATTTTTTGACCTCTAGTGATTTTTTAAGAATTTATTTAAAATACAAAAAAGTCGTAGGTAGATAAACCCAACGGCATTCAAAAGATAGTGTACCTTTATTTCTAAAGGTTTACATTAAAAAAAATTTTCCTTAAAAACTGACGTGTCATTAAATATAAGTAAAAATTTTAAAATATATATTTTCTTTGTTTTTAAGTTCTTATAGAAAACTAAAAAAAACATATATTTTGTAATGAAACTAATGGAATTCTAAAGGGCTTACTAATACCTCTCCAAAACCCTGTCGTCAATTTCTGTACGTTTATTTTTCGCGGAGATATAAAACTTTAAATTTTATACAATTTTTTTCACGAGAGGTCAATAAATTATGAGCGGCTATATATGAACTATTATTAAAAAGGTTGCAACTTCACCTTTCTGTACGTATTTTTATTTTTTATTTCTTATGGATTTACAAAAACAATCGAGTCATATTATGTATTAGAAATATGGTATTATGAGTGGACGTAACATCGTATACCAAATTATTTTTTCGGTTATTTGTCGTGTTTTTAAAAATTGTAAGTACTTACTACTATAAATCAAACCTAATAAATAAATTGAACTAATGGAATTTTACAAAGTCGTATTACATGAAAACTTACGAAATATGGGCCTAATATATATTTATCGCAAATAGTATTATAATTTACAATAATATACCAGTAGGTCATGCTATTGAAATTAATAATTCATATAGTAATATAACGTAAATATTTATTGTTCATACTCATCGTTCTGCATTATTATATTGAACAATGAAATAATAATTAATAATTACTATTTACGAACTGATGGCAGAAAATACTAATTTGTTACAATGCGCTTTTTCAAAAATATTTTGCCAAATTGTATTGTATTAATTTAAGTCCTAAAAATCCACCGAAACCCTTTTCCGCTTTGTGATAAATTCCTACACCAGACAAAGGTAGAGGAGTCCGTGAAGTAACCTTTTGCGAGTCAATGTAAGGAATTGTGTTTTGTCCTAAATCTTTCATCAAATCTGTCATTCTGAACTTTACGTACGAATTGTCATCAGAAAAGATATCAATGCTTTTTGACCTAATTGGATCTTCAGGATTAGAAATGTCCGTTTCTTTTCTGAAAAAGTGATTGGCATTACTATTAATAATAATAGAGTGAAGCTACACTTTGTTAAGCTTCATTAACTTTTTATATATGATTGCGAAGAAAAAAATTGAGTGAATGTTATAAAAAGATTTGTCTTATATTTAACTTTAATTCAACATTCTTGTTGAAAATAATCAAACCTTTTTTACCTTTTATTGTTTATAAGAGAAAAGAACATATTATTTTTTCAAATTTACACTCACAATATTAGCTTGGAATGGTATATGAGAATGTCATTAATATTTTCATAATGCAGTATAAATATTATTAAATGAATGACATTTAAAAATTCATCTAATAAAACGCAATATTATAATGTGACATTGGTAAGATGTATGATAGTTGTATATGTCTAATTTCACTGAGACCTCTTGTGAAAATACAACGTATTACTTAACTTTTATTATATTATAGAAAAACTCACCTTTGCTCTTTCTTATTGTCATTAGAAACAAAACGCAATTTTTTAGTATTCAACTGCCCAGTGGAATAATCAAAAGGTACTCCTATAATCTCCAATTTTAAATTATCATCCACCTGTTTGAATCTTATGCCAACCACAACTTCGTTTTCTTTCAGTTTCAAAGTGTCCAGAAATACAGTATCTTGAGTGAAGGTAACAGTGTATACCAAATCATTCTTATAAAATCCTGCCCATTCGTCGTATTTTATCTGGTTATCATTATCGTTCGATGCAGGTTCAATAACGTGATAGTTGTCGAACGCAACTGTGTTGGATAACAAATATGCATTCGTAATTTCGCTTATATTTACCCATTCTGGCGTATCTATAATGCTTCCATTTGGTCCTAACGAACCTTCTTGTATCTGTATATAGAAAGTGTAATTTCTTTGTGCAAATCGTAGTCCCGTCACTACTCTGAAACGTAACAACAAATTCGTTATTTATATTTTAAATTTGAAGCATTCTTTTCTATAGAAATATTAGCGAATGCTTGTTTTCGAAGCCACATAAGATTGCATAAAAACAAATAGTGATTAAACAAATGTATTTATACAGAAGAAAATCAAATTGAATGCAAATAGTGGATGTAATTATAAAAAAATATAAGTACTTATTATTTAGAATGTCAGCTGTGGCATTTTGCAAACTGAAGTGTCGATCCTCGAGTCGTTTAGGACTAACGCAATTACACGCACACGTGTGAGCAACTACTGATTTTGAACCAACACCTTGAGTATTGTCACAGGTAGCTTCTTCGTGGCCATATAAGAGACCATTTTTACTTTTCATCCATTCGTATCTGCGATCGCTATCTTCTTGCTGTTGGAATAAATTTTTTAAGGGGGTAGGCCTGAGTTAAAATGAAAAAATAATCAAACATTGGTTACGCTGTCAAAGTTTTATTTTTGTAACTATGTAAACAAAAAAATTTGAGGTTGAATTACTTAATGAAACCTTCAATTTTCGGGCCGCTAGACCTCAATATGATACATTTAGGCATTGCAATTAATTCCTATGCTCAATAATTCAATTTCCTAAATTTTATTGCACAGGACACTTTTGCTCAACGACTATTGGACCAAATCGAACGTAATCAGGCTCAAAAGGAAGCTATTAACAACACATACTAAAACTTTGATAGATTACATGTTTAATTAGGTCTTTATTTTTAATTTGTGTACCAAAATGTCTAATAATTTATTAAAAAATTTATTAAAATTCCTTAATAGCTACATATTTTGGTGTAGAAATTAGAAATGAAGACCTAATTAAGTAATGTAATGTATTAAAGCTTTAGTATGTCAACAGGTTCCTTTTGAGCCTGATTACGTTCGATAAAATTCATGAAATTAAAGTATCGAACATAGGAATTATTAGGAAAATTAGGAAAATTGAAGGTCTGATTAAGTAATTCAACCTCAAATTTTTTTGTTTATTTAATTACAAAAATAAAATTTTGACAGCGTAACCAAAGTTTGCTTATTTTTTCATTTTAACTCAGGCCTACCCTCCTTAAGACAAAGTATTAAAAGAACAAACCTGGATTAAAATTTAGAAAAATATATTATTACTAATAAAATAAAAATTAAATATTCAATGGATTTAAATATATTTCAAATACATTTTGTGTAACTCATTCATTTACAACATTAAAAAACTATTTTAACTCATTAAGGCCTAGATGGACAGAAATTTTGGGCGATTTTCGTAGTTATTATTATTTGATACATAAATTACAGTATATCGCAATGCCAATTTTTTCCTATATAATTTTGAACAAAAGCGTCTGCGATTGCGATACTTACTATACAAAAACGTAAGGAAACATAACTAAAATTAGCTATTTTTTCATAAATATTCATTGAAATTAAATTTTTGAACTATTTAGCAATGGAAAGAAAAAAATATAGGACGAAAGTATAACGATCAAAAATACTTAATTTTAAACAGAAGAATTAAAAAAAATTTTATGTTATGAAAAAAATTAATTAAAAAAAACAATAAAAATTATGCTTTCTTATCTTAAAAAAATTATAAATTTTTTTTAAGCATATACGTTAATTTTCCCGACGGTACGTGAAAGAAGATATCTAAAACTATATAAAAATATTCAGCATTATGATATAATAAGATTTATGATTTAAATAATAATTAGAAAACAAAATTTTGTCCGTTAAGTCCTTGATGGGTTGAAAAATTATGACACTACATGTTTGTTGACACTACTATGTTTATTTAATGATAAAATTTCTTCACTTCAGTAATATTAAATGGTATAGAGTGTTGTAATTAAATAAAAGAAATAAGTTATATACAAATAAATGAACTAAAACACTTAAGTTAAAGTTTATAACAATACGATTTTGCTAGAAAAGTATTTGAAGACGTATTTCATTATAAATTGTTAATTATTTATGTTATCTAAATTTTAATCCAGGCTTGTTTCTTGAAGCAAAAAGAAACTGAAAGATCCTTTAAGTACTTACAGAATGACACAGCTGCATACTTCTATCAATAAATTTACATTCTTGCAATTGTCCTTTGCATATTTTTGATTGTGGTTGGTTTTGGCAGGGTAGTGACGTATAACATCTTACATACTCCTTTGATGTTTTTGCGCAAGAAGTAAATGGTACTTTCCAACCAGGTAAAGTTGTATCAAATTGATACACAAAGTATATTTGGAAAACTGGACCTAGTTTTAAATAGTTTGTTCCTATGGGATTAAAATAATTTACGAATTAATTAATGATATATTTTTAACACTTTTATGTTATTATTATGCTATTAAAAACCTTTTTTATATGTTCTTGGATTACACTTGTAAAGTTCCGTAGACGCTGTTTTCATAAGAGTCGATACTTGTAAATATGTATTTGTAGTGACTGAGAGAAAATTGTTGAATTCATTTTTCATGACGTACGCATAACTTTCTGCGATGAAGTATTATTTGATATAATATACGTAATTATATTTAGAGAGAACAAAATTAAGAGTTACCATTTTCAAAAGCTTCTCTAAGTTTAAAACTAAAAAGTACCAATAATAATCCTTTCATATGAGAAGTTATTACCGTGTCGTATAAACTATAAATTAACTGTTGCGGAGTTTGTTGCCTCAAACAAAGTATTTGAGACACCTGTAAAATGATAATTTTACTAAAATATGTACAATTTTAATCCCACATTTATAAATTTACTATGCACTAAATGTGTGACTCTCGTAACTTCATAGGGTATTCTGTATATTTAAATACATATAAAAGATTAGAATAAATAACTTACCCACTTATGCTTTGCAATAATGTGAATAATACTTTCCCCTTTAATATCCTTTTGAATAAGAATGTTATGCATTCGTTGTATTGTAGATCTTAATTCTCCTAATCGGTGAGTCGTAGTATAGAAGGCATACTGTTTCAGGTATTTTGGTGAATAAACGTTTATAATTTTATATATATTTATAAAGACTAAATATAAATTATTAATATCCGCAACATACTCGGACAATATATCAGTTTTTTCAGTTAATTTGTCTCGTATTTGCTCGTTCAGCATTTCTTTGAGTTCGTGAAATCCTTCTCGAAAATCAGTAGATAAGGTGTCCAATTTCTGAATTAATTCTAATTGACCGGCGCTTATATTCAGTGCTTGTGCAGTCTTTGGCATAATTCCACGTACTGCGTTTTCCACTTCTCGATATCCAGAAAAATATTCTGCTACAAGCGTGTAAGCGACTTTAGGAACTTTTGAATATATCCCACCTGACTCTGTTGCTGATTGAACTGATGTTTTCGATGCCAAACAGCATTGTTGATATAGGCAACAAAATAATGCAACATAGTAAAATAGTAAAATGCGAAGCATATTATTCTATCTAGTTTATAGAACTGTTAAATCTTAGTTACACAACGATTGCACGAATTCTGAAAATGAAAATAATTTAATCAATTATTGATTTTGTATGGCTTAAGCAAATTGTAAAAGACATTCACTACCACTATTATCGAATTTGAAGTTTCGTTTGAAAGAACTTATATAAAAAAGGAATCTTTATTTTATTTTATTTTTAGTTTTATCAGAGGGTACAAAAGCGATAAATGTTAAGTCTTAAAAAAATATGATATTTTATTAGTAATTTTTATGATAATTTTTTTTGTTTCTTTTATAATCTTGTAAGTAGTTAATAGATTGAAGCTTATGTTTTAAAAATCATATCCTCAGTGTTTTGGTATAGATACTTGAGCCAGATTATCAAATTTTTGCATTACGTCTATCTTATGCCCGGAGAGAAAAATTGAATTTAATTAACCAGATGTTCGAGGTAAAATGTTGATATTTGCTTGTTTGTACAATTTTTATTCAGAATTTCATATAAAAATTGAGAATAACGTTAAAAATTTTATGATACCGGATAGTTAATTTTCCCATACGAGGCCGTTTCGAGCACGTATTTTGTTGTAGAATTTTCACCATACTGGCGCTATAATAATTTTTTTTAAATTAGACAGCTTTTATACAATTTTTTTCTTGGTGTGCATACGCTTGAACATGAAGTGAAATAATTATTTATTATAATCAATTGAATTTTAATTATTTTTAAGCCATTAGCAAACATTCATCCTCACAAACAATACTAAACATCTATTTAATCTAATTGATTTTATAAATCAGAGGTTGGGGCTTATAGCACTAGAAAATTACAAATCAAATTTTAATATTGCAATAAAATATGAATTTTACAGGCATTATCATTTTCTTGTAAGTAAACGAAAATTATATTTTGACATTATACTGATAAAGCTTATAAAAATATTTAAAAAGGTTATTCGAGTATAGAATATTATTAAAGCACTTACATTAATAAATGTTTATTAATTTATTCTAATATATAATATAATAACATTGTTGTAATATGCGGAATGATGAATTGTAACAGATAAAAAGACTTCAAAGAAAAGAATATTTATAAGTGTACAAATATTAAAATTTATGATTTTAGATTATTATTACTATAATAGCTCACGATTTGTATGCACGTCCGTTCTACGTACTCTCGTATTGGTTTTATTATTTAGAATATTAATAATAATCTTTTTTATTATTTTAACGTCCCTTTATTCATGCCCCAAACTTAATGCTAATCAACGACGGAGTTCATACGATGTCTTTGAGAAGCACTCTGAAAATACAGTCCCTAATGGAATACAGAAAAAATATGGTATAATTGTACAATGGTACAATTGTACCAAAGTTAATTTTCATGGGTTTAGTTTTTTTTGGTATAAAATTTATAATTTAAGGAATAAACGTTAAGTAATTAGTCTTAATAAAATAATAAAGTGTTTAAGGGCAGTCCGTACTCATAGCTTCACAAATCCACCACCCGAATTTTGCGAGCAAAAGTGGCGCTGCCGTCAGATAATTATGGCCATTTAAAGGAAATAGAGTTTTTACCACACAAAATCAGAGTTGAGCGCCATAGCTATTGATGTAATGATTAATTACATATTGCTTAGCTGATCGAAAAGTCAGTATTTTCGACGAATAGTGATAAGTACGAATCGGTGCTCAGAAACACGTCGAAGTCACTTCGTACTTATCACTATTCGTCGAAAATACTGACTTTTCGATCAGCTAAGCAATATGTAATTAATAATTACATCAATAGCTATGGCGCTCAACTCTGATTTTGTGTGATAAAAACTCTATTTCCTATAAATGTTCATAATTATTGTCGAATATGAAGTCAGCTTATCTGACGGCAGCGCCACTTCTGCTCTCATATTTTCGGGTGGTGATATATTCAACTATACTCTACGGACTCCCCTTAAGGCTTGTATTACTTATTTATAGAGCACCGATTATAATTCGCTACTTTTAGCGCTTGAATATGCAAAAATTTTATTTTATAACTTACAAGGACAGTACTTGACCTCCGGGAAACGGATCTTATCCTAACTTTGGTATGTTTTTTGTAATGTAGAAATATGAAGAAAACCAAGTTGTTACTTGCCAAGGGCCACTTTTACGAAAGTTATTCGACATCTAACAATAATTTCAATGAAAATTACTTATACTTTGATTGCTTATAACCCGCAAACAAATAGAGATAAACACTTAAACCAAAAACCAAAGGAAAGTTGAGTTTAAGTAGATATGATTATTTATTAATAATTTGTTTTTATGTTTAGTTAGTGTTTTTATTTTTTATATTTTATATTTTTTATTTTTATTTTTATAGATTCTTCGGGGGTGATTATAAGTAGGGGCAATCTGATTGCCCATATAATTGACTGTAAGACCGATAAAAATATTAATTAATTTAGTTATACTACAGTCGACATAAGTAATATTTTATTAATTAAGTAGATATGGTTTCAAAAAGAAAGCTTCACTTGCTTAATTGGGAGCAAAATTTTATAGAAAATAAGAACAAAAAAATTGCATTTTGAAACAATTGAATCATAAAAGATATTTCTATTTAATTATTTAAAGCGCTTTCTGTTTTTAATGTATAGTAAACTAAAATATAATTTTTGAAAATAATAATTATAATAAAATAATATCACTCTCGGGAATTTGAATCTCTGTTCTTTTAACTCCGGAGGCTTACTCTTTAGCAACTACGCTAATTTATCGTTATGTTCCCGAGTAAAAAAAAAGTCTGTTAAAGTCTGTAGAAGTCTTACTGTTGTCTGTTTAAGTCTTAACGGCAAGTCTATTAAAGTCTGTCTGGGGCCACTTTTCAGACTTACAAGGAGACCCTCATATGTTTGGGAAACGGATCGTGCCCAGCTTGTAGTATATGTTTTCTAATATAAAAATATGAAAAAAGCCAGAGCCGCAGACTCTAACAATCGTTTTTTCAAAAGTTATACGCTGTTAAAGCAAAATTTCCAAAAAAAAGAGACTTTCCTTTAAACGCTTATAACTTCTGACCTATCAAATATTGACATTCAAACCAAAGTTTACTGAAAATCTGAGATAAAATAGATACATTTTAAAAAAAAGTACGTTCAAATCCATTAAAATGGAGCAGAGTTATAGCCGAATTAAGAATTAGAAGCAATTTTAAACAAAAATTGAACAGTACAAATTTTATTGATTTTTTAAGCTAAATTTCTTTAATTTCTTAATTTGGCTATAACTCTTCTCCATTTTAATGGATTTGAACGTACTTTTTTTTAAAATGTATCTATTTTATCTCAGCTTTTCAGTAAACTTTGGTTTGAATGTCAATATTTGATAGGTCAGAAGTTATAAGCGTTTAAAGGGAAGTCTCTTTTTTTGGAAATTTTGCTTTAACAGCGTATAACTTTTGAAAAAACGATTGTTAGAGTCTGCGGCTCTGGCTTTTTTCATATTTTTATATTAGAAAACATATACTACAAGCTGGGCACGATCCATTTCCCAAACATATGAGGGTCTCCTTGTTAGTTTCAGTCATTAGTTTAGTCTTTCGGTAGTCTGCCGTAAGTCTGAATATTTATTTTTTTCCAGCAATCTATCGTGAGTCTGTAGGAAGTCTTTCGTGTGTCTAATTATTGTAAATTTTTTTAATATCAAAAATTATAGTTAAGGGGGTGCCATAGTCAAGGTTTGTCGATGAATTAATAAAAAAATAAGAGTATTTAGAAAACTAATAGAAAAAGCACCTGCATATACCAAAAATCTAAGTGTGTGATAAATAAACAGACAAACCATACGTCAAAATGTATTATATTAAATTTATTCTTTTTCAACATTATTTGCATTTTCAACAATGTACATTTTATCGTCTACTTCAATTATAAATAAAATATCTTTTATGCATGAAATATTTATCGCTAAGCGTTCATTCGTATTCATCTTACAACATAAAATAAATGGTAAGAACATATTTACAAAGTTGCAATACATTTTTTTTTTTTACAATTAAAGGATTTATAATTGCATAATGCACACATACTTCGTCACTGCAGTCATCACAATGATTATTACAGTCGCAATTACAAACTTTTACAAATATTTCTACAATTCCAACACGGATTTCTTCATTTACGCAATACTTAACTGCACACGTTTTGGTTTTTCTTTTACGCTTGTAAGAAAGCGAATCAATTAAAAGTGTGTGTTTAAGCAGTCTATAATATAGATGTATTTTATTAAGATTTATATCAACGTTTCTAAAACAATATAATATATTTTCATTAAAAAAAACTGTTTTATCGATGCTGCCAATTATAGAACAGTCGGAATTAATTTTTTGTGCTTTTAGTCGATAATTATAATCAATATCGTTACAAAATTCATACGTATTACAACCAGGAACTAAATATTTCTTTTTTAATTCAGCATAACAAAGATGCAAAGAAACCGAAGAACATAGTTGCAACTCAGCGTATCGAGTGCCATGCACTAAACTTTTAAAGACCCCATTCAAATTTTCGAATGAAAAACAAGAGGTGGTCCATAAAGGTCCGAATCTTTTGACAATTTCTGGTAAATGTAGTGAAAGATGAAGATTGCAGGTCATGTGTCTTTCTCCGTAGAGATTTTGAAATTCTGAAACGTATTCGTTAAGCATTAAGGAAGCTTTCTCGATCATATTTTCCGAAATACTTGATTGATTTAATAAATAAATGGCAAAAACAAGTAATATGTGATGAGTGAAATACTGTGAGTGCATAATACCGTATAATATTGGTACACTGTAAACTAATAAGAATGATTTCAGTTCAGATGCTTTCCAATACGATATATCTGCAATGGATCTCGGTAACCTCACAACGAAATTTGGTGGCGAAATTGCTAATAAACGTTTATTGACAATTTTGTTATATTTATGAAGAGAAAATGGTTTATTATGATTTTCTGTATCAAACCATAACCAACAAAGTTTTTTGGTAATGCCTTCATATATACAATGCATAACGTCAATTGAAGTTGCCTCAATGTAATTATGTACAATTTTTGATAATGGTGTCGGTCCTTTTACTCCAAAAACATTAGTTTTAGAAGATACAGCTTCGTCAGCATTTTTTAAACTTTCTTCAGTTGTTCGATATTCTATGCGATCACTGTAGGGGTACACAAGAACATTATTATCAACTCTTTTTCCCTTTTATTTGCAAGTTTGGCAACCAAAAAAGCCGTTGTACTGTTTCATATTGAGAAAGTAAGCCTTAGCGGGAAGATCACACGTACCACAAATCACTAAACCACGCACAAAAACATTTCCGGGATCAGGAAGCGAGAATGTAACACCCTTATACAATTTTTTTAAACTATCCTTGAAAACATTGACAAAAATATTAACCGAAGGCTTATTGGAACCAAACCAAAGACCAGCTAAAATTGTGTTTTCTCTATTAAACCTACAATTATACGGCAACTCGTTAATGACAAAATAAAACGGCCAAATAGATAATTTTGAAGATTTAAAGAGTGGAATACCGTCAGAATTCCAAGTTAATGAAATATTATTTTGATTACTTAGAAATTCATCATTTACTAATTTTTTGTATATCTGACCGTCGTAAATATCCTCATAGTTCTCATTATTAATTTTTTGACGTAATAATTTATGCTGCAATAAATCTTTAAATCCTTCGCGTTTAAAAAATCTTTCCAATTGATCTAAAATAGGTATTTCGATAAAATAACTAGTTGCCGTTTCTTTTTGACAAAATGAACAGTCTTCGTCTTTATCATTTTTTCGAACACTAAAGCATGTAGTACAGTAATAATGTCTTTTTAATGGAGTCTTTATGCTAGAAAAAATCTTTTGAAACCTATACATCGATTTTACGCATAAATTTGGTTTTATGCAATGAAAAGATATAATAGATAGAAGTTTTGCAAAAAATACACCTGATAATTTAAAATGCAACAATAGAGACAATAAACTGAATACATGTTCTGCTAATGTAATCGGTGCTCCGGGATATAACGGTTCTTCGCCATTCTTGATAAAAAAGCTGTCGTCCATGTTGTATTCTACACGGAAAGAGATAATCATCCATAAAACAGGTTCCAATTTTTTGTGGAACATTAAAAATAAGTACTAGCGTTTTGTTTCGCCATGCCTAGAACTTATTTTTTTAGTGTACGTATTACCATCTATTTTATTGACGATGGGTACACATTTTTCAAGTGGCGCCACCAATATATTACGTGCTTATAGTACGAGCAATTTGGGTATCATCCGTGGTACTTGTTTTTCCAATCTACGGTATCTAGATGTCGAATGCTATAATGGACTAATAATGGATGCATTTGTTGTCAACATTTTAACGGAGTGGAATAGTAAGGATCTTATTTCCTTATTCAAGTGTGAGAAAAATATGTATTATATATATTAAACTTAATTATTTAGTGCATTAACAGTAGCTCAATAATTAAATTTACATAATATGAATGTAACTAGTAGTCGGTTAACCTTAAAAGTTAATGTAAGACAAGACTTTAATAACTATGTTTGAAGTAAAGCAAATAATGACATGTTAAATAAGTAAGTTAATAAAAAAGGTTTAAAATCAAAACAAATTATAAATTAGATTTAGCGAGTCTCGCGGCCGTTTTGGATTTTTGAAAATTCATGTCAAACAAGTTATAATAAGCGACCTTCAAAACCCTTTATATGCAAATGTAGGAATTTTTAGTATCCCGTATGGTTGGTAATTTTAAATAAGCCATTTTTAGTAAAAATTACATTATCAACATAATTTAACATAATAAATTTGATATATTATTTATTGTATTAAATACATGTACCAGGTATATGAAAATTCAATATCAGGTAGTTAAATATTTGCTTCTATTAGCAGCGTTTAAATTTCCAATCTTAGATTGGAAAAATAGGTACCACGCACCGAAAAGTTGGGCCGTCGGTAGCCACAATGTTTATGTCGATGCGAGTACATAAAATTTGAATACTAACGTAAAATTTTTCGATTCCAATCCCTTCTTTTTTGATTCTCAAGTATTCACATTATTTATGCTATAGTGCAGTACATTTTTTATGCATACTTTCCTCTCTCCGTGTACTTCGTCGGAAGAATCAGTTTCAATGCTGGATTGAGACCCCATTGTTGATTCTTCTTCTGAATTGTCACTGCAGGTCTGCACACCTTCTTCGTGTTCTTCAGAATCGCATCCTTCTAAAGTATTAGGTTGACTACTGTAATTTGCTTCATTTGTACCTGCAATAATAAATAATTTATAGATAATTACTCATTGGCTCATATCATACTGTTACTGCCGTCGTTTAAAAAAGAGATGAAAACTATATTTTATGTTCATAATGACTTTTAGATTGTATTTTTTAAATTAAAGGTTAAACAAAATTTTAACTACAAACATAAATATCAAGATATTTGTTTAAATTAAAATATTTACTTAAATTGTGTGTTGTCGATGAGTAATTAGCTTCGACGTTCCTTCTGAGTCTCGCTGGAATTATTTCCGGTTCCAAGTCATATTCACTGGATTCACTTGCATCGGTAGAATTGTCATCCGACATTGGCTGGTTTTGCAATTTTTTCTTAATTTTGCACTTGTATGATTTGCAATAATCGTTAAGTCGTTTTGTGCGTCTCATTTTTATTTATTAATCTATTTTTTTTCCTATTCACAAAAACTGCATAACCAAATTGTATCGATAAATAATTATTTCGATATGAAACAACGTTCATTGTGTGATATTTGTTATGCATGAAATGCGTTCTTTATCAAATTGCTTTGTAATTTTTTAATTAACCTCATCAACATAAATTTATTCGAATTTGTCGTACGCATAAATAAAAAATGTACCACTTAATTTTGTGGCAATCAGATCCGCCGACTACGAGTATTCTTAATGCAAATAGAGTGAAAATTAGTAAATTAGGAAAAGTTAGTGCTAAATGGGATGATGGTAGATGGTACAATGCGCAAATTATAATGAGCAACGGTATGTTTTCATAATAATAATATAATGAAAATATAAGCAAACACTTTAATAATGGATAACTATCAATTGCAAAATTCTTCATTTCAATATAGATGATCAGTCATTACTCGAGAATTTTGAGGTTGATTTAGAAGGAAATGTGATAACGCCATCAAGGAGGGAATCGTTTCCTGATTCAATTATCGTTGAAAAGAGAAGTCTTGATAAAAATAATAGAGATGACAAGTCTATGGCCAAAGCTGCAAGTATTGATGAAGAAAAAAAACTATTGAACAGTCACTCAATTTTTAGCGACGACTCTTCTGATAATGATGCTATAATACAAAGGTATTTTTATAAATTGCATATCATTTTATAACTAAAATATCAATAAATAACTATATATTTTTACGATAAATATTTATTAAAAAGTTTCATAATCAGTAATTGTTTAATTTATCATTTTATTTAATTTCTAAAAGTTGGAACATATTACATTTTCGGTACTAACTTCTGAAATATTCTGTAAGCACGTATATATATATGTACATATATATACATATGTATCTATATTTTATTTTTGTCTTACAGTGCAGAAAGTAACTCGAATGACAATGAACTAATTGTAAATACCGATGCGGCAAGCACTTCTAAAAGGTAAAATATATAGTTCTTTTTTACTTAATAATCTTATGTAAAATTTAATTAAAATTTCAATAAATGGACGTTAAATTACTAAAAAACTGTATTTTAAAAGTATTATTCATTATATATGTATGTCTATAAAAATACAATTTTAGAATTAAATAATTCAATAATCACTTTTTATAAAACAGAATCGACTTCAATGAGCCTGTAACAAATATTCAAAGCACCAGTAGAGTAACCATGTCTGCAAATGCTTCATCTCTTTATACAGAAAATCAAGGTAATAATTTGTATAATATAGAATAATAATAAATTTAAACATACAAATATAACGAATTTTAGGAGTTAAACGAGTGCAACGAGTTCAACACGAAATTTTACCCGAAAATCCGTTAGTTTCGAGATTACCAAACGATAAAAATAAGGTAAATTAATGTGATATATAGAATTATTTTAATATTTAAGAGTTATAGTTCATAAATTAATTATGATGTATTAATAAATAGATTATTGTAAATATATTTTTAATAGATACAGTTAATAAAAGGATTCGACATCTACATAGACGTTGTGGAAATAAATTATTTGAAAATGACATATCGGCATAACCCGTCCCTACATGCAAATAAATTAATGAAAGTAATAGTGGGGGAAGATAAATTAAAAGAAATGACTCCCACTGGAAAAGGAAAATCTCTTAAAATTCCTGCAGATGTGTACACAGCTGTTTTTAGTAAGTGTAAACAAAAAATATATAAGCCCTTCATGGCGTATTATAAATAAATGTAGTATTTTAAATTCTAATATATTTTTTAAATATTTTATAGGTTACGTCAATAAAAAAGTACCTGATGGGCAGCGTAAATTAAGCAGTCAAGACTATAGAAGAATGCTAACTAATTTATGTAATTCTTTACGGTATACCAAAAAACAAACTAAGAATTGAACACCAGTTTTTTAAGAATGCTTATGTTTATATTATTGTTAGTATTCTTGTTATCAACTATTGTTATATTTCTATTGGTATATTGTACTGTTTCAACAATAATTATTGTTTATTTAATAAAGTAAGATTTAGGGAAGACCTCCATCAGATCATAAATTATAAATCCTTTAATTGTAAAAAAAAAATGTATTGCAACTTTGTAAATATGTTCTTACCATTTATTTTATGTTGTAAGATGAATACGAATGAACGCTTAGCGATAAATATTTCATGCATAAAAGATATTTTATTTATAATTAAAGTAGACGATAAAATGTACATTGTTGAAAATGCAAATAATGTTGAAAAAGAATAAATTTAATATAATACATTTTGACGTATGGTTTGTCTGTTTATTTATCACACACTTAGATTTTTGGTATATGCAGGTGCTTTTTCTATTAGTTTTCTAAATACTCTTATTTTTTTATTAATTCATCGACAAACCTTGACTATGGCACCCCCTTAACTATAATTTTTGATATTAAAAAAATTTACAATAATTAGACACACGAAAGACTTCCTACAGACTCACGATAGATTGCTGGAAAAAAATAAATATTCAGACTTACGGCAGACTACCGAAAGACTAAACTAATGACTGAAACTAAGTCTGAAAAGTGGCCCCAGACAGACTTTAATAGACTTGCCGTTAAGACTTAAACAGACAACAGTAAGACTTCTACAGACTTTAACAGACTTTTTTTTTTACTCGGGTTGCTATGTTAAATCTAGCTTATAAATTTTAAAACATATTCTTGCATTCCGTTATAACTGAAATTTAACACAATATGACAAAAGCAATAAAATAGCTATTCCATTGTTTCTGTAATTGTGATAAATTTAGAGTACAACAAAAAATGACGTTAAAAAAATAAGATTAATTAGGTTATAACGAAAACATGACAGAAAAAATAAAATATCTGTTATTGTTTCTATCATTGTATTACATTTAGTTTGAAATGAAAAGAATATGCTTAAAGTTTATAACCTATATTATATTTACAACTATTAGATTATAAAGAGTTGGTAGGTTTAAGTGACTAAAATATACAAATTATTTTTTTCTGGAAGAAGAACTATTGGACATAGGTTTTCCATTTATTATAAGAATAAAGATTTTTATTTAAAAGTTTATTCAAAAACTAAATAATGATTTCATCATACATTTATATCGATTATTTTGGAATTCAGAAAATTTAAGAATTAATTATATTGTTTGCGATTTAAAAATTATATACAAATTGTTAAAAAAATGAACAGCGAATAAATACATTTAAATTTGACAATGCTAGCCCTAGGCGCTATGAATCATATGAGATTCGGCGGCATTTTTTAGTCCCCAGTTACGGACAACTCCGGCTGTCCTGAGACTGTTTGACCTCAACAAGAGGTTTATCCTGGTTATGTAGGTCCCACGTACACGTGAGCTCGGCTTGCGTGGTCGTTAAGACTAAAAGGGCGAGCTTCTGTGCTTGTATAATTAAAAATCCCTACATTCGCATTTCTTAATATTCTATAAAAAAATGTTGATTTTCCTTTTAAATTTACATTGTTTTGTTTACATTAATTTTATAAATGGAATAGTTATAAATATTCGCTTTTCAATTTTCCCGTTTTTCATGTATTTGCGAACAAGAGAGGGGGAAAAACAAAAAAAAAGAAATCGATCACGGATTCATCGTGAAGAAAAAAGGGCAGAACGCTTATCGCCTTGAAAGCTGACACATCTTTTGAACCTCTTCCTCCGTTGTTATTAAAAATAAATTTATATATTCACAGAACCTTGTCTCCATTCCTTTCCGTCCTTAACATATATATTTGAAAAATGTACTGCATCAAAATAATATGTATGATTGTGGTATTTTTACTGTTACAATTGCAACTGCTTTACCTTTGAATATTTGCCCGCGTAATTTGCAGTCGCACACAAATAAAATAAAGAGGCATTTAGACAAAATATTCAAAACATCGAAATTAGAAATGATTCCATTAAGACGGCGACACAGGCTCTTTAGAAGTTTAAATTTCACGAAATTATAAACAATTATTCCTTGTTTATCATAAAAATAAGTGTTTCAGATAAAAATAAAGATATTCCCGCTAATTATAATAACAACTAAAAATAAAAGACAATTCTTTATTTTTATCTAAAACATTCATTTGCCGGATAATGTCAACGATTACCAACGTCGACTGGAAACCAAATAGTGGAAATAAAATTTAATTTAAATAAAATAAAATTTTCCTCGCTGCGCTCGGGCGCCAACTTCACGCCGTGCTGGAATCGGCCACTTACCACACTAGTATCGTAATGTACTATTCTGCTGCGAGAATTTTTCTAACTAAGGTAAGGGGATGTAGTTTTTAGAATAAAATTAATTAAAATTGTGTTTTTTGAAGGATTAAATTATAAGAATTTTTCTTAAATTGAACAATATTTTATTCGTACGTTTTGAGTATCTATAACTCAAATATTTTCAGCGTTTAAATTTAAATCATTATTTTATTCCCGCCTAGTCGGCCATTATGAGATCGCGCATGCGCATACGCTCTTTATCCGCCAAATGAATATAAAATTTGTTTTCTATTATTTATTAACAAATTATTAAAAATATGCAAGTTTTTGCGAGGGTGTATAAATGAGTTTGAAAAAGTGCAATTAAAATGCAGTCTCGTAGTATTTTGTATAGCAAATACCACATATTTGTAGGATATGGTAGACATGGTGCAGGACCCAACCCGTATTGTCAGGTGTATTGCACTTGACCCGGGGTGTCCGGCAGTGAGTATCAAAAACAACTCGCAATGCAGTTTAATACATCCTGCGATTTATAAAAAATATAAAAAATATATATAAAGTTATATAAGTTATGTTATAGATACCAATAATATAATGAAAAATACCATTTGTAATATACAAAATATTCAAAGTCATAAGTTGTGTATATTAATATAGATAATAACGATAACAATAATAATATCTCCACTTTTGCAATTCTCCCTTCCTTATCTATATATATATCTATATGCAAAGTAAGGTAGCGAGCACTGTCGTTGTCTTTATAAGTCTGATCGAGAATTATTTTGGAATATACTTGACCATACGGGTAGAGTCCTGCATCACTTTTGTTTTCCTTTTCCTCCACTAATGATCCTTTTTTCCTCTTAACGGACGAACAACCATATAAAATTTTTTAATTTAATGTAAATAATTTAAAAAAGTATACAATGTTCTGTAAGATAACAATAAAATAAAGAAAAAAAATATTAATAATACTAATCAAAATACCTGTGAAAACTACTCCAAATATTAATATAAATGCATATTTGTTGCTACAACGATGAAGCTAGTAAGGGGATGTCGGACTCAGAAAATCGTCATTTTTAATATTGTTTTCATAAATAAAAGAATAAATTTTTTTTAAATTCTGAACGCCATGCCCTTAGGCATATTTTGAACAGTATATTCAAATTTTTTCAGATTTTTAAATCCGTAATTTAAATCTGATTTTTGCGTTGAAAATTCATCCTTGTTTAGATCAATAATTACCGGTCGAAAATATTCACTTAATTATCATTAACAAAGTTATTTTTTCTGAAAAAATTAAAACGTCATACCCTCACTTTTGTTTAAAACTACCCATATGAATTTTTTTAGATTTTTAAATCGATATTTTTAACATAATTCTTAAGTAGAAAGGTGCAGTAGATCCCTGTAATTTGGGTCTGACATCCCTTTAACACAGTCATTCCAAAAAAATTCATGCAGTTAGGTTGGAGTAGTAAAAAAACATTTACACCTTTTTTAGTATCTATTAGCTCTTGTAAGATATCAAAAATAAATAAAGAAATAAATTATAAAACGTGATTGAATTTATTATTTCAACATGTATAAAGCTAGATTCTTAATTTTACAACCACTATAAAAATGAAGATACTAATCTGATTGCTATAAAAATATCAACATTACTTATTAAACGAATATACTAAATATGAAGAAAAAAGGGTAGTTCGAGGATCATGAGGTATCGTGCAACTTATATGTAAAATAAAACACAATATTTAAGGTTATTCAAATAAAATAGAATATTTACTAAAGGAAAAGTAAAATACCGACATTAAAAAATCCTAGTTTAAGTAGGAAAAAAATCTTGGTATTATTTAATTTAATAAATACAAATCTAAATATTACATCGTCAATTAATTATTATTTACATAATTTCGATCTCTTAACAACCCATGGAAACTCAATGGTTAATAAACATTTTGATGATAATTATTTACAATACTAAAGTAGATTTATATCGCGTGGCGTAAGTGTTCTCGTATAGATGGGTTTGAACTTGAATGTCGAACGAGAGTCGAGTCGAAAATCGAAGTTAGTCGTGATGAGGGTCGAAACGAGAAAGTTAAACTTCTGATTGTTCCAATACTCATTACTTCCGTACAATAAAATTAAATGCGTGAAAATTGAGTGGAAGGGCGCAAGAATTTTCTCCGATGTTTTTCCTTCGCCGATAATCAACAACGTCTTTAAATATTTTATTATCGCGCAGTGCTCCAGGAGTCGCTCGAAGGATTAAGGAAAACAGTTGCTCCTTCCAAGTGTTCTGAGTGGTTGACGCGTACGTACGTATTCACCACACAATCAAGAGCTCATTTATTGAGATATTTCTTTGTAAGAAATACGTATATTTTTTATAATAATAATAATGTTGATATTTTTATAGTAATCCTTCAGATTAGTATCATAATCTTATACATGCTTAAATATTAATTTTAATCACCTTTTTATAATTTATTTATTTATTTATTTTTAACAGCTTATAAGATTAGATAGATACTAAAAAAAAGGTTGTAGACGCTTTTTAATTACTCCAAGCTAACTGAACGAATTTTTGTGTAATGATCGTTCTAACAGATTCATCGTTGTAGGTAACAAATATGCATCTATATTAATATTTGGGGCATTATTCACAGATATTTTAATCAAGAGTGATCTTAAGGTTTAGATATAATCTGAAAAATTAGAAGCACTGAGTATAAAAAGTCATGTTTTAGACAGTATTTTTTTTTTCAGACTCCGGAGCAAATTTTCAAATTTTTACTATTTACGTCTCCGCGCGACTTAGGTGTATGAGAAGGATAAAGAGAGCGATAAGGTGTCTCGATTAATGTAAGCGTTGCATTGCAGCGCGGACGTTAGCTCGATGGTCAGAGTACGCACACATATACATGTATAACTAAAAGTATTTTTAATAAAAAATTCAGAAAATTTTACAAAAAAAAAATCATATCTATGTTTATAGTGAAAAATGCATCCTGTAGAGCTACGAATTAATGAAAAATGGGCATAAATGTAAAAAATTCTAAAAAAAAGCAACTTTGACCCTCTGTACTTATGAAAAACTAAAACTCATCCGAAATATATGCAGATTAAAAACTTAATATTACATATGTATACACATTATATACGTATCTATTTGTATAAAATTTCAATAATTATAGAAACAAAGGGTTAATTACGTTAATTGTACATATTTCAAAATCTTTTACATTTGATTTTGTTTTTGTACAATATTTTAAATAAGCAAAAATGAAATCTTGAAGAAACTGATAATTAACCTATAATTATACATCTATTCATTAAAATATAATTTATTTTTAGTAACAATTAATAAGAAAACTTAACATAATAATTGAAAAAATAAACTATAATAAATAAATATAAACGAAAAAATATAAAGTATTTTTTTTTACAGCTTTTACATAGAAACGTAAATTCACATCGGAGCTGTTACTAAAATGGCAACAGCTTCATGTGAATAACGTGTGAACATAGGGACGCATGTTTGGTATAGCGCGCATACGTAAAACTCAACTTCTTCGAATGTTAAGGGTAAGAAGGTTATAGGGGTTACTTCTAAAACATATTCCTACAAGATAGTTATATTCATTTTATTTTATCTAACATCTTCGATTTGGTAAAGAACCACCCGTATGTGTGGATACACAAATATAGGTAAATTATTTGAATGATTTAGGTTTATTTTTCAGACTTTTGTCAAATGATATAATGTGAGATGTGAGAAAATCAAGTACAAGTAAATAGTAATAAATTACTTATTAGAGAAGTTATATTTGCCACAAAAGTGTATTATTAATAGTTATAAAATTTTTATTTCATATTGTTAAAAACTGTTGATATAAATATTAATATGTTGACTTGCTAAATCCTTATTTTAAAATTTTACATCTTTATCGTTAACTGTTGATTTTACATATTATAAGTTTTTTTCTTGTAAAAATTGACTAAATATGTTTAAAACACATAATACTAATTTATAGATATCTACTAATACGTAGATTTACGAAATCAATAATTTCACTATTCTGATTAGTGAATGTTCACTAGATGTTAGTAGCCGGGTTTTCACAAAATTAATTAGTGATTATTCACTAGCTTTTAGTGAATTTTATAAAGAATAGGTTTTGATATATATATATTAAGTGTTAGCGACATGGGCATATTTATTAAAATATAATTTATTAAGACCGAACTAACCGCCAACATTTTCTATGAGATATGTGCGTGAATACTATTGATTATTGAACATAATCATAGAACATTATTGCATTTTTTACAATGAAAGATTAAATGATACTTAATGTATCGTCGCCTCCGAATAAAAACATTCTAACTCAGAAATCGCTTGGAAAATACGTTAACTCAGAATTCGTTTGGAGAACACGTTAACTCAGAAATCGCTTGGAGAACACGTTAACTCAGAATTCGCTTGGAGAACACGTCAACTCAAAAATCGCTTGGAAAACACGTTAACTCAGAATTCGTTTGGAGAACACGTTAACTCAGAATTCGTTTGGAGAACACGTTAACTCAGAAATCGCTTGGAGAACATGTTAACTCAGAAATCGCTTGGAAAACACGTTAACTCAAAATTCGCTTGGACAACACGTTAACTCAAAAATCGCTTGGAGAAGACTTTAACTCAAAAGTTGCTTGGAGAACACGTTAATTCAGAGGATGATTTTTGGCGCCTCGATTTAAGTTGGCACCACTGCCAAAAATTTTTAACAGTTCAAGAATAAATAAAAAAACTTTCATATATTTATACACGTATTTTTTTAAAATTTATCTAAGCGTTCTTATTATACACTAATGCGTTCTCCTAAAAAAGGTGGAAAATTCTTTAAATATTTAAGAAAATCGTAGAAATTAGTGTTTTCGATAACATTATGAAATCGATATGTATACGGGCTCTCCATAAATGTGTAAAAGTACATAAATTTATTTCTACTATAAATCGTAGAATAAATATTTGAAAGAATTGATATTGTGATGTGTTGATACTTTATTTTTATGAAATTGCATTATTTCATAATTATATTGTTTTTAATATTATTTAAATATTAAAAAATTTGCTTTGTTTAGTTTTTGCGATTATCTAAAAAATATTTTGTATGGGAGAAAGTTCAACTGTATTCCCCCTTGCGACGCAAAGTATACTATATATATACATATATACATATATATATATATATATATATATATATATATACATACATATTATAATTAAGTCAAAATTAAATTAATTATTTAAGTTAATTAATACAAAATTTAGCAGCATTGAATCAATTTAGAAATTCATATAATTAAGTAAGCTATTATCAAAGTGAACAGGGTGAATAGTTTTATTTAATAGAAAGTTGAACTTTCTCCCATACAAAATATTTTTTAGATAATCGCAAAAACTAAACAAAGCAAATTTTTAATATTTAAATAATATTAAAAACAATATAATTATGAAATAATGCAATTTCATAAAAATAAAGTACCAACAAATCACAATGTCAATTCTTTCAAATATTTATTCTATGTTTTATAGTTGAAATAAATTTATGTACTTTTACACATTTATGGAGAGCCCGTATACATATCGATTTCATAAAGTTATCGAAAACACTAATTTCTACGATTTTCTTAAATATTTAAAGAATTTTCCACCTTTTTAGGAGAACGCATTAGTGTATAATAAGAACGCTTAGAGAAATTAAAAAAAAAATACGTGTATAAATATATGAAAGTTTTTTTATTTATTCTTGAACTGTTAAAAATTTTTGGCAGTGGTGCCAACTTAAATCGAGTCGCCAAAAATCATCCTCTGAATTAACGTGTTCTCCAAGCAACTTTTGAGTTAAAGTCTTCTCCAAGCGATTTTTGAGTTAACGTGTTGTCCAAGCGAATTTTGAGTTAACGTGTTTTCCAAGCGATTTCTGAGTTAACATGTTCTCCAAGCGATTTCTGAGTTAACGTGTTCTCCAAACGAATTCTGCGTTAACGTGTTTTCCAAGCGATTTTTGAGTTGACGTGTTCTCCAAGCGAATTCTGAGTTAACGTGTTCTCCAAGCGATTTCTGAGTTAACGTGTTCTCCAAGCGAATTCTGAGTTAACGTATTTTCCAAGCGATTTCTGAGTTAGAATGTTTTTATTCGGAGGCGACGGTATATAAACTCATTGGGATGTTTTATCAAAAGTATTTTGCCAAATTGTATTGTACTAATTTAAGTCCTAAAAATCCACCATAACCCTTTTCCGCTTTATAGTAAATTCCTACACCAGACAAAGGTAGAGGAGTTCGTGAAGTAACCTTTTGCGAGTCAATGTAAGGAATTGTGTTTTGTCCTAAATCTTTCATCAAATCTGTCATTCCGAACTTTACGTACGAATTGTCATCAGAAAAGATATCGATGGTTTTTGACCTAATTGGATCTTCAGGGTTAGCGACGTACGTTTCTTTTCTGAAAAAATGTATGGCATTAGTATTAATAATAGAGTATAGTAATACCTTTTTTAAGCTTCAGTAACTTTTTATGCATGACTGTGAAGAAAAAATTGAGTAAATGTTACTAAAAGATGTGTGTTATATTTCACTGTAATTCAACATTCTAGTATAAATAAACAAATCTTTTTCACCTTTTATTGTCTATATAAGGCAAAAGAACATATTTTATTTTCAAACTCAAACTTAGAATGTTAGCTTGGCATGACAATAATATTTTTCTATCAACCATTAAGCAGCTTCTAATCAAATAGAATCTAGTCATGTTTTATACGTTTAATTTCACTAACACCTCTTGTGAAAATACAACGTATTATTTAACTTTTATTATATTATAGAAAAACTCACCTTTGCTCTTTCTTATTGTCATTCGAAACAAAACGCAATTTTTTAGTATTCAACTGCCCAGTGGAATAATCAAAAGGTGCTCCTATAATCTCCAATTTTAAATTGTCATCCACCTGTTTGAATCTTACGCCAACCACAACTTCGTTTTCTTTCAGTTTCAAAGTGTCCAGAAATACAGTATCTTGAGTGAAGGTAACAGTGTACACCAGATCATTTTTATAAAATGTTGTCACTGATCTATATTTTCTTTTAAACTGATTATCTCCACTTGCTTCTTCTAATACTTCGTAATCGTGAAAAGAAACGTTTCTGGATAATAAATATGCATTCGTAATTTCGCTTACATTTACCCATTCTGGAGTATCAATAATGGTTCCATTTGGTCCTAATGAACCTTCTTGTATCTGTATATAGAACGTGTAATTTCTTTGTACAAATCGCAGTCCCGTCACTACTCTGAAACGTAACAACGAATTCATTATTAATTTTTTTTAAATTATTTTATTTATTATTAAATTACTTAATTGTACTACTAAATTTAGTTGTACAGTAACCTATTAAATATGTAGGAATGCATTAAAGGTTTTAAACAATCGTAAATAGTGCATGTAACCATAAAAGTGTATAAAAGAATATATCATTACTTATTGTCTTGAATGTTTGCCATAACATTCTGCAAACTGAAGTGTCGATCCTCGAATCGATTAGGACTGACGCAGTTACAGAGACACGTGTAAGCAATGAGTGATATTGAACCGACACCTTGAGTATTGTCACAGGTAGCTTCTTCGTGTCCATATAAGAGACCATTTTTACTTTTCATCCATTCGTACCTGCGATCACTGTTTTCTGGCTTTCGAATTTTTCAAATTTTTATTAATTTACAAATTATAAGTGCATACAAATTACGGCAAATAAAATTGGTGTACTTACCGAATGACAAAATTGCATTTGTTTGTCTATAAATTTACATTGTTGCAATTGTCCTTCGCATATTTTTGATTGTGGTTGGTTTTGGCATGATAATGATTATAACACCTTACATACTGTCCTGATGTTTTTTCGCAAGAAGTAAATGGTACTTTCCAACCAGGTAAAGTTGTATCAAATTGATACACAAAGTATATTTGGAAAACTGGACCTAGTTTTAAATAGTTTGTTCCTATGGGATTAAAATAATTTACGAAATTATTAATGATATATTTTTAACACTTTTATGTTATTATTATGCTATTAAAAACCTTTTTTATATGTTCTTGGATTACACTTTGTAAAGTTCCGTAGACGCTGTTTTCATAAGAGTCGATACTTGTAAATATGTATTTGTAGTGAGTGAGAGAAAATGGTTGAATTCATTTTGCATGACGTACGCATAACTTTCTGCGATGAAGTATTATTTGATATAATATACGTAATTATATTTAGAGAGAACAAAATTAAGAGTTACCATTTTCAAAAGCTTCTCTAAGTTTAAAACTAAAAAGTACCAATAATAATCCTTTCATATGAGAAGTTATTACCGTGTCGTATAAACTATAAATTAACTGTTGCGGAGTTTGCTGCCTCAAACAAAGTATTTGAGACACCTGTAAAATGATAATTTTACTAAAATATGTACAATTTTAATCCCACATTTATAAATTTACTATGCACTAAATGTGTGACTCTCGTAAATTCATAGGGTATTCTATATATTTAAATACATATAAAAAGATTAGAGTAAATGACTTACCCACTTATGCTTTGCAATAATGTGAATAATACTTTCCCCTTTAATATCCTTTTGAATAAGAATGTTATGCATTCGTTGTATTGTAGATCTTAATTCTCCTAATCGGTGAGTCGTAGTATAGAAGGCATACTGTTTCAGGTATTTTGGTGAATAAACGTTTATAATTTTATATATATTTATAAAGACTAAATATAAATTATTAATATCCGCAACATACTCGGACAATATATCAGTTTTTTCAGTTAATTTGTCTCGTATTTGCTCGTTCAGCATTTCTTTGAGTTCGTGAAATCCTTCTCGAAAATCAGTAGATAAGGTGACTAATTTCTGAATTAATTCTAATTGACCGGCGCTTATATTCAGTGCTTGTGCAGTCTTTGGCATAATGCCACGTACTGCCTTTTCGACTTCTCGATATCCAGAAAAATATTCTGCTACAAGCGTGTAAGCGACTTTAGGAACTTTTGAATATATTCCACCTGACTCTGTTGCTGATTGAACTGATATTTTCGATGCCAAACAGCATTGTTGATATAGGCAACAAAATAATGCAACATAGTGAAATAGTAAAATGCGAAGCATATTATTCTATCTAGTTTATAGAACTGTTAAATCTTAGTTACACAACGATTGCACGAATTCTGAAAATGAAATTAATTTAAACAATTATTGATTTTGTATGACTTAAACAAATTGTAAGACATTCACTACCACTATTATCGAATTTGAAGTTTCGTTTGAAAGAACTTATATAAAAAAGGAATCTTTGCTTTATTTTATTTTTAGTTGTATCAAAGGGTACATAAGCGATAAATGTTAAGTTTAAAAAAAACATATGATATTTTATTAGTAATTTTTATAAAAATTTTTTTTTGTTTCTTTTATAATCTTACAAGTAGTTAATAGATTGAAGCTTAAGTTTTAAAAATCATATCTTCAGTGTTTTGGTATAGACGCTTGAGCCAGATTATCAAATTTTTGCATTACGTCTATCTTATTCCCGGAGAGAAAAATTGAATTTAATTACCCAGATGTTCGAGGTAAAATGTTGATATTTGCTTGTTTGTACAATTTTTATTCAGAATTTCATATAAAAATTGAGAATAACGTTAAAAATTTTATGATACCGGATAGTTAATTTTCCCATACGAGGCCGTTTCGAGCACGTATTTTGTTGTAGAACTTTCACCATACTGGCGCAATAATAATTTTTTTTAAATTAGACAGCTTTTATACAATTTTTTTCTTAGTGTGCATACGCTTGAACATGAAGTGAAATAACTATTTATTATAATCAATTGAATTTTAATTATTTTTAAGCCATTAGCCAACATTCATCCTCACAAACAATACTAAACATCTATTTAATCTAATTGATTTTATAAATCAGAGGTTGGGGCTTATAGCACTAGAAAATTACAAATCAAATTTTAATATTGCAATAAAATATGAATTTTACAGGCATTATCATTTTCTTGTAAGTAAACGAAAATTATATTTTGACATTATACTGATAAAGCTTATAAAATATTTAAAAAGGTTATTCGAGTATAGAATATTATTAAAGCACTTACATTAATAAATGTTTATTAATTTATTCTAATATATAATATAATAACATTGTTGTAATATGCGGAATGATGAATTGTAACAGATAAAAAGACTTCAAAGAAAAGAATATTTATAAGTGTACAAATATTAAAATTTATGATTTTAGATTATTATTACTATAATAGCTCACGATTTGTATGCACGTCCGTTCTACGTACTCTCGTATTGGTTTTATTATTTAGAATATTAATAATAATCTTTTTTATTATTTTAACGTCCCTTTATTCATGCCCCAAACTTAATGCTAATCAACGACGGAGTTCATACGATGTCTTTGAGAAGCACTCTGAAAATACAGTCCCTAATGGAATACAGAAAAAACTGACTTTTTTAGTATCTATTAGCTTTTGTAAGCTGTCAAAAATAAATAAAGAAATCAATTATAAAAAAGTGATTGAATTTATTATTTCATGTATAAAGCTAGATTCTTAATTTTACAACCACTATAAAAATTAAGATACTAATCTGATTGCTATAAAAGTATCAATATTACTTATTAAACGAATATACTAAATATGAAGAAAAAAGGGTAGTTCGAGGATCATGAGGTATCGTGCAACTTATATGTAAAATAAAACACAATATTTAAGGTTATTCAAATAAAATAGAATATTTACTAAAGTAAAAGCAAAATACCGACATTAATAAATCCCAGTTTAAGTAGGGAAAAGGTCTTGGTATTATTTAATTTAATATTGTAATTATTAAGATCATAAAATACAAATCTAAATATTACATCGTCGATTAATTATTATTTACATAATTCCGATCTCTTAACAACCCATGGAAACTCAATGGTTAATAAACGTCAAATATACTTATGCGCTATTCTCGCCGAGATTCCAATTCGTTGGTCCTCGCTGTGGTACGGGGGTTCGTCGCCCAGAAGATCCTTCACCATGGATACTTCTGGACGAGTGACGACTTCGCGTTCCTCTCTTGGAACTTACCGACAGCCGGTCATGAGAAAATTGATTCCTTAAACCTGGGGTTGGCAGTTATACAATTATCGTAGTACCCCGTCAACTTGGGACTCGTCGCTGCACATCTATCGCCGAACCATACGCTGACAGGCACAAGGATAACCGACAGTCCTACACAATATCTGTCACCTATTACACGAACACCTTATTTGGATGTATACTATACATGGAAAGCCGACCGCTGAGTAACTAAAACTCTTTGATTCACAGTTTAGAATAAGTTGTGCCAGAGTCTGTCGAGAAACGACACTATTCTTCCGAACGCCGAAATCGAAGTAACCCAGGTGTCGGTCAGACGACAACTCCCTCGTCTAACTAAATACACTATGATAAGAAGGGAGGGGGGATTCATTGCCCATTGGTTTCCATACATACCATCATGCGAATCGTATCAAACAACCTTTCATACCTCGGGACTCAATGATCATACATATGATAAAGAGTCGACTACGTTTATTAGCAGTAATAAACCTTGCATGTGCAAACTAATAAAATATGGAAAATACTCTATTTAACTATCGGGTAAAAGATTCCCGAGCCCGCTTGTACCTACTTGTTTTAACACGTTGTAACTTGAATATGTCTAAACTATGTATATTTAAAGAAAATTACATTCCTATATTCGAACTTGGGTGATAAACCGAAAATATGAAAGGTTTGGAAAATGACGGTAGTATTTCCCACTATACGAAGCGCATACTAGCGCGAACAAACACATTATTTGAATATCACAAAAACTTGTCACTGTTAATTAATCATATGATATGAGGTGATGGGGTCGTGAAATAAATTGAAAGTATTCCAATAGCATTAAAAGAATATATTTTTATGATAACTATTTACAATACTAAAGTAGATTTATATTTATGAATAGAGATATAGATAATAGTTGCGAGCGTTACGCGTGGCGTGAGTATTCTCGTATAGACGGGTTCGAACATGAATGTCGGAGAGTCGAGTCGAAAATCGGAGTTAGTCGTGACAAGGGTCGAAACGAGAATGTTAATTCTGATTTTTCGAATACTCATTACTTCCGTATAATAAAATGAAATACACGAAAATTGACTGGAAGGGCGCAAGAATTTTCTTCATTGTCGATAATCAACAACGTCTTTAATTATTTTATTATCGCATAGTGTTCCAGGAGTCGCTCAAAGGATTAAGAAAAAAACAGTTGCTCTTTCCGAGCGTTTAAAATGTGCCGAGTGGTTGACGCGTACGTACGTATTTACCACACAATCACAGGGCTCATTTATTGAGATATTTCTTTGTAAGAAGTACGTATCTTATTTATTATAATAATAATGTTTATGTTGATATTTTTATAGTAATCCTTCAGATTAGTATCATAATCTTATAGTGGTTGTAAAATTAAATCCAACATTATACATGCTTAAATATTAATTAATTTATCATATTAATTATTCATCATTTATAGACGCTTATTAATTACTCCAAGCTAACTGTATGAATTTTTGTGTAATGATCGTTCTAACAGATTCATCGTTGTAGGTAACAAATATGCATCTATATTAATATTTGGGGCATTATTTGCAGATATTTTAATCAAGAGTGATCTTAAGGTTTAGATATAATCTGAAAAATTAGAAGCACTGAGTATAAAAAGTCATGTTTTAGACAGTATTTTTTTTTCAGACTCCGGAGCAAATTTTCAAATTTTTACTACTTAAGATTTAAATGACATACAAGAGTGAGATAGCACACATATACATGTATAACTAAAAGTATTTTTAATAAAAAATTCGAAATGTTAACAAAAAAAAACTCATATCTAGTTTATAGTGAAAAATGCATCCTGTAGGAGCTACGAATTAATGAAAATGGGCATAAATGTAAAAAATTCTAAAAAAAGCAACTTTGACCCTCTGTAACTTATGAAAAACTAGTGGTACTTCTAAACATTCCTACAGATAGTATATTCATTTTATTTTATCTACCATCTCGATTTGGTAAAGACCACCCGTATTGTGGAATACACAAATATAGGTAAATATTTGAATGATTTAGGTTTATTTTTCAGACTTTTGTCAAATGATATAATGTAGATGTTGAGAAAAATCAAGTACAAGTAAATAGTAATAAATTACTTATTTAGAGAAGTTATATTTGCCACAAAAAGTGTATTATTAATAGTTATAAAATTTTTATTTCATATTGTTAAAAACTGTTGATATAATATTAATATGTTGACTTGCTAAATCCTTATTTTAAAATTTTTACATCATTATCGTTAACTGTTGATTTTACATATTATAAGTTTTTTTCTTGTAAAAATTGACTAAATGTGTTTAAAACACATAATACTAATTTATAGATATCTACTAATTCATAGATTTACGAAATCAATAATTTCACTACTTTGATTAGTGAATGTTCACGTAATATATATTTATCGCAAATAGTATTATAATTTACAATAATATACCAGTAGGTCATGCTATTGAAATTGATAATTCATATACTAATATAACGTGAATATTTATTGTTCATACACATCGTTATGCATTATTATATTGAACAATGAAATATTAATTAATAATTACTATTTACGAACTGATGGCAGAAAATACTAATTTGTTACAATGCGCCTTTTTAAAAATATGTTGCCAAATTGTAATGTACTAATTTAAGTCCTAAAAATCCACCGAAACCCTTTTCTGCTTTATAGTAAATTCCTACACCAGACAAAGGTAGAGGAGTTCGTGAAGTAACCTTTTGTGCGTCGATGTAAGGAATCGTGTTTTGTCCTAAATCTTTTGCCAAATCTGTCATTCCGAACTTTACGTACGAATTGTCATCAGAAAAGATATCGATGGTTTTTGACCTAATTGGATCTTCAGGGTTAGCGACGTACGTTTCTTTTCTGAAAAAATGTATGGCATTAGTATTAATAATAGAGTATAGTAATACCTTTTTTAAGCTTCAGTAACTTTTTATGCATGACTGTGAAGAAAAATTGAGTAAATGTTACTAAAAGATGTGTGTTATATTTCACTGTAATTCAACATTCTAGTATAAATAAACAAATCTTTTTCACCTTTTATTGTCTATATAAGGCAAAAGAACATATTTTATTTTCAAACTCAAACTTAGAATGTTAGCTTGGCATGACAATAATATTTTTCTATCAACCATTAAGCAGCTTTCTAATCAAATAGAATCTAGTCATGTTTTATACGTTTAATTTCACTAACACCTCTTGTGAAAATACAACGTATTATTTAACTTTATTATATTATAGAAAAACTCACCTTTGCTCTTTCTTATTGTCATTCGAAACAAAACGCAATTTTTGTAGTATTCAACTGCCCAGTGGAATAATCAAAAGGTGCTCCTATAATCTCCAATTTTAAATTGTCATCCACCTGTTTGAATCTTACGCCAACCACAACTTCGTTTTCTTTCAGTTTCAAAGTGTCCAGAAATACAGTATCTTGAGTGAAGGTAACAGTGTACACCAGATCATTTTTATAAATGTTGTCACTGATCTATATTTTCTTTTAAACTGATTATCTCCACTTGCTTCTTCTAATACTTCGTAATCGTGAAAAGAAACGTTTCTGGATAATAAATATGCATTCGTAATTTCGACTTACATTTACCCATTCTGGATGTATCAATTAATGGTTCCATTTGGTCCTAATGAACCTTCTTGTATCTGTATATAGAACGTGTATTTCTTTGTACAAATCGCAGTCCCGTCACTACTCTGAAACGTAACAACGAATTCATTATTAATTTTTTTAAATTATTTTATTTATTATTAAATTACTTAATTGTACTACTAAATTTAGTTGTACAGTAACCTATTAAATATGTAGGAATGCATTAAAGGTTTTAAACAATCGTAAATAGTGCATGTAACCATAAAAGTGTATAAAAGAATATATCATTACTTATTGGTCTTGAATGTTTGCCATAACATTCTGCAAACTGAAGTGTCGATCCTCGAATCTGATTAGGACTGACGCAGTTACAGAGACACGTGTAAGCAATGAGTGATATTGAACCGACACCTTGAGTATTGTCACAGGTAGCTTCTTCGTGTCCATATAAGAGACCATTTTTACTTTTCATCCATTCGTACCTGCGATCACTGTTTTCTGGCTTTCGAATTTTTCAAATTTTTATTAATTTAACAAATTATAAGTGCATACAAATTACGGCAAATAAAATTGGTGTACTTACCGAATGACAAAATTGCATTTGTTTGTCTATAAATTTACATTGTTGCAATTGTCCTTCGCATATTTTTGATTGTGGTTGGTTTTGGCATGATAATGATTTATAACACCTTACATACTGTCCTGATGTTTTTTCGCAAGAAGTAAATGGTACTTTCCAACCAGGTAAAGTTGTATCAAATTGATACACAAAGTATATTTGGAAAACTGGACCTAGTTTTAAATAGTTTGTTCCTATGGGATTAAAATAATTTACGAAATTATTAATGATATATTTTTAACACTTTTATGTTATTATTATGCTATTAAAAACCTTTTTTATATGTTCTTGGATTACATTTGTAAAGTTCCGTAGACGCTGTTTTCATAAGAGTCGATACTTGTAATATGTATTTGTAGTGAGTGAGAGAAAATGGTTGAATTCATTTTGCATGACGTACGCATAACTTTCTGCGATGAAGTATTATTTGATATAATATACGTAATTATATTTAGAGAGAACAAAATTAAGAGTTACCATTTTCAAAAGCTTCTCTAAGTTTAAAACTAAAAAGTACCATAATAATCCTTTCATATGAGAAGTTATTACCGTGTCGTATAAACTATAAATTAACTGTTGCGGAGTTTGCTGCCTCAAACAAAGTATTTGAGACACCTGTAAAATGATAATTTTTACTAAAATATGTACAATTTTAATCCCACATTTATAAATTTACTATGCACTAAATGTGTGACTCTCGTAAATTCATAGGGTATTCTATATATTTAAATACATATAAAAAGATTAGAGTAAATGACTTACCCACTTATGCTTTGCAATAATGTGAATAATACTTTCCCCTTTAATATCCTTTTGAATAAGAATGTTATGCATTCGTTGTATTGTAGATCTTAATTCTCCTAATCGGTGAGTCGTAGTATAGAAGGCATACTGTTTCAGGTATTTTGGTGAATAAACGTTTATAATTTTATATATATTTATAAAGACTAAATATAAATTATTAATATCCGCAACATACTCGGACAATATATCAGTTTTTTCAGTTAATTTGTCTCGTATTTGCTCGTTCAGCATTTCTTTGAGTTCGTGAAATCCTTCTCGAAAATCAGTAGATAAGGTGACTAATTTCTGAATTAATTCTAATTGACCGGCGCTTATATTCAGTGCTTGTGCAGTCTTTGGCATAATGCCACGTACTGCCGTTTTCGACTTCTCGATATCCAGAAAAATATTCTGCTACAAGCGTGTAAGCGACTTAGGAACTTTTGAATATATTCCACCCTGACTCTGTTGCTGATTGAACTGATATTTTCGATGCCAAACAGCATTGTTGATATAGGCAACAAAATAATGCAACATAGTGAAATAGTAAAATGCGAAGCATATTATTCTATCTAGTTTATAGAACTGTTAAATCTTAGTTACACAACGATTGCACGAATTCTGAAAATGAAATTAATTTAAACAATTATTGATTTTGTATGACTTAAACAAATTGTAAGACATTCACTACCACTATTATCGAATTTGAAGTTTCGTTTGAAAGAACTTATATAAAAAAGGAATCTTTGCTTATTTTATTTTTAGTTGTATCAAAGGGTACATAAGCGATAAATGTTAAGTTTAAAAAAAAACATATGATATTTTATTAGTAATTTTTATAAAAATTTTTTTTGTTTCTTTATAATCTTACAAGTAGTTAATAGATTGAAGCTTAAGTTTTAAAATCATATCTTCAGTGTTTTGGTATAGACGCTTGAGCCAGATTATCAAATTTTTGCATTACGTCTATCTTATTCCCGGAGAGAAAATTGAATTTAATTACCCCAGATGTTCGAGGTAAAATGTTGATATTTGCTTGTTTGTACAATTTTTATTTCAGAATTTCATATAAAAATTGAGAATAACGTTAAAAATTTTATGATACCGGATAGTTAATTTTCCCATACGAGGCCGTTTCGAGCACGTATTTTGTTGTAGAACTTTCACCATACTGGCGCAATAATAATTTTTTTTAAATTAGACAGCTTTTATACAATTTTTTTCTTAGTGTGCATACGCTTGAACATGAAGTGAAATAACTATTTATTATAATCAATTGAATTTTAATTATTTTTAAGCCATTAGCCAACATTCATCCTCACAAACAATACTAAACATCTATTTAATCTAATTGATTTTATAAATCAGAGGTTGGGGCTTATAGCACTAGAAAATTACAAATCAAATTTTAAATATTGCAATAAAATATGAATTTTACAGGGCATTATCATTTTCTTGTAAGTAAACGAAAATTATATTTTGACATTATACTGATAAAGCTTATAAAAATATTTAAAAAGGTTATTCGAGTATAGAATATTATTAAAGCACTTACATTAATAAATGTTTATTAATTTATTCTAATATAATATATATAATAACATTGTTGTAATATGCGGAATGATGAATTGTAACAGATAAAAAGACTTCAAAGAAAAGAATATTTATAAGTGTACAAATATTAAAATTTATGATTTAGATTATTATACTATAATAGCTCACGATTTGTATGCACGTCCGTTCTACGTACTCTCGTATTGGTTTTATTATTTAGAATATTAATAATAATCTTTTTTATTATTTAACGTCCCTTATTCATGCCCCAAACTTAATGCTAATCAACGACGGAGTTCAGTACGATGTCTTTGAGAAGCACTCTGAAAATACAGTCCCTAATGGAATACAGAAAAAACTGACTTTTTTAGTATCTATTAGCTTTGTAAGCTGTCAAAAATAAATAAGAAATCAATTATAAAAAAGTGATTGAATTTATTATTTCATGTATAAAGCTAGATTCTTAATTTTACAACCACTATAAAAATTAAGATACTAATCTGATTGCTATAAAAGTATCAATATTACTTATTAAACGAATATACTAAATATGAAGAAAAAAGGGTAGTTCGAGGATCATGAGGTATCGTGCAACTTATATGTAAAATAAAACACAATATTTAAGGTTATTCAAATAAAATAGAATATTACTAAAGTAAAAGCAAATACCGACATTAATAATCCCAGTTTAAGTAGGGAAAAGGTCTTGGTATTATTTAATTTAATATTGTAATTATTAAGATCATAAAATACAATCTAAATATTACATCGTCGATTAATTATTATTTACATAATTCCGATCTCTTAACAACCCATGGAAACTCAATGGTTAATAAACGTCAAATATACTTATGCGCTAGTCTCGCCGAGATTCCAATTCGTTGGTCCTCGCTGTGGTACGGGGGTCGTCGCCCAGAAGATCCTTCACCATGGATACTTCTGGACGAGTGACGACTTCGCGTTCCTCTCTTGGAACTTACCGACAGCCGGTCATGAGAAAATTGATTCCTTAAACCTGGGGTTGGCAGTTATACAATTATCGTAGTACCCCGTCAACTTGGGACTCGTCGCTGCACATCTATCGCCGAACATACGCTGACAGGCACAAGGATAACCGACAGTCCTACACAATATCTGTCACCTATTACACGAACACCTTATTTGGATGTATACTATACATGGAAAAGCCGACCGCTGAGTAACTAAAACTCTTTGATTCACAGTTTAGAATAAGTTGTGCCAGAGTCTGTCGAGAAACGACACTATTCTTCCGAACGCCGAAATCGAAGTAACCCAGGTGTCGGTCAGACGACAACTCCCTCGTCTAACTAAAGTACACTATGATAAGAAGGGAGGGGGGATTCATTGCCCATTGGTTTCCATACATACCATCGTGCTAATCGTATCAAACAACCTTTCATACCTCGGGACTCAATGATCATACATATGATAAAGAGCGACTACGTTTATTAGCAGTAATAAACCTTGCATGTGCAAACTAATAAAATATGGAAATATCCTCTATTTAACTATCGGGTAAAAGATTCCCGAGCCCGCTTGTACCTACTTGTTTTAACACGTTGTAACTTGAATATGTCTAAACTATGTAATTTTAAAGAAATTACATTCCTATATTCGAACTTGGGTGATAAACCGAAAATATGAAAGGTTGGAAAATGACGGTAGTATTTCCCACTATACGAAGCGCATACTAGCGCGAACAAACACATATTTGAATATCACAAAAACTTGTCACTGTTAATTAATCATATGATATGAGGTGATGGGGTCGTGAAATAAATTGAAAGTATTCCAATAGCATTAAAAGAATATATTTTTATGATAACTATTTACAATACTAAAGTAGATTTATATTTATGAATAGAGATATAGATAATAGTTGCGAGCGTTACGCGTGGCGTGAGTATTCTCGTATAGACGGGTTCGAACATGAATGTCGGAGAGTCGAGTCGAAAATCGGAGTTAGTCGTGACAAGGGTCGAAACGAGAATGTTAATTCTGATTTTTCGAATACTCATTACTTCCGTATAATAAAATGAAATACACGAAAATTGACTGGAAGGGCGCAAGAATTTCTTCATTGTCGATAATTCAACAACGTCTTTAATTATTTTATTATCGCATAGTGTTCCAGGAGTCGCTCAAGGATTAAAGAAAAAAACAGTTGCTCTTTCCCGAGCGTTTAAAATGTGCCGAGTGGTTGACGCGTACGTACGTATTTACCACACAATCACAGGGCTCATTTATTGAGATATTTCTTGTAAGAAGTACGTATCTTATTTATTATATAATAATGTTTATGTTGATATTTTTATAGTAATCCTTCAGATTAGTATCATAATCTTATAGTGGTTGTAAAATTAAAATCCAACATTATACATGCTTAAATATTAATTAATTTTATCATATTAATTATTCATCATTATAGACGCTTATTAATTACTCCAAGCTAACTGTATGAATTTTTGTGTAATGATCGTTCTAACAGATTCATCGTTGTAGGTAACAAATATGCATCTATATTAATATTTGGGGCATTATTTGCAGATATTTTAATCAAGAGTGATCTTAAGGTTTAGATATAATCTGAAAAATAGAAGCACTGAGTATAAAAAGTCATGTTTTAGACAGTATTTTTTTTCAGACTCCGGAGCAAATTTTCAAATTTTTACTACTTAAGATTTAAATGACATACAAGAGTGAGATAGCACACATATACATGTATAACTAAAAGTATTTTTAATAAAAAAATTCAGAAAATTTTACAAAAAAAAATCATATCTATGTTTATAGTGAAAAATGCTTCCCCTAGGAGTTACAAATTAATGAAAATGTGCATAAATGTAAAAAAAATCTAAAAAAAAGCCACTTTGACCCACTGTAACTTAAAGAAACGGCCCTTAAAAAATCTGTGCGAAACTACTGGATATCTCTAGAACATATTCCCTACAATATAGCAATATTCATTTTATTTTCTCTATCATCTTCGATTTGGTAATAACCACCCGTATATGTGAATACACAACTATAGGTAAAATATTTGAATGATTTAGGTTTATTTTTCAGACTTTTATCAAATTGATATAATGTGAGATGTGAGAGAAAATCAACTACAGTAACTACAAGTAATAAATTACTTATATTATAGAGAAGTTATATTGCCACAATAAGTGTATTATTAATATTATAAAATTTTTATTTCATATTGTTAAAAACGGTTGATATAAATATTAATATGTTGACTTGCTAATCCTTATTTTAAAATTTTTACATCATTATCGGTTAACTGTTGATTTTACATATTATAAGTTTTTTCTTGTAAAAATTGGACTAAATGTTTTAAAAACACATAATACTAATTTATAGATATCTACTAATTCATAGATTTACGAAAATCAATAATTTCACATACTTTGATTAGTGAATGTTCACGTAATATATATTTATCGCAAATAGTATTATAATTTACAATATATACCATAGGGTCATGCTAGTTGAAATTGATAATTCATACTAATATACGTGAATATTTATTGTTCATACACATCGTTATGCATTATTAATATTTGAACAATGAAATATTAATTAATAAGTACTATTACGAACTGATGCAGAAAATACTAATTTGTTACAATGCGCCTTTTAAAATATGTTGCCAAATTGTAATGTACTAATTTAAGTCCTAAAAAATCCACCGAAACCCTTTTCTGCTTTAATAGTAAATTCCTACACCAGACAAGGTAGAGGAGTCTGTGAAATAACTTTTTGCGCGTCGATGTAAGGAATCGTGTTTTGTCCTAAATCTTTTGCCAAAGCTGTCATTCCGAACTTTACGTACGAATTGTCATCAGAAAAATATCGATGGTTTTTGACCTAATTGATCTTCAGGGTTACGGCGTAGGTTTCTTTCTGAAAAAAAAAAAAATGGTTGGGGCTTAGTATTAATATAGAGGTATAGTAATACCTTTTTTAAGCTTCATAACTTTTTAATGCATGACTGTGAAGAAAGGATTGAGTAAATGTTACTAAAAGATGTGTGTGTATAGTTCCGGTAATTCAACACTCTAGTATAATAAACAAATCTTTTTCACTTTTATTGCCTATATAAGGCAAAAGAACATATTTTAATTTTCAAACTCAAACTTAGAAGTTAGCTTGGCATGACAATAATATTTTCTATCAACCATTAAGCAGTTTCTAATCAAATAGATCTAGTCATGTTTTATACGTTTAATTTTCACTAACACCTCTTGTGAAAATTACAACGTATTATTTAACTTTTATTATATTATAGAAAAACTCCCTTTGCTCTCTCTTATTGTCATTAGAAAACAAAACGCAATTTTTAGTATTTAACTGCCCAGTGGAATAATCAAAAGGTGCTCCTATAATCTCCATTTTAAATATCATCCACCTGTTTAAATCTTACGCCAACGACTACTCTTTTTTGTTTAGTTGCAAAGTGTCCAAAAATACGGTATCTTGAGTGAAAGATAACAGTGTACACCAAGTCATGTCTGTATTATATTGTTATCACTGAATCATATTTTTTTTATAATAAGTATTGCGACTTGCTTTTTTCTATAAATTTGGTAATAGTGAGCACGAAACGTTTTTGGATAACAAATATGGCATTCGATATTTCATTTACTTCTACCCATTCAGGTGTGTCAGTTATGGTTCCATTTGGCCCTAATAAACCTTGCTGTATCTGTATATAAAAAGTGTAATTCCTTTTTACAATCGCAGTCCTGTCACTACTCGAAACGTAACAACGAATTCATTGTTATTTTTTTAAAAATTATTTTATTTATTATTAAATTATTATTGATGCAATATTTATAATACGTATAGCGAATGCTTACTTTTACTACTTAATTTAGTTGAACAGTAATAATTTAAATATGTAGGAAAGTATTAAAGGTTTTAAACAACATAAATAGTGCATGTAACCATAAAAGTATGTAAAAGAATATATCATTACTTATTGTCTTGAATGTTTGCCATAACATTCTGCAAACTGAAGTGTCGATCCTCGAATTGATTAGGACTGACGCAGTTACAGAGACACGTGTAAGCAATGAGTGATATTGAACCGACACCTTGAGTATTGTCACAGGTAGCTTCTTCGTGTCCATATAAGAGACCATTTTTACTTTTCATCCATTCGTACCTGCGATCACTGTTTTCTGGCTTTCGAATTTTTCAAATTTTTATTAATTTACAAATTATAAGTGCATACAAATTACGGCAAATAAAATTGGTGTACTTACCGAATGACAAAATTGCATTTGTTTGTCTATAAATTTACATTGTTGCAATTGTCCTTCGCATATTTTTGATTGTGGTTGGTTTTGGCATGATAATGATTTATAACACCTTACATACTGTCCTGATGTTTTTTCGCAAGAAGTAAATGGTACTTTCCAACCAGGTAAAGTGTATCAAATTGATACACAAAGTATATTTGGAAAACTGGACCTAGTTTTAATAGTTTTGTTCATGGGATTAAAATAATTTACGAAATTATTAATGATATTATTTTTAACACTTTTATGTTATTTTATGCTATTAAAAACCTTTTTTTTATGTTCTTGGATTACATTTGTAAGTTCCGTAGACGCTGTTTTCATAAGAGTCGATACTTGTAAATATGTATTTGGTGAGTGAGAGAAAATGGTTGAATTCATTTTGCATGACGTACGCATAACTTTCTGCGATAAGTATTATTTTGATAAATAACGTAATTATATTTAGAGAGAACAAAATTAAGAGTTACCATTTTCAAAAGCTTCTCTAAGTTTAAAACTAAAAAGTACCAATAAAATCCTTTCATATGAGAAGTTATTACCGTGTCGTATAAACTATAAAAATTAACTGTTGCGGAGTTTGCTGCCTCAAACAAAGTATTTGAGACACCTGTAAAGATGATAATTTACTAAAATATGTACAAATTTTAAATCCCACATTTATAAATTTACTATGCACTAATGTGTGACTCTCGTAAATTCATAGGGTATTCTATATATTTAAATTACATATAAAAAGATTAGAGTAAATGACTTACCCACTTATGCTTTGGCAATAATGTGAATAATACTTTTCCCTTTAATATCCTTTTGAATAAGAATGTTATGCATTCGTTGTTTATTGTAGATTTAATTACTCCTAATCGGTGAGTCGTAGTATAGAAGGCATACTGTTTCAGGTATTTTGGTGAATAAACGTTTATAATTTTATATATATTTATAAAGACTAAATATAATTATTATATCCGCAACATACTCGGACAATATATCAGGTTTTTTCAGTTAATTTGTCTCGTATTTGCTCGTTCAGCATTTCTTTGAGTTCGTGAAATCCTTCTCGAAAATCAGTAGATAAGGTGACTAATTTCTGAATTAATTCTAATTGACCGGCGCTTATATTCAGTGCTTGTGCAGTCTTTGGCATAATGCCACGTACTGCCTTTTCGACTTCTCGATATCCAGAAAAATATTCTGCTACAAGCGTGTAAGCGACTTTAGGAACTTTTGAATATATTCCACCTGACTCTGTTGCTGGGATGAACTGATATTTTCGATGCCAAACAGCATTGTTGATATAGGCAACAAAATAATGCAACATAGTGAAATAGTAAAATGCGAAGCATATTATTCTATCTAGTTTATAGAACTGTTAAATCTTAGTTACACAACGATTGCACGAAATTACTGAAAATGAAAATTAATTTAAACAATTATTGATTTTGTATGACTTAAACAAAATTGGTAAGACATTCACTACCACTATTATCGAATTTGAAGTTTCGTTTGAAAGAACTTATATAAAAAAGGAATCTTGCTTTATTTTATTTTTAGTTGTACAAAGGGTACATAAAGCGATAAATGTTAAGTTTAAAAAAAACATATGATATTTTATTAGTAATTTTATAAAAATTTTTTTTTGTGTTCTTTTATAATCTTACAAGTAGTTATAGATTGAAGCTTAAGTTTTAAAAATCATATCTTCAGTGTTTTGGTATAGACGCTTGAGCCAGATTATCAAATTTTTGCATTACGTCTATCTTAGTCCCGGAGAGAAAAATTGAATTTAATTACCCAGATGTTCGAGGTAAAATGTTGATATTTGCTTGTTTGTACAATTTTTATTCAGAATTTCATATAAAAATTGAGAATAACGTTAAAAATTTTATGATACCGGATAGTTAATTTTCCCATACGAGGCCGTTTCGAGCACGTATTTTGTTGTAGAACTTTCACCATACTGGCGCAATAATAATTTTTTTTAAATTAGACAGCTTTTATACAATTTTTTTCTTAGTGTGCATACGCTTGAACATGAAGTGAAATAACTATTTATTATAATCAATTGAATTTTAATTATTTTTAAGCCATTAGCCAACATTCATCCTCACAAACAATACTAAACATCTATTTAATCTAATTGATTTTATAAATCAGAGGTTGGGGCTTATAGCACTAGAAAAATTACAAATCAAATTTTAATATTGCAATAAAATATGAATTTTACAGGCATTATCATTTTCTTGTAAGTAAACGAAAATTATATTTTGACATTATACTGATAAAGCTTATAAAAATATTTAAAAAGGTTATTCGAGTATAGAATATTATTAAAGCACTTACATTAATAAATGTTTATTAATTTATTCTAATATATAATATATAATAACATTGTTGTAATATGCGGAATGATGAATTGTAACAGATAAAAGACTTCAAAGAAAAGAATATTTATAAGTGTACAAATATTAAATTATGATTTTAGATTATTATTACTATAATAGCTCACGATTTGTATGCACGTCCGTTCTACGTACTCTCGTATTGGTTTTATTATTTAGAATATTAATAATATCTTTTTTATTATTTTAACGTCCCTTTATTCATAGCCCCAAACTTAATGCTAATCAACGACGGAGTTCATACGATGGTCTTTGAGAAGCACTCTGAAATACAGTCCCTAATGGAATACAGAAAAAACTGACTTTTTAGTATCTATTAGCTTTTGTAAGCTGTCAAAAATAAATAAGAAATCAATTATAAAAAAGTGATTGAATTTATTATTTCATGTATAAAGCTAGATTCTTAATTTTACAACCACTATAAAAATTAAGATACTAATCTGATTGCTATAAAAGTATCAATATTACTTATTAAACGAATATACTAAATATGAAGAAAAAAGGGTATTTCGAGGATCATGAGGTATCGTGCAACTTATATGTAAAATAAAACACAATATTTAAGGTTATTCAAATAAAATAGAATATTTACTAAAGTAAAAGCAAAATACCGACATTAATAAATCCCAGTTTAAGTAGGGAAAGGTCTTGGGTATTATTTAATTTAATATTGTAATTATTAAGATCATAAAATACAAATCTAAATATTACATCGTCGATTAATTATTATTTACATAATTCCGATCTCTTAACAACCCATGGAAACTCAATGGTTAATAAACGTCAATATACTTATGCGCTATTCTCGCCGAGATTCCAATTCGTTGGTCCTCGCTGTGGTACGGGGGTTCGTCGCCCAGAAGATCCTTCACCATGGATACTTCTGGACGAGTGACGACTTCGCGTTCCTCTCTTGGAACTTACCGACAGCCGGTCATGAGAAAATTGATTCCTTAAACCTGGGGTTGGCAGTTATACAATTATCGTAGTACCCCGTCAACTTGGGACTCGTCGCTGCACATCTATCGCCGAACCATACGCTGACAGGCACAAGGATAACCGACAGTCCTACACAATATCTGTCACCTATTACACGAACACCTTATTTGATGTATACTATACATGGAAAGCCGACCGCTGAGTAACTAAAACTCTTTGATTCACAGTTTAGAATAAGTTGTGCCAGAGTCTGTCGAGAAACGACACTATTCTTCCGAACGCCGAAATCGAAGTAACCCAGGTGTCGGTCAGACGACAACTCCCTCGTCTAACTAAATACACTATGATAAGAAGGGAGGGGGGATTCATTGCCCATTGGTTTCCATACATACCATCGTGCTAATCGTATCAAACAACCTTTCATACCTCGGGACTCAATGATCATACATATGATAAAGAGTCGACTACGTTTATTAGCAGTAATAAACCTTGCATGTGCAAACTAATAAAATATGGAAAATACTCTATTTAACTATCGGGTAAAAGGATTCCGAGCCCGCTTGTACCTACTTGGTTTAACACGTTGTAACTTGAATATGTCTAAACTATGTATATTTAAAGAAAATTACATTCCTATATTCGAACTTGGTGATAAACCGAAAATATGAAAGGTTTGGAAAATGACGGTAGTATTTCCCACTATACGAAGCGCATACTAGCGCGAACAAACACATTATTTGAATATCACAAAAACATTGTCACTGTTAATTAATCATATGATATGAGGTGATGGGGTCGTGAAATAATATTGAAAGTATTCCAATAGCATTAAAAGAATATATTTTTATGATAACTATTTACAATACTAAGTAGATTTATATTTATGAATAGAGATATAGATAATAGTTGCGAGCGTTACGCGTGGCGTGAGTATTCTCGTATAGACGGGTTCGAACATGAATGTCGGAGAGTCGAGTCGAAAATCGGAGTTAGTCGTGACAAGGGTCGAAACGAGAATGTTAATTCTGATTTTTCGAATACTCATTACTTCCGTATAATAAAATGAAATACACGAAAATTGACTGGAAGGGCGCAAGAATTTTCTTCATTGTCGATAATCAACAACGTCTTTAATTATTTTATTATCGCATAGTGTTCCAGGAGTCGCTCAAAGGATTAAGAAAAAAACAGTTGCTCTTTCCGAGCGTTTAAAATGTGCCGAGTGGTTGACGCGTACGTACGTATTTACCACACAATCACAGGGCTCATTTATTGAGATATTTCTTTGTAAGAAGTACGTATCTTATTTATTATAATAATAATGTTTATGTTGATATTTTTATAGTAATCCTTCAGATTAGTATCATAATCTTATAGTGGTTGTAAAATTAAAATCCAACATTATACATGCTTAAATATTAATTAATTTATCATATTAATTATTCATCATTTATAGACGCTTATTAATTACTCCAAGCTAACTGTATGAATTTTTGTGTAATGATCGTTCTAACAGATTCATCGTTGTAGGTAACAAATATGCATCTATATTATATTTGGGGCATTATTTTGCAGATATTTTAATCAAGAGTGATCTTAAGGTTTAGATATATCTGAAAAATTAGAAGCACTGAGTATAAAAGTCATGTTTTAGACAGTATTTTTTTTTCAGACTCCGGAGCAAATTTTCAAATTTTTACTACTTAAGATTTAAATGACATACAAGAGTGAGATAGCACACATATACATGTATAACTAAAAGTATTTTTAATAAAAAATTCAGAAAATTTTACAAAAAAAAATCATATCTATGTTTATAGTGAAAAATGCTTCCCCTAGGAGTTACAAATTAATGAAAATGTGCATAAATGTAAAAAAAATCTAAAAAAAGCCACTTTGACCCACTGTAACTTAAAGAAACGGCCCTTAAAAAATCTGTGCGAAACTACTGGATATCTCTAGAACATATTCCTACAATATAGCAATATTCATTTTATTTTCTCTATCATCTTCGATTTGGTAAATAACCACCCGTATATGTGAATACACAACTATAGGTAAAATATTTGAATGATTTAGGTTTATTTTTCAGACTTTTATCAAATGATATAATGTGAGATGTGAGAGAAAATCAACTACAGTAACTACAAGTAATAAATTACTTATATTATAGAGAAGTTATATTTGCCACAATAAGTGTATTATTAATAGTTATAAAATTTTTATTTCATATTGTTAAAAACTGTTGATATAAATATTAATATGTTGACTTGCTAAATCCTTATTTTAAAATTTTTACATCATTATCGTTAACTGTTGATTTTACATATTATAAGTTTTTTTCTTGTAAAAATTGACTAAATGTGTTTAAAACACATAATACTAATTTATAGATATCTACTAATTCATAGATTTACGAAATCAATAATTTCACTACTTTGATTAGTGAATGTTCACGTAATATATATTTATCGCAAATAGTATTATAATTTACAATAATATACCAGTAGGTCATGCTATTGAAATTGATAATTCATATACTAATATAACGTGAATATTTATTGTTCATACACATCGTTATGCATTATTATATTGAACAATGAAATATTAATTAATAATTACTATTTACGAACTGATGGCAGAAAATACTAATTTGTTACAATGCGCCTTTTTAAAAATATGTTGCCAAATTGTAATGTACTAATTTAAGTCCTAAAAATCCACCGAAACCCTTTTCTGCTTTATAGTAAATTCCTACACCAGACAAAGGTAGAGGAGTCTGTGAAATAACTTTTTGCGCGTCGATGTAAGGAATCGTGTTTTGTCCTAAATCTTTTGCCAAATCTGTCATTCCGAACTTTACGTACGAATTGTCATCAGAAAAGATATCGATGGTTTTTGACCTAATTGGATCTTCAGGGTTAGCGGCGTAGGTTTCTTTTCTGAAAAAATGTTTGGCATTAGTATTAATAATAGAGTATAGTAATACCTTTTTTAAGCTTCAGTAACTTTTTATGCATGACTGTGAAGAAAGGATTGAGTAAATGTTACTAAAAGATGTGTGTTATATTTCACTGTAATTCAACACTCTAGTATAAATAAACAAATCTTTTTCACCTTTTATTGCCTATATAAGGCAAAAGAACATATTTTATTTTCAAACTCAAACTTAGAATGTTAGCTTGGCATGACAATAATATTTTTCTATCAACCATTAAGCAGTTTCTAATCAAATAGAATCTAGTCATGTTTTATACGTTTAATTTCACTAACACCTCTTGTGAAATTACAACGTATTATTTAACTTTTATTATATTATAGAAAAACTCACCTTTGCTCTCTCTTATTGTCATTAGAAACAAAACGCAATTTTTTAGTATTTAACTGCCCAGTGGAATAATCAAAAGGTGCTCCTATAATCTCCAATTTTAAATTATCATCCACCTGTTTAAATCTTACGCCAACGACTACTTCTTTTTTGTTTAGTTGCAAAGTGTCCAAAAATACGGTATCTTGAGTGAAAGTAACAGTGTACACCAAATCATTCTTATTATATGTTATCACTGAATCATATTTTTTTTTATAATAATTATTTCGACTTGCTTTTTCTATAACTTTGTAATAGTGAGACGAAACGTTTTTGGATAACAAATATGCATTCGATATTTCATTTACTTCTACCCATTCAGGTGTGTCAGTTATGGTTCCATTTGGCCCTAATAAACCTTGCTGTATCTGTATATAAAAAGTGTAATTCCTTTTTACAAATCGCAGTCCTGTCACTACTCTGAAACGTAACAACGAATTCATTGTTATTTTTTTAAAAATTATTTTATTTATTATTAAATTATTATTGATGCAATATTTATAATACGTATAGCGAATGCTTACTTTTACTACTTAATTTAGTTGAACAGTAATAATTTAAATATGTAGGAAAGTATTAAAGGTTTTAAACAAACATAAATAGTGCATGTAACCATAAAAGTATGTAAAAGAATATATCATTACTTATTGTCTTGAATGTTTGCCATAACATTCTGCAAACTGAAGTGTCGATCCTCGAATTGATTAGGACTGACGCAGTTACAGAGACACGTGTAAGCAATGAGTGATATTGAACCGACACCTTGAGTATTGTCACAGGTAGCTTCTTCGTGTCCATATAAGAGACCATTTTACTTTTCATCCATTCGTACCTGCGATCACTGTTTTCTGGCTTTCGAATTTTTCAAATTTTTATTAATTTACAAATTATAAGTGCATACAAATTACGGCAAATAAAATTGGTGTACTTACCGAATGACAAAATTGCATTTGTTTGTCTATAAATTTACATTGTTGCAATTGTCCTTCGCATATTTTGATTGTGGTTGGTTTTGGCATGATAATGATTTATAACACCTTACATACTGTCCTGATGTTTTTTCGCAAGAAGTAAATGGTACTTTCCAACCAGGTAAAGTTGTATCAAATTGATACACAAAGTATATTTGGAAAACTGGACCTAGTTTTAAATAGTTTGTTCCTATGGGATTAAAATAATTTACGAAATTATTAATGATATATTTTTAACACTTTTATGTTATTATTATGCTATTAAAAACCTTTTTTATATGTTCTTGGATTACATTTGTAAAGTTCCGTAGACGCTGTTTTCATAAGAGTCGATACTTGTAAATATGTATTTGTAGTGAGTGAGAGAAAATGGTTGAATTCATTTTGCATGACGTACGCATAACTTTCTGCGATGAAGTATTATTTGATATAATATACGTAATTATATTAGAGAGAACAAAATTAAGAGTTACCATTTTCAAAAGCTTCTCTAAGTTTAAAACTAAAAAGTACCAATAATAATCCTTTCATATGAGAAGTTATTACCGTGTCGTATAAACTATAAATTAACTGTTGCGGAGTTTGCTGCCTCAAACAAAGTATTTGAGACACCTGTAAAATGATAATTTTACTAAAATATGTACAATTTTAATCCCACATTTATAAATTTACTATGCACTAAATGTGTGACTCTCGTAAATTCATAGGGTATTCTATATATTTAAATACATATAAAAAGATTAGAGTAAATGACTTACCCACTTATGCTTTGCAATAATGTGAATAATACTTTCCCCTTTAATATCCTTTGAATAAGAATGTTATGCATTCGTTGTATTGTAGATCTTAATTCTCCTAATCGGTGAGTCGTAGTATAGAAGGCATACTGTTTCAGGTATTTTGGTGAATAAATGTTTATAATTTTATATATATTTATAAAGACTAAATATAAAAAATTAATATCCGCAACGTACTCAGACAACATATCAGTTTTTTGAGTTAATTTGTCTCGTATTTGCTCGTTCAGCATTTCTTTGAGTTCGTGAAATCCTTCTCGAAAATCAGTAGATAAGGTGTCCAATTTCTGAATTAATTCTAATTGACCGGCGCTTATATTCTGTGCTTCTGCAGTCTTTGGTATAATTCCGCGTACTGCCTTTTCGACTTCTCGATATCCAGAAAAATATTGTGCTACAAGTTTGTAAGCAAATTTAGGAACTTTTGAATATATTCCACCTGACTTTGTTGGTGATTCAACTGATGTTTTCGATGCCAAACAGCTTTGTTGACATAGGCAACAATGTAATGCAACATAGAGAAATAGTAAAATGCGAGACATATTGCACTATCTAGTTTATGCAACTGTTGAATTTTACGTACCTAAGATGTGGTAATTCTGTGAAATAACAATAATTTAAAAATTTTTAGCCTTATGTTTTCCTGAAATATATTTCTTAAAAATATAGGAACAAAAACACCGACGCGGTGGCGGAGTGGCGGAGACGCACCTCGGCCGATCACGAAAGTTAAGCAGCACTGAGTGCGGTTCGTACTTGGATGGGTGACACCATTCTTGTACGGCTTTCGGGATCGGTTAGGTGTTTTTCCACACTTCACAACGTTAGCGGGAGGTGTGAAACATTCGGTTTCGGTGTCAAGGCCTACGCAATGTGACTTTGACACCCAAAAAGAATGTTTCGAATACACCGGCCATCTCGGGTGAGGTTTTCCCTGCTTCACAGGTTTCCCTCATCCACGGGCATAACCCCGGGCGAATGCGAGATGGTGGGGTTTTTAAGGGAGGGAAAAAAGCACCCACACATAGGTGGTAGGTGGACACCGTAAGTCCCCAGGGAGATAAACGGTAGGAAGTGCCAGGAAAAAGAGTGCACAAAATCAAGAATAAAATATAGGAACAAAAACGCTACAACTATTTATATTCAAAGTCACCATTTTGCATGTAACTGAAGCAATTTGTATTAAGGAGATGTAAACCCATTAAAACCAAATCAGTATTTATTTTTTCTCAAGCAAACAGTATACTTTATCGATAACAACGCTCTGTAACGGTGTTGTATTTACATTAAAGATAGTCTATGAATTTTTTCAAATTTTATTATCAATAAATCAACGAGATTTTTGAGCAGCCGTGCAGCTTTGTTTTTAGCTATATATTACCGACCAAAAAATGGTTATTTCGATATAATTCATTTTAAATTAATTATTTTGAAAAAATCGCTCTGTAACGGTATTCTATTTGCTTTCAACATTACCTGTAATTTTTTTCAGATTTTTATTTCCATTAGTTTTTTAAATTTTTGGGATTTTAGATGTAAATTCCTGTAATTTGGGTATCACATCACCTTAAAGAAATTTACTACACCAATTATCGTTGATCAGTAATATGACATAATACATAAAGATTTTACAAAAAGAGCAACTTAAGCTTTACTCAGTCGTCATTCATACTTGCAAATAAAAATTATAAATACATTTAGTCTAAAAAAATATTAAATTTTAACAATAAAGTTTCATAAAAATTATTTGATTTGTTGACTTTCCTATTATTTTGCAATTAATTGTACACTATATTAAAGTATCATAGTTTATAAAATTACACATCATAGAATTCTCATAATTAGAAAACAATACTTATGTATTTACGTACAAAATCAAGTGTTATCACCATCGCAATAACCTTCCAAAATAATACAAGAATTATATATGTACAATATAAATTATTTCCGAACTAATATATAATAGATATTTATGCACCAAGGGAGTGAAATCGATCTTTATTTCCGCGGGTGAAGTTTGATGCCACAGCTTTAGCGAGGGCAGAACATCGCGTAAGGGAATAATTACCAGTTATTTCCGCGGTGCATATAAGACTTTCCCCTAACCACAAAATAGAAATATTTTGAATAAAAAATTAAATTTGTAGGGAGAAAGTAAATTTAGCGGGCAATAAAGTGAGTTTAGAGGGAATAAAGTAAATTTACGTCCCTAAGGAATAAAATGTATTTCTACTCCCTGTAACCAGGTCAAGAAAATATACTTTTCAGACCGTCGGAGTGAAAAATATTTTTTAATACAAGAATTGTATGAAGAATATTTAATCATAATATATTATTAAAAGCACTTACATCAAGAACTGTTTATTAAGTTATACCAATATACAATTTGATAACATTACTGTAATATGCTGAATGATGAGTAGTAATAAATAAATAGTCTTGTAAAAATATTTTTATAAATATAATATTCAAAACTTTATATACCATCCATAAAATTGTTACTATAGTTCAATTGTTCGCCTAACAACAATAAAATATAACATTTTATGGCTTTACATTATAGTACTAAAAAAAACACACATTTTACTTGATAACAATGACATTATGTAAGGAATACGCGGAAAATTGACAAACATGAAATGTATCTAAAAAGTTTTAAATTACAATCTATAAGAATATACTAAAGTTATCGAAAAAAATTTCAAGGTACTATTAATAAATTATATATTTGCACTTTAGTAATATCTCTGCTAGGAATACTCGATTATTAATTTAAATCTACATTGCGGTAAAACATAAAATTATTTCAGAAAATACGCAATAATTTTGTGGGATTTAATACAATTAATGTATTTGATAATGCATGTTAAACTCTAATTGTTAATAATAAAAGGAATACAACTAAAATTAGTTTTCAACAATTATTTTCTTTGTTTTGTGGATTTGGCTCTCATGACTCATACGAAATCATACTCCAATTCACGCAACTAACTTGATTTTATTTTTTTATAGTAATAAATTTTAGTATAATATAAATAATAAGTCTTACCTGTATATTTGGTAAAGTATCTGATATATATATGGGATAAACTCTGGAAATGTTTTTTAGAAAACAGAAATTTTGGTGAAGTTATTGTAAATATGGATTAAATAAAACGATTAAATATTTATACTGTAAATATACTATTGCACTGTTGAGTGATAAGCGCTCTTAATATTTTAGATCTTTAGCTCTTTATTTATATATATATATATGGGATAAACTATAGAATAATAACAGAAATTTTGGTGAAGTTATTGTTAATATATATATATATATATCCGTAATTGAACTGATGAGGGGCCATTTCGAATTATATATCGATATATATGTACACAGGTGTTTTTTATTAAAGTTATGGTAAATTATTGAAAATTTAGGAAAATTCGAGAGTGTATCATGCAAAATATAGCTCATTTGAAAAATTCGTAACAAATTATCGGAATTTCAGGAAAATTTTTATAGAAATGTGACCATTTTTTAAAGTTTTGTAAGAAATTATCGAGATTTTTTTAAAGGGACAATTCTGGGTTAAAATTTGAAAAAACAATATTCAATTTTAGCAATTAATAATTTGTTTTATAACAATAGAAAACATTTCTTAATTTTTGAACAAATTATATTATTATTAACTTTTATTTAAAATTTTTGTCCGATTTATATGTCACATAACTATTTTAATTAATTATGAGACTCCCTGATTTTTTTTCATAATCGACTTGCAGATATCTCAGGATCCATTCATCGAATAGGCTGACATTTTAACAGTTATTTTTAAATATGATTTTAATCTACTTGAATGAAACATAATTTCAATAAAAGTCTGAATATTTATTTAAAAAAAGGATTTAGCTGTCAGATATCCTGCGGTAAGTCTATTATTAAATAATTAATTAAATAGTTATGTGACATAAATGGTCAAAAAAATTTTAAATAAAAGTTATTGATAATATAATTTTTTTTAAAATTAAGATATGTTTTATTCAGTTCGCGGAATCCTAACCGTTCGCGAGGGAGAAAAACTCTTCTCCTCCCTAGTAACGTGATTTTTTCGGCGACGTTGATTGGCCCAACCGAGCGGCCCGCCGCCGATCGCCGCTACTCCGCGCCGCACGGTCAGTCGAACTCGAACTCCCGAACGGACGAGACATCACCCCTGCTACCCTAGCAACCCGAACCTCTCCGAGATCAAGTGCCGTGGGCTACGAGTTTCTCCCCGTCGACTCCCAGATAGCACTTCGCGTCCGCGAAATTCGCTCCCGTCTGGGTCACGGTAACTCCCCATAGAGCTCGCATGACACCGTTCTCGCCTCGATCGGAGACGGACGTCTCCTACCACGAAACGCGAAACTGCGCATCCGTACTTTCCCGAACTAACCTCTAACCTATCCATACCTACACGAGGTAGCCAAACGCTAAAGTCTAATAGGCGGTGCAGTCTTGCGATCCCGCATTTGCTGCAAACCTACAAGACTCCTCCGAGGGAGCGACTTGCGTTTCTCGCTAGCGCTTGAGCTTGAGCAGACGGTGCGGTGATGCGTTTAACGCGTGAGCTGCAAATCTGCTAACACCTCAGAGGCGGGCGACTTTGCTTCACTCTCTAATCCGAAAGGTCCTCCGAACCCATTCCCCTTCGTTTCCCTCGCGACCACGATAAAACCGCGGGACACGCCTACACGCTACACGAGCCTCGCATTTTTGATATATAATTGAAGGCTGTTAATTATTAATACCACCCTCTTCCTTGGTGGCGTACCTCATCCCTTGACCAACTCACCTCCCCTCTCATCGGCGAGTTGAAGTCACACTTTAGTAATATCTCTGCTAGGAATACTCGATTATTAATTTAAATCTACATTGCGGTAAATCATAAAATTATTTCAGAAAATACGCAATAATTTTGTGGGATTTAATACAATTAATGTATTGATAATGCATGTTAAACTCTAATTGTTAATAATAAAAGGAATACAACTAAAATTAGTTTTCAACAATTATTTTCTTTGTTTTGTGGATTTGGCTCTCATGACTCATACGAAATCATACTCCAATTCACGCAACTAACTTGATTTTATTTTTTATAGTAATAAATTTTAGTATAATATAAATAATAAGTCTTACCTGTATATTTGGTGAAGTATCTGATATATATATGGGATAAACTCTGGAAATGTTTTTTAGAAAACAGAAATTTTGGTGAAGTTATTGTAAATATGGATTAATAAACGATTAAATATTTATACTGTAACATATACTATTGCACTGTTGAGTGATAAGCGCTCTTAATATTTTAGATCTTTAGCTCTTATTTATATAATATATGGATAAACTATAGAATAATAACAGAAATTTTGGTGAAGTTATGTTAATATATATATATATATATCCGTAATTGAACTGATGAGGGGCCATTTCGAATTCTATATCGATCTATATGTACACAGGTGTTTTTTTATTTAAAGTTATGGTAAATTATTGAAAATTTAGGACAATTCGCGAGTGTATCATGCAAAATATAGCTCATTTGAAAAATTCGTAACAAATTATCGGAATTTCAGGAAAATTTTTATAGAAATGTGACCATTTTTTAAAGTTTTGTAAGAAATTATCGAGATTTTTTTAAAGGGACAATTCTGGGTTAAAATTTGAAAAAACAATATTCAATTTTAGCAATTAATAATTTGTTTTATAACAATAGAAAACATTTCTTAATTTTTTGAACAAATTATATTATTATTAACTTTTATTTAAAATTTTTTGTCTGATTTATATGTCACATAACTATTTTAATTAATTATGAGACTCCCTGATTTTTTTTCATAATCGACTTGCAGATATCTCAGGATCCATTTCATCGAATAGGCTGACATTTTAACAGTTATTTTTTAAATATGATTTTAATCTACTTGAATGAAACATAATTTCAATAAAAGTCTGAATATTTATTTAAAAAAAGGATTTAGCTGTCAGATATCCTGCGGTAAGTCTATTATTTAAATAATTAATTAAAATAGTTATGTGACATAAAATGGTCAAAAAATTTTAAATAAAAGTTATTGATAATATAATTTGTTCAAAAAATTAAGAAATGTTTTCTATTGTTATAAAACAAATTATTAATTGCTAAAATTGAATATTGTTTTTTCAAATTTTAACCCAGAATTGTCCCTTTAAAAAAATCTCGATAATTTCTTACAAAACTTTAAAAAATGGTCACATTTCTTTAAAAATTTTCCTGAAATTCCGATAATTTGTTACGAATTTTTCAAATGAGCTATATTTTGCATGATACACTCTCGAATTTTCCTAAATTTTCAATAATTTACCATAACTTTAATAAAAACACCTGTGTACGTTACGTTGTACGATATGTTTTAAATTATTATAAAAAAATTATTAATAATTGTTACAATTGAATTTCTTTTTTCAATTTTAAGCCAGGCTTGTTCGCTTAAGAACAACACCTAAAATTGGTGTATATGAAAAGTGCTGGAAATTATCGAAGAACCAGAAAAATTTAATGCCCAGGGTTGTTCTTAAAATCTATGTGTATACATATTTAATGTAATAATATAAATTTGATTAGATATTGAATTTATTTTGTTTATATGCGAATATCACTATATTTTATGAAAGTATCGTCGTCGCTACCGTCACGTTTACGAATTTTCGGAATTATCCTCATATATGGTACAATACATGTCAATTTATACGACATAATATTCAATAGAATATTTTGAACCATTTTGAATAATATCGGTAATACGTGTTCTTTCTTTGAAAACCAGGAACATTTGATGGACAAAGTCGTTTTTCTTAATAATTCACGACATTTCATCAGATGATTTTTTATTCATGGTAAATTTCCAACTTTCAATTCACTAAACATGTTGCTTTCTTCAAATTCTTTATTTTTTTGCATTATCACCTTTGATAGAAATTATTTATTTCAATTAGTTTATTACGTCTTTCGAGAATTCTAGATGTGTTATTTATAAAATCAATATTTTTTATTTATATTTATTTATTAATATTAATTTTTAAATATATTTTTATTTACCAGATTACAAACTGAATTCGAGTACGTAAATTTTCGTATATATATTCTAAATTCTGATATTATAAGCAAATTTATTAAATTTTTATTTTATGTTTCGGTTGTTATGTTTTTAAGAAAATATCACCGAAATAAGAAAATATGGTTTTTAATTGAAATTTATGATTAATTTTCAAAAATTCAAATTTAACTGACTTTTCATAAAATAATAATATCTGGAATACATATTAAATCCAAAATTAGATTCAATAAGTATTGTTTTTATGAATTAAAATTAAATTATTTTTTATTTAAGAATATTTTAATCATTTTTAATAATTTAGACGTTTAATAATTTAGATAGTGTACATACAAATATAAAAAGGTTTAAGTATGAAGAATTATTAAAAATTAAGCATTAAAATGTGGACTATTAAAGATTGGATGTAAATTATCGAAAATTTAGGAAATTTGAGGTAAAATATGATTTTTTTTAAATTAATAAAATTTTCGAGAAAGGGGAGGGGGTTCTTTAGAATTTGTGATAAATTTCCAAAATTCAATATAAAATCCAAAAATAGGGAGGCCGAAACGCAAAGCGATGGGGGGGGGGGCGATATACATAACTCTATTGCGCATAAAATAATTCATGTTTTAAAAAGTCACAAAGTCACAAAAAAATTAATTTTCGGAAAATTGACCGAATTAAGAAATTATTTTGTATTTTTTGCCTTCAAAAATGGGACACAAAATCAAAATAAACATTAAAATTGACATTGCCTGTTTGTACTCAGTCACCCAATATATATGATACATTAAATTAAGATAAAAAAATACATTCTCTTGTGTTGAAATTATACTATATAACTTTTAAAAATATGGCATAAATCAAATTGAACTACTTTAAGACCTAAAAATCCACCGAAGCCGTGTTCCGCTTTGTAGTAAATTCCCGCGCCAGAAAGTGGCAAAGGAGGATTCGATGTAACTTCCTGGGAATCAAGAAAGGGCACTGTGTTTTGTCCTAAATCTTTTCGTAAGTCAGTCATTCTGAATGCCACGTAAGAATTATCATTAGAATACGTATCTACTTTTCTGGATCTGCTGGATCATCAGGTTGCGAACATACGTTTTCTGATCTAAAAAATTTGAATTATTCTTTATCAATACTGGATTCATCCTTTATGTTAATTATTTCAGAAGACAGCATCTCAATACTACCTCTCATCTTTCTTATTGTCATTAGAAACAAAACGCAATTTTTTAGTATTTAACTGCCCACTGGAATAATCAAAAGGTGCTCCTATAATCTCCAATTTTTAAATTATCATCACCTGTTTAAATCTTACGCCAACGACTACTTCTTTTTTGTTCCAGTTGCAAAGTGTCCAAAAAAATACGGCTATCTTGAGTGAAAGTAACAGTATACACCAGATCATTTTATAAAATGTTGTCACTGAATCATATTTTCTTTCATAATTATTAATCTTGACTTGCTTCTTCTATAACTTTGTAATAGTGTGAAAACGATACGTTTCTGGATAACAAATATGCATTCGATATTTCGTTTACTTCTACCCATTCAGGTGTATCGGATTATGGTTCCATTTGACCCTCAGTAAACCTTGCTGTATCTGTATATAAAAAATGTAATTCCTTTTTACAAATCTCAGTCCTGTAACCACTCTGAAACACGACATCGCATTCGTGAATTTGATTATAATAAACATCTTTTCATTGTACAAAACTAAAGTTTACATAACCGCAATAGAAATAAATGAAATAAAATATACGCAGGAAAATAAGGAAGCTGGAAACACATAAAGAGTGAATGTTATTATAAAAATATGTTGTTACTTATTGTTTGAATATCCGCCCATGACATTTGTAAACTGAAATGTCGAGCTTCGAATCGGTTAGGACTAACACAATCACACACGCATGTATGGGCATTTAAAATCGAGCCAACACCCTGAGTATTATCACATCTACCTTCTTCTCGTCCATACAAAAGACCATTTCCACCTTTCATCCATTCGTACCTGCGTTCACTATTTTCTGGCTTTCAGGGTTTCAAATTTTTATTAGTCCCAATTGACAAATGTTTATAAATTACGACAAAAAATTGATTACTCACAGAATGGCAAAATTGCATATTTCTATCTACAAATGTACACGAACGCAATTGTCCTGTGCATATTTTTGACTGTGGTTGGTTTTTACAACTTAGTGAATTATGACATCTTACATATTCCATGGAAGTACTTTCACAAGAAGTATACATTACTTGCAGCATATCGAGTGTCGTATCAAATTGATACACAAAATATGCTTGGAAAACTGGACCTAATTTAAGAAAGTCTCACCTAAACGGTGGAATGTATATGTCACTATTAATACTAATCATTTTCATTATTAAATTATAATTGAAGAAGTGAAAAAACCTTTCACTTGTTGTCTTGGACTACACTTGTATGATTCGATAGACGCTCGTTTCATGACATTCTTCACTTTAATATACGCAGCTGTAGAGGCATTTAAAAAATTATTTAACTCTTTTTGTATCAAGTAGTTATAGCTTTCTGCAAAATCATAATTTCTATTTACAGAGGAGAGTACTTGATAAATTCATTACTTGTTTATTATATACAACACTTATTCAATTGTGCTCAAAAACTTACTTGATTCAACTGTTTCTCTTATTGTGAAACCAAATAACATGATCAACACTGCTTTCGTGTGAGAATTTATAGCTGTGATGAATAATTGGTATATTAACTGTTGCGGTGTTTGACTTCTTAAACAAAGTATGTGGGATACCTAATTTTGAAAATAAATTACAATTGTTTTCCTAATTCAATAATCATTCATTGATACTTAGCGTCATGTGAGCTTTGGTAAAAATTAAATCTATATACTTTCAAGAACGTTGTATGGACAGTTACTAACTCTATATATATATATAAAATGTTGTCACTGAATCATATTTTCTTTCAAATTATTATCTTGACTTGCTTCTTCTATAACTTTGTAATAGTGAAACGATACGTTTCTGGATAACAAATATGCATTCGATATTTCGTTTACTTCTACCCATTCAGGTGTATCGGTTATGGTTCCATTTGACCCTAGTAAACCTTGCTGTATCTGTATATAAAAAATGTAATTCCTTTTTACAAATCTCAGTCCTGTAACCACTCTGAAACACGACATCGCATTCGTGAATTTGATTATAATAAACATCTTTTCATTGTACAAAACTAAAGTTTACATAACCGAATAGAAATAAATGAAATAAAATATACGCAGGAAAATAAGGAAGCTGGAAACACATAAAGAGTGAATGTTATTATAAAAATATGTATGTGTACTTATTGTTTTGAATATCCGCCATGACATTTTGTAAACTGAAATGTCGAGCTTCGAATCGGTTAGGACTAACACAATCACACACGCATGTATGGGCATTTAAAATCGAGCCAACACCCTGAGTATTATCACATCTACCTTCTTCTCGTCCATACAAAAGACCATTTCCACCTTTCATCCATTCGTACCTGCGTTCACTATTTTCTGGCTTTCAGGGTTTCAAATTTTTATTAGTCCCAATTGACAAATGTTTATAAATTACGACAAAAAATTGATTACTCACAGAATGGCAAAATTGCATATTTCTATCTACAAATGTACACGAACGCAATTGTCCTGTGCATATTTTTGACTGTGGTTGGTTTTTACAACTTAGTGAATTATGACATCTTACATATTCCATGGAAGTACTTTCACAAGAAGTATACATTACTTGCAGCATATCGAGTGTCGTATCAAATTGATACACAAAATATGCTTGGAAAACTGGACCTAATTTTAAGAAAGTCTCACCTAAACGGTGGAATGTATATGTCACTATTAATACTAATCATTTTCATTATTAAATTATAATTGAAGAAGTGAAAAAACCTTTCACTTGTTGTCTTGGACTACACTTGTATGATTCGATAGACGCTCGTTTCATGACATTCTTCACTTTAATATACGCAGCTGTAGAGGCATTTAAAAAATTATTTAACTCTTTTTGTATCAAGTAGTTATAGCTTTCTGCAAAATCATAATTTCTATTTACAGAGGAGAGTACTTGATAAATTCATTACTTGTTTATTATATACAACACTTATTCAATTGTGCTCAAAAACTTACTTGATTCAACTGTTTCTCTTATTGTGAAACCAAATAACATGATCAACACTGCTTTCGTGTGAGAATTTATAGCTGTGATGAATAATTGGTATATTAACTGTTGCGGTGTTTGACTTCTTAAACAAAGTATGTGGGATACCTAATTTTGAAAATAAATTACAATTGTTTTCCTAATTCAATAATCATTCATTGATACTTAGCGTCATGTGAGCTTTGGTAAAAATTAAATCATATACTTTCAAGAACGTTGTATGGACAGTTACTAACTCTATATATATATATAAAGGAGATTCCATGTCAAGTGATCGGGTAAAAAAATCATTTTCTATACCCTGGTAGAGAATTGCCTAATTTGACTCGGCAGTACACTAATTAATAGGAAAATCTGTTGGCTAATATTTAAAATAAAAACTTTCGAAGGACTACGGAAGAATTGGTCAAATAAAGTTTTGAGACGTATTGTGACCGCGCACATGTCAGTTACATTGAATCATTGACAAGTACCGTACTGCTTATCAAATACGGCGATACGCGTATACGTAATGTATAACCTCAAAAAGTTGCTAAAAGATAAACAAGTATGCAAGTAATATATTATTTAAATAAGTTAAAAATTTATAAATATATAATGTATTTATTGAAATATAAATTTATAGGTATGTAAAGTAATAATAATAACGTGTGTATAGTGGTGTAATTATGGAAAAGATAAAAAAAAAAAAAAAACCACAACACGTCTCTTACGAAAAAAAACCAAAAATTAGACAAAAGATTAGAGGAATATTAAAATATTTTAAAAAATATAAGTGAAATAAGAAATGAAGATGAAACTGGCTTAAAAACAAACACTGAAGTAAGGTTAGGATTAGTCTCCGCACATGTGTATATTTGAATAAGAAACTTCAAAGTATATATTCAAAGTAAACTTACCCGAGAATGCACACCCTAAACCTTATCATCCTCAATAAACACTTTTTTTAACAAAAATAATTAACTGCGTCGCTTTATAAAAAAACATTCAGGCGTTGTCGTTTACTGCGCATGTGCCTTAGCGCGTGCAAGCTGAGCTCTCGAAAGTCTCTCCGTGCGCTGCCGGTATATGTTTTGTATATTTATGCATTGGCCAATCCTTACCGAGTTTTTATCCAAGAACATAAAAATGTAGACCACTTTCTTGGCTAGACAATTTTGAAAAAACTAGCCAATGATAAAGAAATTAGCGAAGAACTCGCGAATAACTATCGAATACTTCTACCAGGATAGTTCAAAAAACATTTATGAATTTTTGTCTCACGTTGATGCAATTGAAAATTTTTTGAAAATTAGTATTTTCAGCAATTTTAACAATTTCAACTAAAAAATTATCAACTTTTTGTTGTATATGTTGAGTGGCGAAAAATTTTATGAATTTAAAGAATCTATTAAAATTATGCAGAAATATTAATTACAACTTTTATTATACTTTCGAATCATAATAAATCATTAAATACACAAAAAAATGTAACAACGAAAATTTTTTAATGAACCAAATTTTTTCTTGTATTCTACAATATCATGCTTTTTGTCCCTCGATTGGTTTATGGTCGAGCTTCTTAAGCCGAGTTATGGCACTTTGTATAAAATTTAAAACAATTTATAAAGAAATTTCCATGTATTACATGTCATCATTTTATTAAAAATGCCATAACTTAGCTCAGAAGGCTCGGCCATAAACCTGACAGGGATCAAAAGAAAAATAATATTTTTGACAACGAGAAAAATTTGATTCGTTAAATGTTTAAGGTGGTACATTCCTTTTTTATGTGTTTTAAAATTTATTATGATTCTAAAATATAGTATAAGTGGAAATTAACATTTCCATAAAATTTTAACAAATTCTTCTTCAAATTTATGAGATTTCTTCCATTTAATATATTTAACAAAAAGTTGATAGTTTTTGAAGAAAAATTGTTAAAAGTGCTAAAATGCTAATTTTTTGAAAAATTAAAATTTTTTAAGTTTGTAACATTGCACCAACATAAAATAAGAATCCAACATTTTTATTTACTTTCCTTGAGTGATTTTCTGTGAGTTGCAACAATGAAACATGATTTTTATTTTTTGATCCGATCACTAGACTTGGAATCAGCATATATATATGGGTGGTTCTCTCTGACATCGAAGATGAAAAAAATAAATATTGCTATAACTGTGGGAATATGTTTTAGAGGTATCCAGTAGTTCTCCTGAATTTTTTCAGATTTTTTCTGGCCCATAATTTTAAGTTACAGAGAGTCAAAGTTGACATTTTAGCACTTATTTTTTAAATATGATTTTAATCTACTTGAATGAAACATAATTTCAATAAAAGTCTAAATATTTATTTAAAAAAAGGATTTAGCTGTCAGATATCCTGCGGTAAGTTTATTATTTAAATAATTAATTAAAATAGTTATGTGACATAAAATGGTCAAAAAATTTTAAATAAAAGTTATTGATAATATAATTTGTTCAAAAAATTAAGAAATGTTTTCTATTGTTTAAAAAAATTATTAATTGCTAAAATTGAATATTGTTTTTTCAAATTTTAACCCAGAATTGTCCCTTTAAAAAATCTCGATAATTCTTACAAAACTTTAAAAATGGTCACTTTCTTAAAAATTTTCCTGAAATTCCGATAATTTGTTACGAATTTTTCAAATGAGCTAATTTTGCATGTACACTCTCGAATTTTCCTAAATTTTCAATAATTTACCATAACTTTAATAAAAACACCTGTGTACGTTACGTTGTACGATATGTTTTAAATTATTATAAAAAATTATTAATAATTGTTACAATTGAATTTCTTTTTTCAATTTTAAGCCAGGCTTGTTTCGCTTAAGAACAACACCTAAAATTTGGTGTATATGAAAGTGCTGGAAATTATCGAAGAACCAGAAAAATTAATGCCCAGGGTTGTTCTTCTTAAAATCTATGTGTATACATATTTAATGTAATAATATAAATTTGATTAGATATTGAATTTATTTTGTTTATATGCGAATATCACTATATTTTATGAAAGTATCGTCGTCGCTACCGTCACGTTTACGAATTTTCGGAATTATCCTCATATATGGTAATACATGTCAATTTATACAACATAATATTCAATAGAATATTTTGAACCATTTTGAATAATATCGGTAATACGTGTTCTTTCTTTGAAAACCAGGAACATTTGATGGACAAAGTCGTTTTTCTTAATAATTCACGACATTTCATCAGATGATTTTTTATTCATGGTAAATTTCCAACTTTCAATTCAAAACATGTTGCTTTCTTCAAATTCTTTATTTTTTGCATTATCATTTGAGAAATTATTTATTTCAATTAGTTTATTACGTCTTTCGAGAATCTAGATGTGTTATTTATAAAATCAATATTTTTTATTTATATTTATTTATTAATATTAATTTTTAAATATATTTTTATTTACCAGATTACAAACTGAATTCGAGTTCGTAAATTTTCGTATATATATTCTAAATTCTGATATTATAAGCAAATTTATTAAATTTTTATTTTATGTTTCGGTTTGTTTTTTTAAGAAAATATCACCGAAATAAGAAAATATGGTTTTTAATTGAAATTTATGATTAATTTTCAAAAATTCAAATTTAACTGACTTTTCATAAAAATAATATCTGGAATACATATTAAATCCAAAATTAGATTCAATAAGTATTGTTTTTATGAATTAAAAATTAAATTATTTTTTATTTAAGAATATTTTAATCATTTTTAATAATTTAGACGTTTAATAATTTAGATAGTGTACTATAAATATAAACATCATTATTACAATAACTGAATATACGTATTTAATACAAAAGATATATAAATAAATCGGATATATAATTATAATGAATAATATGATAACGTGACAGTGACAAGTTTGTGAAATCTAAACAATGTATTGCTGAATAATAATAATAATGATGATACTTTTATAGTAATACTTCAGATTAGTATTATAATTCTTGTAAGGGATGTAAAACTAAAAATCCAGCATTATAAATGTTTAAAAAATAATTTTTTATAATTTTATAATAATATTTGTATTTTTAGCAGCTTACAGGGGATTAGATGGATACTGAAACAAGTGGAGATACTTTTCTACCATTCCAAGGTAAGTGCATAAATTTTTTTGCAATGATCATGCTACTAGATTTATCGTTATAAGGCAACAAATATACATTTCTATTAATATTTCGGGCACTTTTCCCAGATATTTTGATTATAAGTGATCTTAATGATTTAGACCCACTCTGGAAATTTTTAGGCAGTTTCTGACTATAAAAAGACATCTTTTAGACAGTATTAGGTTACCAGAGTCCGGAGCAGAATTGCTCATTTTCACTATTTAAGGTTTAAATGGCTTACAAGAGTGTGACAGCATACATTTATGTCTTTAAAGTATTTTTAATGAAAAGTTCGGAAAATTTTACAAAAAAAGTCATACTTATGTTTTTAGTGAAAAATGCATCCCCTTGGAGCTAAAAATTCATGAAAATGGGCATATAATGCAAAAAAGTGCTAAAATGTCAACTTTGACTCTCTGTAACTTAAAATAATGGCCCAGAAAAAATCTGAAAAAATTCAGGAGAACTACTGGATACCTCTAAAACATATTCCCACAGTTATAGCAATATTTATTTTTTCATCTTCGATGTCACAGAGAACCACCCATATATATATGAAAGCACTAGGAAAGTGAATTCAAATATGCAAGTAAACACATACCCATTTATGATCTGCAATAATACTAATTGTGCTCTCTTCCATTATGTCTTCTTCTATTAATGATCTATACATTTTCGCGATCACCGATCTCAACTGACCGAGGCTAACGGTCGTTACTGATTCCGCGTAATCTTTCACATATTCAACCGGATACTGTCGTAAATTTTTGTAAATATCCAAAAAGTCAAGATATGTTGCTTTCTTCAAATTCTTTATTTTTTTGCATTATCACCTTTGTGAAATTATTTATTTCAATTAGTTTATTACGTCTTTCGAGAATCTAGATGTGTTATTTATAAAATCAATATTTTTTATTTATATTTATTTATTAATATTAATTTTTAAATATATTTTTATTTACCAGATTACAAACTGAATTCGAGTACGTAAATTTTCGTATATATATATTCTAAATTCTGATATTATAAGCAAATTTATTAAATTTTTATTTTATGTTTCGGTTTGTTATGTTTTTAAGAAAATATCACCGAAATAAGAAAATATGGTTTTTAATTGAAATTTATGATTAATTTTCAAAAATTCAAATTTAACTGACTTTTCATAAAATAATAATATCTGGAATACATATTAAATCCAAAATTAGATTCAATAAGTATTGTTTTTATGAATTAAAAATTAAATTATTTTTTTATTTAAGAATATTTTAATCATTTTTAATAATTTAGACGTTTAATAATTTAGATAGTGTACATACAAATATAAAAAGGTTTAAGTATGAAGAATTATTAAAAATTAAGCATTAAAATGTGGACTATTAAAGATTGGATGTAAATTATCGAAAATTTAGGAAATTTGAGGTAAAATATGATTTTTTTTAAATTAATAAAATTTTTCGAGAAAGGGGAGGGGGTTCTTTAGAATTTGTGATAAATTTCCAAAATTCAATATAAAATCCAAAAATAGGGAGGCCGAAACGCAAAGCGATGGGGGGGGGGGCGATATACATAACTCTATTGCGCATAAAATAATTCATGTTTAAAAAGTCACAAAGTCACAAAAAAATTAATTTTCGGAAAATTGACCGAATTAAGAAATTATTTTGTATTTTTTGCCTTCAAAAATGGGACACAAAATCAAAATAAACATTAAAATTGACATTGCCTGTTTGTACTCAGTCACCCAATATATATGATACATTAAATTAAGATAAAAAAATACATTCTCTTGTGTTGAAATTATACTATATAACTTTTAAAAATATGGCATAAAATCAAATTGAACTAATTTAAGACCTAAAAATCCACCGAAGCCGTGTTCCGCTTTGTAGTAAATTCCCGCGCCAGAAAGTGGCAAAGGAGGATTCGATGTAACTTCCTGGGAATCAAAAAGGGCACTGTGTTTTGTCCTAAATCTTTTCGTAAGTCAGTCATTCTGAATGTCACGTAAGAATTATCATTAGAATACGTATCTACTTTTCTGGATCTTGCTGGATCATCAGGTTGCGAAACATACGTTTCTGATCTAAAAAATTTGAATTATTCTTTATCAATGCTGGATTCATCCTTTATGTTAATTATTTCAGAAGACAGCATCTCAATACTACCTCTCATCTTTGTTATTGTTATTTGAAATAAAACGCAATTTTTTAGTATTTAACTGCCCACTGGAATAATCAAAAGGTGCTCCTATAATCTCCAATTTTAAATTATCATCCACCTGTTTAAATCTTACGCCAACGACTACTTCTTTTTTGTTCAGTTGCAAAGTGTCCAAAAATACGGTATCTTGAGTGAAAGTAACAGTATACACCAGATCATTTTTATAAAATGTTGTCACTGAATCATATTTTCTTTCATAATTATTATCTTGACTTGCTTCTTCTATAACTTTGTAATAGTGAAACGAACGTTTCTGGATAACAAATATGCATTCGATATTTCGTTTACTTCTACCCATTCAGGTGTATCGGTTATGGTTCCATTTGACCCTAGTAAACCTTGCTGTATCTGTATATAAAAAATGTAATTCCTTTTTACAAATCTCAGTCCTGTAACCACTCTGAAACACGACATCGCATTCGTGAATTTGATTATAATAAACGTCTTTTCATTCTACAAAACTAAAGTTTACATAACCGAATAGAAATAAATGAAATAAAATATACGCAGGAAAATAAGGAAGCTGGAAACACATAAAGAGTGAATGTTACTATAAAAATATGTATGTGTACTTATTGTTTTGAATATCCGCCATGACATTTTGTAAACTGAAATGTCGAGCTTCGAATCGGTTAGGACTAACACAATCACACACGCATGTATGGGCATTTAAAATCGAGCCAACACCCTGAGTATTATCACATCTACCTTCTTCTCGTCCATACAAAAGACCATTTCCACCTTTCATCCATTCGTACCTGCGTTCACTATTTTCTGGCTTTCAGGGTTTCAAATTTTTATTAATTCCCAATTGACAAATGCATATAAATTACGACAAAAAATTGATTACTCACAGAATGGCAAAATTGCATATTTCTATCTACAAATGTACACGAACGCAATTGTCCTGTGCATATTTTTGACTGCGGTTGGTTTTTACAACTTAGTGAATTATGACATCTTACATATTCCATGGAAGTACTTTCACAAGAAGTATACATTACTTGCAGCATATCGAGTGTCGTATCAAATTGATACACAAAATATGCTTGGAAAACTGGACCTAAATTTAAGAAAGTCTCACCTAAACGGTGGAATGTATATGTCACTATTAATACTAATCATTTTCATTATTAAATTATAATTGAAGAAGTGAAAAAACCTTTCACTTGTTGTCTTGGATTACACTTGTATAATTCGATAGACGCTCGTTTCATGACATTCTTCACTTTAATATACGCAGCTGTAGAGGCATTTAAAAAATTATTTAACTCTTTTTGTATCAAGTAGTTATAGCTTTCTGCAAAATCATAATTTCTATTTACAGAGGAGAGTACTTGATAAATTCATTACTTGTTTATTATATACAACACTTATTCAATTGTGCTCAAAAACTTACTTGATTCAACTGTTTCTCTTATTGTGAAACCAAATAACATGATCAACACTGCTTTCGTGTGAGAATTTATAGCTGTGATTGAATAATTGGTATATTAACTGTTGCGGTGTTTGACTTCTTAAACAAAGTATGTGGGATACCTAATTTTGAATATAAATTACAATTGTTTTCCTAATTCAATAATCATTCATTTATACTTAGCGTCATGTGAGCTTTGGTAAAAATTAAATCCATATACTTTCAAGAACGTTGTATCGTCAGTTACTAACTCTATATATATATAAAGGAGATTCCACTGTCAAGTGATCGGGTTAAAAAAATCATTTTCTATACCCTGGTAGAGAATTGCCTAGTTTGACTCGGCAGTACACTAATTAATAGGAAAATCTGTTGGCTAATATTTAAAATAAAAACTTTCGAAGGACTACGGAAGAATTGGTCAAATAAAGTTTTGAGACGTATTGTGACCGCGCACACGTCAGTTACATTGAATCATTGACAAGTACCGTACTGCTCATCAAATACGGCGATACGCGTATACGTAATGTATAACCTCAAAAAGTTGCTAAAAGATAAACAAGTATATGCAAGTAATATATATTATTTAAATAAGTTAAAAATTTATAAATATATAATGTATTTATTGAAATATAAATGTATAGGTATGTAAAGTAATAATAATAACGTGTGTATAGTGGTGTAATTATGGAAAAGATAAATAAAAAAAAAACCACAACACGTCTCTTACGAAAAAAAAACCAAAAATTAGACAAAAGATTAGAGGAATATTAAAATATTTTAAAAAATATAAGTGAAATAAGAAATGAAGATGAAACTAGCTTAAAAACAAACACTGAAGTAAGGTTAGGATTAGTCTCCGCACATGTGTATATTTGAATAAGAAACTTCAAAGTATATATTCAAAGTAAATTTACCCGAGAATGCACACCCTAAACCTTATCATCCTCAATAAACACTTTTTTTAACAAAAATAATTAACTGCGTCGCTTTATAAAAAAACATTCAAGCGTTCTCGTTTACTGCGCATGTGCCTTAGCGCGTGCAAGCTGAGCTCTCGAAAGTCTCTCCGTGCGCTGCCGGTATATGTTTTGTATATTTATGCATTGGCCAATCCTTACCGAGTTTTTTATCCAAGAACATAAAAATGTAGACCACTTTCTTGGCTAGACAATTTTGAAAAAACTAGCCAATGATAAAAAATTAGCGAAGAACTCGCGAATAACTATCGAATACTTCTACCACGGTAGTTTAAAAAACATTTATGAATTTTTATCTCACGTTGATGTAATTGAAAATTTTTTGAAAATTAGTATTTTCAGCAATTTTAACAATTTTTAACTCAAACATTATCAACTTTTTGTTGTATATGTTGAGTGGGAAAAATTTTATGAATTTAATGAATCTATTAAAATTATGCAGAAATATTAATTACCACTTTTATTATACTTTCGAATCATAATAAATCATTAAATACACAAAAAAATGTAACAACGAAAATTTTTTAATGAACCAAATTTTTTCTTGTATTCTACAATATCATTCTTTTTGTCCCTCGATTGGTTTATGGTCGAGCTTCTTAAGCCGAGTTATGACACTTTGTATAAAATTTAAAACAATTTATAAAGAAATTTCCATGTATTACATGTCATCATTTTATTAAAAATGCCATAACTTAGCTCAGAAAGCTCGGCCATAAACCTGACAGGGATCAAAAGAAAAATAATATTTTTGACAACGAGAAAAATTTGATTCGTTAAATGTTTAAGGTGGTACATTCCTTTTTTATGTGTTTTAAAATTTATTATGATTCTAAAATATAGTATAAGTGGAAATTAACATTTCCATAAAATTTTAACAGATTCTTCTTCAAATTTATGAGATTTCTTCCATTTAATTTATTTAACAAAAAGTTGATAGTTTTTGAAGAAAAATTGTTAAAAGTGCTAAAATGCTAATTTTTTGAAAAATTAAAATTTTTTAAGTTTGTAACATTGCACCAACATAAAATAAGAATCCAACATTTTTATTTACTTTCCTTGAGTGATTTTCTATGAGTTGCAACAATGAAACATGATTTTTATTTTTAGATCCGATCACTAGACTTGGAATCAGCATATATATATATATATATGAAAGCACTAGGAAAGTGAATTCAAATATGCAAGTAAACACATACCCATTTTTGATCTGCAATAATACTAATTGTGCTCTCTTCCTTTATGTCTTCTTCTATTAATGATCTATACATTTTCGCGATCACCGATCTCAACTGACCGAGGCTAACGGTCGTTACTGATTCCGCGTAATCTTTCACATATTCAACCGGGTACTGTCGTAAATTTTTGTAAATATCCAAAAAGTCAAGATATAAGTACTGAATATCATTAACGTAGTTAAATAATTCATCAGTCTTGACAGTCAGCTTGTCAAGAAGTTGATCTGTAATCTGCTCTGTCAGTTCGGTATGTCTGTCTCGAAAATCTGAAGATAAAGCGTCTAATGTCGATATCAACATTCTTTCACCGTTACTAATATGTGGAGCTTTCTTTATTTTTGGTAAACTAGCAAAAATTATGTTTTCAACTAATTTAAATTTACTATACATTTTTGTTAAAGTTTTAAAAGCTACTGACGCTGTCATAATGTATGGATTTGATGCGCAATTATTGTACAAACAGAAAATCAGTAACATGAACCACCACAATATATGTGGTCGTGACATTTTATTTTCTGTATTTTATACAAATTTAAATTATATTAACGGAATAATAGTTACAAATATGTCTGAAGCTATCCGTTATTCTGTAAAAAGTATAAAATAAAGTTGATAAAAACGTAATTTTTGTATCGTAATAATCTATTTTGTATTTTTTATAATAAAAATTTTTAATTATGCTATGAAATGTATATTAAATGATTATTACATCATGATAGAAGTCAACTGAATATTTCAATAATCATTTTAGTAGCTTTTAAGTAATAAATATATAATAACTTACCGTGATTTTGAGCAAGCAATGTCCGTTATACAATTTATTTAAGTATAATACATTTCGAATAAACGTTTGATACAATTATTTCTCAAATTTAATAAGATCTATTTAAATAAGTATAACATAAATTATACATGTTTATTTTCGTAAATATGTAAAAGCTAATTATTACGAGTTCTTTAGATAATAACATATCACGACCAACTATAAAAATAAATATTATTTTAAAATGTTTCATTCATTATGAATTCGGAAAAATTAAGAATATTATTAGGAATTCAAAATTCTGATGTCAATAGTTGCTTTATAATACATAAAAGTGTCATAAATATTGAATATTTTTAGTGGGCAATGATCAACTAAAAACTAATAAAAAATAATCCTAAATCATTTGATTTTGATCAAATATTAATACGTATATTGTGTAATATGTTGTCAACTATAATATCGATATATTGGTATACTAGAAAAATATTCTATTCATCAGTAGACTCGTAATAATGCTTTCATATTTAAAACCGGCACAGACTTGTAAATGTATCACTTCGGAATAAGGAAAGATAATAAATCACAGTAAACCAATGTTGTACTCATTTATAAACATCGAAACGTATACTATATTAAGAAATGATTATTTTCTTCTTTAAAATTGACATTGCCTGTTTGTACTCAGTAACCTAATATATATGATGTGTCAAATTAAGATCAAGGAAATTTATTTAATTGCATTCAAATTTATACTATTCAATTTTTTAAAAATATGGCAAAAAGTCAAATTGAACTAGTTTAAGACCTAAAAATCCACCGAAGCCACGTTCCGCTTTGTAGTAAATTCCCGCGCCAGAAAGTGGCAAAGGAGGATTCGATGTAACTTCCTGGGAATCAAGAAAGGGCACTGTGTTTTGTCCTAAATCTTTTCGTAAGTCAGTCATTCTGAATGTCACGTAAGAATTGTCATTAGAATATGTATCTACTTTTCTGGATCTTGCTGGATCATCAGGTTGCGAAACATACGTTTCTGATCTAAAAAAGTTAAATTATTTTTTTATCGAAACTTAATTTATCCATTACGTTAATTACTTCAGAGGACATCATTTCGTTTCTACCTTCGATCTTTCTTATTGTTATTTGAAATAAAACTCAATTTTCTAGTATTCAATAGTCCAGTGGTATAATTAAAAGGTGCTCCTATAATTTCCAATTTTAAATTATCATCCACCTGTTTGAATCTTACGCCAACGACTACTTCTTTTTGTTCAGTTGCAAAGTGTCCAAAAATACGGTATCTTGAGTGAAAGTAACAGTATACACCAGATCATTTTTATAAAATGTTGTCACTGAATCATATTTTCTTTCATAATTATTATCTTGACTTGCTTCTTCTATAACTTTGTAATAGTGAAACGAAACGTTTCTGGATAACAAATATGCATTTGATATTTCATTTACTTCTACCCATTCAGGTGTGTCAGTTATAGTTCCATTTGGCCCTAATAAACCTTGCTGTATCTGTATATAAAAAGTGTAATTCCTTTTTACAAATCGCAGTCCTGTCACCACTCTGAAAAGAGATATCGCATTCGCGAATTTGATTAAAATTACCGATTTTTCATTGTACAAAACTAAAGTTTACATAACCGAATAGAAATAAATGAAATAAAATATACGCAGGAAATAAGGAAGCTGGAAACACATAAAGAGTGAATGTTATTATAAAATATGTATGTGTACTTATTGTTTTGAATATCCGCCATGACATTTTGTAAACTGAATGTCGAGCTTCGAATCGGTTAGGACTAACACAATCACACACGCATGTATGGGCATTTAAAATCGAGCCAACACCCTGAGTATTATCACATCTACCTTCTTCTCGTCCATACAAAGACCATTTCCACCTTTCATCCATTCGTACCTGCGTTCACTATTTTCTGGCTTTCAGGGTTTCAAATTTTTATTAGTCCCAATTGACAAATGTTTATAAATTACGACAAAAAAATTGATTACTCACAGATATGGCAAAATTGCATATTTCTATCTACAAATGTACACGAACGCAATTGTCCTGTGCATATTTTTGATTGTGGTTGGTTTTTACAACTTTAGTGATGAATAACACCTTACATACTCCTTTGAAGTTTCTTCACAAGAAGTGAATGGTACTTTCCAACCAGGTAAAGTTGTATCAAATTGATACACAAAATATGCTTGGAAAACTGGACCTAATTTAAAAAACGTCTCACCTAAACGGTGTAATGTATATATCACTATTAATACTTATTACTTTCATTATTAAATTATAATTGAAAAAGTGAAAAAACCTTTCACTTGTTGTCTTGGACTACACTTGTATAATTCGATAGATGCTCGTTTCATGACATTCTTCACTTTAATATACGCAGCTGTAGAGGCATTCAGAAAAGTATTTAATTCACTTTTAGTAATATATTCATAGCTTACTGTAAAGTTTAATGATCAACATATGTACAAAGAGTAGCATTTTACTTTGGAACTTGATATTTACTCATCACATTTAAATTTAATTTAAGATTACACCTGCGATACCTACTAGATTCGAATTTCTCCTTTATTATAAAACCAAATAATATGATCAACATTCCTTTCATGTGAGAGTTTACAGCTAAATTGTATAATTGATATATCAATTGCTGCGAAGTTTGATTTCTCAAACAAAGCATATGGGATACCTAATTTTGAAAATAAAGTACAAATATAGCCATGGCATTATTAATTCCATATTTTTCTAACTCAGTAATAATTTAATTTAATTGAGCGTTATATAAGCTTTGGTAAAAAATGCAATTTTATAATTAGAGTATTCGAGGTACCTAATTTTGAAAATAAAGTACAAATATAGCCATGGCATTATTAATTCCATATTTTTATCTACAAATGTACACGAACGCAATTGTCCTGTGCATATTTTTGACTGTGGTTGGTTTTTACAACTTAGTGAATTATGACATCTTACATATTCCATGGAAGTACTTTCACAAGAAGTATACATTACTTGCAGCATATCGAGTGTCGTATCAAATTGATACACAAAATATGCTTGGAAAACTGGACCTAATTTTAAGAAAGTCTCACCTAAACGGTGGAATGTATATGTCACTATTAATATTAATCATTTTCATTATTAAATTATAATTGAAGAAGTGAAAAAACCTTTCACTTGTTGTCTTGGACTACACTTGTATAATTCGATAGACGCTCGTTTCATGACATTCTTCACTTTAATATACGCGGCTGTAGAGTCATTCAGAAAAGTATTTAATTCACTTTTAACAATATATTCATAGCTTACTGTAAAGTTTAATGATCAACATATGTACAACGAGTAGCATTTTAGTTTGGAACTTGATATTTATTCATCACATTTAAATTTAATTTAAGATTACATCTGCGATACTTACTAGATTCGAATTTCTCCTTTATTGTAAAACCAAATAATATGATCAACATTCCTTTCATGTGAGAGTTTACAGCTAAATTGTATAATTGATATATCAGTTGCTGCGACGTTTGATTTCTCAAACAAAGCATATGGGATACCTAATTTTGAAAATAAAGTACAAATATAGCCATGGCATTATTAATTCCATATTTTTTTAACTCAGTAATAATTTAATTTAATTGAGCGTTATATAAGCTTTGGTAAAAAATTAATGCAATTTAATAATTAGAGTATTCGAGATACCTAATTTTGGAAATAAAATTCGAAACAGCGTTATGAATATTTGCGATTGTTTTTGCATAAATACAATTAAGCACATACCCATTTATGATCTGCAATAATACTAATTGTGCTCTCTTCCTTTATGTCTTCTTCTATTAATGATCTATACATTTTTGCGATCACCGATCTCAACTGACCGAGGCTAACGGTCGTTACTGATTCCGCGTAATCTTTCACATATTCAACCGGATACTGTCGTAAATTTTTGTACATGTCCAAAAACTGTGAGTACAAAAATTGGATATCGTTAGTATGTTTAAATAATGAATCGGTCCGCTCAGTTAACTTGTCAAGAAGTTGATCTGTAATCTGCTCTGTCAGTTCGATGTGCCTCTCTCGAAAATCTGAAGATAATGCGTCTAATTTTGATATTAACATTTTTTCACCGTCACTAATAACTGGAGCCCTTTTGATTGGTGGTAAAACAGCAAAAATAATGCCTTCAGCTAATTTTAATTCGGAGTAAACTGTACTTAGAATTTTAAAAACTTCCGTTGCCGCTAGTATATATGGATTTGCTACACAATAGTGTTGTGTGTGTAGTGCCAGTAACGTAAAACACAAAAATGTGAATTTTTGTAACATTGTGTATTTTGTACGTCATATAAATTAGACGATGATTACTTCAACAATGATTACAAATGAATGAAAGTGAGTCGATTATTTGGTAAAAAGCATAACATTGAACTAGCGAAATGGTAAATTTTTTGCAGGATTGTATTCTACCTAAAATTTGTTCTTTGATTATTTATTATATTCAAAAAATAAAAGAAATATATTTATAGAAAGACAGTTCTATAAACAATATTTTAGTAAAGATTTAAAGAATATTTCTTCAGTATTTATAGGTATAGATAGTATCTTACATTAAATTTTACACAAAGACAACGAATATTGAAGCCGTACGTACGTTTATTTAACAATTTGTAAATAAAAATTTGAATTGGTAGATTTTTCCTTCTATAAATTAAGAAATTTAATTTTACGAGTTCTTTTAAATATTAATACATCACGATCAAATATAAAAATATATTTACCGTATTAATGTAACTCAAATAATTATTTTACGATTCGACAACAGCATTTTCAATTAATAATTATTTTTAGAATATCGAAGTTAGTGTTTTTTTGAACAGTGTAAAATAATATTGGTAAAATTTCTTTTTTTTATACTAATTCACTAATTTAACAAAATTTACTACTTCATTGATTTTTTTATGTATAGACATTTAAATCGTTGTAAATATTTAAAATACTAAATACAATTTACTTACATATTCATTTACCATACCGAAACATTATCAGTGAAATCGGGACTGTCGGATCAATAGTTTTTTTAGCAACAATTGCTTATTTTAAGAAATTATCTGTTTTTATTTTCATTGTTTTTCATTTTTATTTAAACACAATTGAAAATTCTTTAATAGCAATAATTGATTTATTCCACATTTCTTAAAATTTGAAAAAAATTGAGCAACACGTAATCACGGGTTTAGAAAAGTAATATTTAAAAAAATATAATTGTAACAATAGATATATCGTTCTAGTAACAGCAACTCATTTTTCAAATGCAAGGGAAAGTCATCTTTATGTCGTCTGGCAGTTTCCTCGATAGAGTAGCTCGTCCGCTATCGATCTTGAAAAGGGTCCGTGCACGCTGACAGTTTGCCTTTACACGAAAAGGAATTGCATTTACCCTGCAAGCAGTCTCCCATTTTAAAGGCAACCGAGTAGTACTTGTGTTCCTGTCTTCTAGGTTTCTCCGACAGTTCCAACAAAGCAAAATAGAAATGTACTTTGCAAGATAGAATTTTGCTTCTGCGTTTGCATAACCAAGCTCTATATCGTATGCGATGAGATAGTTGTTTTTTTTATCAATGATTAATGTTATCAAAGGGATTTGACTAAGATTGACGCATATCGATTACATTTTTTATTAACTTTTAAAAGTAGTTTTTTCTTCTAGTATATATAAGTATTGTTATCTATTTATTTAATCAGACGTGAGGGGCTATTCACTTTTTGTAACCAGTAACCCACCTATTAAGTAATCGATTTCGAATTACAATGAAATCAAGTGAAATCGCTCTGTAATAGTGTGGAATCAAAAGATCATGTTTTAAAATTTACTGGAATTGAAATCATCGACATTAAACGAGATAGTGAATAAAATGATTGAAATCATGAATTCAAAGGAAATCAGTACTTTTTCTATCGACCTTTGATAAGAATAATAAAATAACTAAGCCAAAAGAGAAAGAACTCGATAAAGAATATGCATTTACTATTATTTGTTATGATTTATGCACTTGTTAGAACAAGCACATAGTATTTCAGCAAATGTATTTTTGCCCGCTTCTATCTCAATCTCTCCAGTGAATCGAGGCAACAACAACCTGCAATTTATGAATCTTCGATACTGGGTACAAATTAAACGTGAGTATTTTAATTACACAATATTTTAGTTTTAATTACATAATTAAACTACTATTATATTCGCTCAAATTATAAAGAATCTGTTAAATATAACCAATCTATGCTTTCAGTGTAATTGTTTCAATGCAAGTTTTTTCATAAGAGAAATACAAGTATTAAGATATATAACAATTATTTTATAGCTAAATTTATTATATTAGTCATATTCTATATCTGTTTAGTGAAATGGTATCCGAGTCATTGAAATTATTGATTTCGTAATCGTACAAAATCACTAAAGAAAACTTGAAAATATTTTATTTTATACGATTCAAAAATCAATAAAATAATTATCAGTAATCGGTTGAAATTATTTAGAATCTGCAATCTCTTGAACCTTCTTTTTTCGAGTAAATAAACCCTCGATCAGACGTGTAAAATTTTTGGAAAAACTAATTTCTAGCTGCTTATCTACATAATTAAAACATTTTAAACTATAAATAAATCGAAAACTAAAAATTTATAAAAAAATGATTATTAACAAAATTACTTCAAATCTGAAAACGCGATTCCTATTCAGAGATAATAAAAAATTATATTTATATAATATGCTTCCTATACTTACACAACGATTATTGTTTCTTTATGCGTGCAGGTTATAATTGAATTAATTTACAATTTATTTGACAGAACTAAAATAACATTAATTCAATAACTCTATGTATTCTTGGAAAGTAACATAAATGATAAATTGATTTGTTACAATTATTAAAAATCCATTATTTCGAAGTAAAAGTAAAATTGATATAATCAGACTAGCAGAAAGCAACAAGCTCTTCGAGGATCAACGAATTAAAAGTCAGACAGTAGTTGCAAAGATTTTTCGACATTAACGTCCTTGTCAATAATTGTTTTTTAAAGGCTTCACGGTAACAACGCTTGAATGCATCCTTAATTAAATAAGGACGAGGATGTTGTAAATCCACGATAAAGATCTAAATTTAATGTTAAAAATCGCGTGAGCGCTCGATAAGGACACCGTTTAAGTTTTATGAGAATACCGTCACTTTCAATTACGTACTCGTACACATATCTCAAAAGTAGGAGGTCCTTCTGGATCCCTGTTAATTTCACTTATATTTACGATCTCTTGTCGCTCAGCTAATATAAAAATTCTCATCGCGATTCAGTGCATAATATTCAATTTCACTTTCCAGAGTTGCATATATTCATAAAATACGATAATGTTGAGTAACTATATACACCGAAATTTACAGTTTGTATTTAAATATAGATGCGCCCTATAATGACTAATGTAGAACTCTAAGGAAACATGGTGTTATTTTATGAAACACGAATTCCTTGATATATTAAAAATATTTTTTATTCTTTGTTGTACATTTCGCTGTCAGAGAAGATCAAAAATAAAAAAGCAAACAAAAATTTCAAGCAGCTTAGGGAGAGAGCCGGTTTTATGCACGTACAATGACAATTTGTTGTTTTCAGTTCTATAATCCTTACAATCTAGCCACGCGTGAAATTACAATATTGATCGAGTTGTTTTCCATTTTTGTTTACGGTAGCTTTTAATCGTGTACTTTATAACACCAGGCGTTGGGTGTATTTTTAACGATCATATTGACTTCTAAAGGAACGTGATATACCTTTAAAACTCGTGTAATGTACTATTAGTTTAATGTATACAACCTTTTTTTATTTATTGAAAAACATTGTTATTATCAATCAATTTTATGTTCTCTTAGAAACACTTTGAGCCACAATTTATTATTCGTAGGTTTTAAACGTGTCGTACTCTGCACCGTCGTTATATACTTGAGAAAGAAAAAGCATTTTTACCGTTGAATTCGTCCTCGAAATGCAAACTACCAAATTGGCTCAGTGCTGGTTGTGTACTTGGCTGACTAATTGGCAAATTAAAACGAGACTAGAAACGTGGAATTCGTAATCAGGGCAATTTGTACTAGTGTATACCGACCGCGGCACTTAAAATTTTTATAGACTCGTGGAGAAGAGCACTATTGAGGATTCATTAAACAAGCAGCTCACATGCTTTGAGTGCACCCCGCGAAAACAAACCAACTCGACACTGCCGCACGTAGTTACATTGATTTGTGTACTGCTCTTGAGACGATTCTTTACTTTGCGCGTAAAAGTCGTTTCCTTTATGACATCCGTTAACATCTATAGCGCGCGGCGCGAGTTTCACGGAAACCTATTTAAACGAATATTTAAAACTGCATTCGGCGAGACAATTAAATTTTCAATTAATTCTTGGTTTTCAAATGTTGAGTTAAGAGTAACTGCAGAAGTTAATGTGCGTTTGCATCGAGGTTAATCAATCCAGAGAATGCGTTAATTATTCCTCCCTGGTGGAAATGGATTCCATTTTTTTAAACTACAAAATACCTATTTTGTATAGAATAAAAAATATACAATATGCAATAAAGATAGGTGATAAATGTTAACAGTTTCTTCCTTGCGATGAAACACTTTTTCTATTATGCTTGCCCATTTATTAGAATGGGAACAGTTGTTCCATGAGACTTATCTATTTACAAGCTATACCTTTAACCTTTCGAAAGTGGATTTCATCGAGTAAATCGAAACTATAAAGTAGAAGCTATTAAAACGAAACTAAAAATGGTGCAATGCGTTTACATTAAATATATTTTTATTAATATAAAAAGACTATATGAACTCCAACAAGAAGTACACTATGAATTCTTTTCAATTGGACATCGTAAACTAGAAAAATTAATGTGTATAATCCAGTAAGACAACGAAAATATGATGTAAAAAAAAGTCATTCCCTTTTTGTCATAATTCTTTCCATTCTCTGGTCTTCGTGTAGCAATAAAACTGAAAATGGGGAATGCAAAACCATGGTACATGGCACCCTGTATTAGCTTAGCTCAGAATTAATTAAATGTGCTCCGCGTGTAACAGCGTAAGCTCTTACATAGAGGAATTCTGTGGTGAAAATATTGTTGGTTCATTGTTCTTTGTATAATGACCAAGCAGAGAGGTGAGATACAACTTTTACTAGTGCAAGGTGCTGCTGTAATATAGTTTAAGTAAAAAGATGATTTAATAAAGGTGATGCAAAGAAGCTGATGTGATAAGAGATTTTTAATTTTATAACGAGATTAAAATGTTTTTCGTTGTAATACACGGGCGATAAAATCTTCATTAATTTTATCTAATAAATCTATATACGCTAATTCAAAATAATTTAATTACTCGATAGATAATAAATAAACGTCACATGTACATCCGCATTGCGCGAATTTCTATTAATAAAAAGAGTCTTTTATTTTTTATTACATACAATAGGTACGCTAAATTTGAGATACCTACACTGATTATATTTTTAAATGTTATCTCGCCATATTTTCTTCATTTTGAATAGCATTCGTACGAGTAAACCCATTAACAGCATACCTTTCAAATTACAGTCTGTATATATATATATATAAAAAAAGTCCTCCAAACAAGCTCAATTTTCCGTCATCAAAAAGTACTCAACGCGTTCTACTAAACCGAAAAAGCCATTCGTACATTCCGTTGGAATCGAAATCGTCCTCTTGAAAAAACCGATCGAACGGACCAAGGAAAGCACCGCAAAAACAGGGATTAAAGCATCCGTAAGTGCCAGCTGGAGACACGAGATTTCAGCCGATTTGCGCGAAGGGAAAGCCACGAGCAAAACGAACCTCGGCACGTAGAGCTAACGCTAACGGTAATTCTCGCGGACTTGACTCGACGACGCTGGTACCGCAAGAGCGTACGTTTCTTCTATTCCATGCGAGTATAGAGGCTCTATCTCTTTATTTTCCTCGGCCCTTTATCCTTGGGTTACTCCCGAAGGACGATTTTTCCTTGATAAAACTACATCTATTTTTCTTTTTATTTTAGGGTCATTTTCCTTTTATCCATGATAATGCGATTTATTTTCATCGAAATACCTTGAAAGGTTACTTCTACTATAAGCTAAAATATTATTCATAATATAATTTAAATAACTTTCGTTTATGAGGTTATAGTTTTTTCACATTTTACCTGTGCAATATCTATTGTTTCAATAAAATAATAAATTAATTGTACACGAATAAAAAATTTGTTTGAAAATGTGTCTAAATTTTTTGGGTAAATATTGTAGTTCCACTATGGTAAAAAGTCTAAAACAAAACACGCCATCAAAGCATAGGCGTAGTAAAAAGTTTAACATGATTCTCAATTTTTAAAGAAAATTCTGGACAAAAATTTTAAAAACAAGCAAATATTAGCATTATACGCAGAACATTTTGGGTTATTTTATTCAATTATTCTCTCGGTATAAACTAGAACTAAGTAGATAATATTATAAGAATTGTATTATTATTTACTCAATAATAATCTATAGAAGAAATTTCATAAAATTAAAAAATATGATTGCTCCATTGTAGCGTATATTTGACTTTAATACGGATATTTTAGTCGCAATTTCCGTTCATGTCCATAGTGTATATAGCCTTAAGCATATAGGGTACTTGTAAAACGGAATTAAATTGCTTCAACGATCAATTACTTTAAGAAAGTATTTTTATATAAGCCGCAAGTCTCGAGTGTCACTTTGTCTCAATAAGCAAAAGAAATTTTCATATTACAGAATCAAAAGCTCTGGTGTCCATTGCAAAGAAATAAGTATGCTACTAAATGAATTAAAAAATTGATGTCTCAAAGCAAATTTGTATGTTACACTGTTTATTTATATTTTCACCATTTTCCATAGTGCCTGTTATTAATAAATTAGAATTATCTAGTATATACCAAGAAATAAATAAAATATTTCAAAATTCGTATAATTTATCGAAATTTTCAAAGTAGTTGATATATACCTTAATCGAAAACCTCGTGAGAATATATCGATACAGCGGTTAAAACTGATAATATTTACAACAACAAAAACGAAAATTCTCCTTAAATGTTTATGTGCAATGTTTCAATGTATCCATTAGCCAAGTAAGTCAGATAAACGTTGACGCAAAAACAACCACGAACGCAAAACTACAAATATTCAAGCACTTATCAGAAAGAGAGACCAAAATGATATTTACTCTGTCGAGAACCCCGTAGCTTTTATTTATTCGTTCTACGAGCCATTTGCAAGCTATCTTTTTGCAAAGGTGTAATGGTCGTTACTAAACAAACTAGCGTTATGATATCGTTATGTTCAACGCGTCCGAAATTACAAGATTTAATAACACAAATTCTTTCGCGGACTCTAATAACATAACAATCCAAACGGAACGGAACTCGCGCAATGACTTTTTTTACTATACGACCGGAATGTCGGTTGTGTATTTGCGACTTGTAGACCAGTTTTAACAAGTTAATTGTTATTTCATAATGATGATTTATGGTTACCTGACAATGCTGTCTAAGTAATCTTTCCAACGCATTGTTGGTACGGCAATTCGTAAGAATATTAATGTAATACGTAAATTGCAAATTGAATGTTAATAATAGTAGATAATAGAAGAGAAGGAAACTAATTGTCGACAAAATGTAATTAGACGACTAGTGGAGGAAGGGCGAGAGGGTGGAGGGGAGAGGGGAGTGGGGAGGGGGGAGTAGGAGGAGGAGGACAAAGTGCGACCCTCTGAAGGTGTCTTCGACCTCCCGTGCCGATCTCAACTCGCATTCCAACCCTTTCGCTTGGATTACCGACAGGTTACATAATTAATGCACAGTTACAGCAAGTCGCCGCTCGTGGGAGACGGAGAAAGAGGAACGCAAAAAGAGGGACGGTGAGCCAGATGGAGAGGAAGAGAAGTGAGAGGCCACTTAGTCGGTGCATCGTCTTCCCTCCGGGGCTTCGGATGCGAATGTGTACACAAACGTGACGCAACTTCGCCGCGGATCGGCCTCGTTTCCTTTTCATCATGGGAAATCTTGATGGTGGTGGTAATCCTATTCATTTTTTACACATTTTCTTGGCATTGGTTTGAAGATTGTTCTAATATTCTTTATTCGGCATTACTGATTTCTGTCACACATACATACACATATCTACATATTCTTTTCCGCATTAAGGAAATTGAGTTAAGTAAGATTTAGACTATACCCTGGTAGAAATCTTCACCAGTTTCTAGCCAGTATATACCTAATTTTAAGGAGAAAAACGTTTAATCGTTTATACAGTAATTACTGCTTTTAAATTTAAAAAAATTCATTGCACGTCTATTCGTAACATTATCTTTCTTAATTGTTAAAATTATTTAGACATTCTTTTTATTTAATTTAAATAGAAATATTCAATTATAAATATTTCCATTGGATTAACATGTTGAACCAGCGGAACTGGATAACTTTCTACCAGGGTATACATTCTAACAAATGATATTTTATAGTTACTTAATCAATGTAAAATTTGTGCGATTATAATTCTTTTGGTAATCGCAATAAACAAACTTCGAAGTATCTCGACAGAGGATTTGCAAAGATTTATTGTACCGTGTCTTATTACTTCATATACACGTAGTTATGAAGTTATACATCAGTTTGATTCGATCGATATCGTGACCCGTGGTATACATACATATATGTGCCCAATGTGCACATCAATCTGGATGTTTCCTTAGCATTGGATAATGTTCGAAATACACACCAAGGTGTTGAAATTCTGGTACTGAATTACAAGTAAGTATACCTACGCTGGGTATATTTCTCAATACAGACATTCATTCGAATTTTGTGCAAGTGACATTTTGATGTAATGCAGTAAAAAATCAGTAACAATCACTTTTTGTAACGTAACTAAAACGTAAAGGCGTGTTCATTTTCATATTTACCATCATTCCTAAGCACCGTTTAATCAAGAATAAATATTTTTATGAAATTAAGTTGTAATAAAAGTTTGAGCGAAGTCGCATAAGAAATTCGATCTTCCGGTGAATTAAACCGAGCGTTGAGTTGCGATGTTGTACGATGGCACGCGAGTGTTGACATATCAATGATTCGCGTATCTTAAAGTTATTACCCGTAACAAGTTTATTCAGCCAGGTGAAATTTGAACTACCCGAGCTTCGTGTATTTTATGCTCTAGAAAATTAGCGGATATGAATAATTAGAACGAGTTGGGTTTTTCATCCGTAGAACTGCAACAACTTAATAATTATCATTAAATCATGTCGCTTTGCATTTTACTGATTACGTTTTAATTAAATTTATAAATTATAAATCGTATTTTTAGTTTTAAAAAAAAAATTGTGCGCAAATAAATTATTTGAGGAACGCGACAAAATAAAGCGTAACGTACTTTGACGAAAGCTAGCTCTTGCAAATAAATAAACTCTGTAATTATATATTGCGATATCACAAAATTTGATCTTCTTGCTTAGAAAGTGCATACAAAAAATATACTTGAAAACACGTTTTAAGTACATTTTAGTATAATGAGGCTTAGAAAATGTATGCTTTCTCGAAAATGTGTTTTGTTTTCGAGATTGTGCGACTGTATACGTACCCAAGTCGAACGATAAAAAAAATTAACAATTAGCGCAGTCGACAAAATTCCGTGATTAAATAGCACTATTCGCGCGTGGAAAAAAACGAGAGAGATGCGGAAGCGGGTACTCGCAGGAGTGCAAAAACTCGAGGCGGTGATGAGAGAAGAGGTGGAAAGCAAGCCGCGGGCACGGAACGAAGAAAATTGTCGCTGGTTCGTCGAGTCACAGACCGTGGAAAGATGAACCATTTATACGTCGATGAGAATAGTACACGAAAAATATGTGAGCCAAAATTGTTAATATTTCAACTCGGATTCAGGTATAAAAGGTGAAGAATATTACATAGAAATGGAACTTAGTTATTGTACTCGCAGAAAAATACTTATACGTAAGATCGTTGCAACTTAATTATTATTATTAATTTTTTACAACTTACATCTACATCTAGTTTAGTAAACTAATGAAATGAATTAATATTTATTTTATAGCATAAAGGATTTTTTTGTTATAATTCAAGAAACTATCGAGAATTGCCTGAGCTCTCCAAATCATTCTATACATCCATACAAGGACATGTTTTTACACATTTACATTATTTACATAAATAATTTTAATAGCGTAAGTTTTGCAAAAATAAAATTCTACAAATTATTTAATTAGAATATCAGTCAACAAAAAAATAATATCCAAATTAATATCAATTTAATATTATTAAAATAATTACGCGCAGAAAGTGTAAGTGTGTAAAAAAGTGATTATTCGATCGTAGAAAATTTTTTCAATGTGATTTTGGAGAGTGCGGATAGTTGCTATATCAATAGAATTCCTCTCCTAATTTCAGAAACTACGCACACGCGAAACATTCAAAGCGCTCGTGCAAAAATCCGGTCTCACGGCACACTTAACTGCAAAAATTGTGTGGCTGTTGCTATCAAAAGAGGATTGCGCGCATAACCGGTGTACGTTTGAACGATGTCAACTGGTGCACGCCTCTGACGGTTCACCTAAAAAGACACCAAATCGAGCGTTTCCTATTTAAATGAAAGATTTCCGGAGTAACTGGGTCGATTAACCAGGACACTGATGCCACCTCTTCCAACAACGTTTTCATTGATTATTATATTATCGATCGATTATTTGGATTTGTAAGTTGTAGCTGCGTGTGCTACAATTTTATGTAAGTCACCTTAACATATTTGATTAAAATTTTTGTACTTCGAGTAGTAGTAAATTATAATTACAAAATTTCAAATCAATTTCTAATTGATAAAAGCTTTAGAAATCATATACTCTTGTTTTTGCAGTACTCATTTGATAAGAGTCAAAAGTTCTACAATTTCTTTTTATATTTGTATTCACTAATGTTTATTAATTAATTTACATAATGTTTTGGTTTAAAAAAAAATATAAAAAAACTCTTTTCTTTCAAAAGCAAACTTGAATGCAGCTATTTTTTCAATAAAGAAAATAAAATTAATTTCGTTAAAAGTTTACTTCTGATTTAAGAAAAATACGTATAAGAACTTATTAGTGCATTTTATTCCACAGCAAGACACTTTGTTGTAGTTAGTTAGAACTTTCAAAAAATTGGAATCTTTTGAAAAAGTTTAATTTTACAAAATATTCTTCCTCAATAAGAAAAGTTGTAGACTGCAAAGAGTTTTCTGTAAAGATTATTACAGCGGTTGTATATTTTCTTTAAAAAAGTAAATATTTAATTAAATTTCTCTTTTCAATATTGTTTCATTGAATAATCTTGACGTCAAACGTACTTCCACCGTGTTATCTATGAAATTTAATGCTATCTCGCAAGAAAAAATTTAATTTTTAAACACAATTAATAATAGATTGTTTGATGCACAATCAAACATATTTTAAATAAAAATGTATTTTAATAATTATGCACGTATTTTAAATTCGTTTCTATTTAATTTGAGAAATTATTGTTATTAAATATCCTCCATGGAAATGGTATCGAATGTTTATAGCAAGCTTAAAATTACACTTGGTGCAATGTTACTCGAGATCGAAACGCTACAGTAAATACTTGAAAATCTAGTCAATCTTCATTCAGCAAATGGGATTCCAGAAAAGGCAACTGGGTAGCTCGTACACGTGCAGAGACTCGATCTCATAAAGAAAAAAGCTTCCGTACTGCCATCTCTCATTCGACACTCAATGGTAATTGTAGGGTCAGCTCGACGAGCGTCGACAACGAAGAAATCTTCTTGACATCCGAACCCTTCTTACGTGCGTCATGAGTTGTGTTCGTATCGACGGTTAATGGTTTAATGATGCTTGAAATTGATGCGGGTATCAAATGTATACGTGTCTGATTCAGTACCTTGGTAAAATGGTTTTCCACAGGGACTTGGACAAGAATTTAGCTTAATAGGATTTACTTTTGTACATACAAAATATAAATACATAGATACGTGTAATCCTTTAATCCTAGTGATAGAATTACAACTTAAATATATTGTTGTCTCGATTAACTGCGTTATGCAAGCTCAAATTATGTTTCATCATCTTTCATTGAAGTAAAAGTTTAGATTGTAAGAATGTGATGCTTTATTTTTAACGTAAACAATATTTCATACGAAATACGCAACTTCAAACTAATATATGGTATTTCTAAATATTAAATTTCAATTAAAATGTATTGAGTCGATGCTAATACTGCTACATAATAAATATGCCTGAAAGTTGATATCTGATTGAAAATTATTACCCTAATGAAAGGTTATCAGCGCCTCGGAATTCTCAAAACTTTATTTATTAAAAACAATATTTATCCGTTATTCATTGAGAAAACATATGGAGTGAGTGGTTGTTAAAGTTTGTTTGTCATTCGCACGGGAAGCGGTATGGGTTGAAAAGGAAAAGCACATCAGAAGCCCGCGAGACACGTGAGTAAAAAAAGTGAGAATTTATTGTGCATGTGTATCCTCCGAGATATTTATAGACTACTCGAAAGAAAGCTCATCGTCCTAACTCTCGCTTTTCTGTGGGAGTAAACTCACTTCGTACTTGCAGTCCATTCGTATTTCGGTATTTACTATTCATTCGTAACTTTTCACAGCTGTAGATATTACACGTGTATCAACTGTCATGAAAATATTACATTCATAAATTCGGACAATATACTGCGAAACATTTGCCAAGAACATATAATATTATTATTACATCACCGAACATCAATTCATCTTTTTTGAAATATAATATTATTGTTTAACGTCTAGCAGAAGCACATTTATGGTTTACGTGCTCGTTTGGCCACCTAATTGTCATTATTTACGTGATCTTGACGTAAAAGAATTCTCAATTACAACTATTCAACAAGATGCGGAACAACTTATTATTAAATTAATTCAATGAAATTACTAACTTTGTTAAGGTTTCTCCTACGCTAAAAGTTAAGTTGCGAAACTTAATCTTCCACGGTTATGTTTCCTTACCTTTTCTTTTAAAATATCTTTAACGAATATCGCACCATCAAAATGAAAAATGAATTATGAATTTTCTAATCTCAATAACTCATCAATTTTTAATTAAACGAAAAGAATATAATTTTTTTTTAATTTTCTAACCGATCGAAGACAAAAAATTGTTATCTAACATCTATACGAGCTGAAATATCTGGTTAAGAGATACGTAAATGAAAGTTTAATTAGCCAAACGCATCAATCGCAAGAACGTCACCAAAGATACAAAACGAGAGGAAACGCAAGTCAAACGGGACGTTTGAGAAGAGAGACAGAAGCCGAGCAGTTAGCAGCCCGTTCATCAGTAAACTACGGAGGCCGGACCGTTTCGTCTCTTCGCTTGTAATTTCCAGCAATCGGAAGTCGTCTGGCTTGTCTTCATCAACCACCCGTACAAACTTTTCTGTATACGTTGCTGTATACATATATACGTATATCTTTCAGTTTTCTATGTCGTAAAAAGAAAAGAATCGAGAAAATTACCGAGATTTATGGTTCAATACATAAATGTCAAAATGTGTCGCGTCACTTTACTAATTTATAGTTTTTACACATAAACTGTAGAAATTAAAGTTGCAACTTTTTGTAACTGTTCGGATTTGTCGCTGTAATTTATGTGCTTATTACCTACTAATATACTTCCTTATTTTTTGTTTAGGTAATACGTGTCTATCTTTTCATCATCCTTCTTTTCTTGAATACAAAGTAGAAGAACTGGATGTGCAATATACATTTTTAGAAAAGAGAGATACATTTTTGGAGAGACGGATGCAAAGAATGAGAAACACGAATCTGTATATTTTCTATACTTGGGTTATACTTATTTGCTTACGATACACATTCCGAAACATTTCCACCCATTGAGATTATAGCTTAACCATTTGCTTCTTTGATTATATTAGTTTTGAACTTTAGTTAATTACGTATATATTTTACATTCCAAATTATTAAAATGAAAAACGATAAATGTACGTAATCAATCAGTAAAAATTAATATAAAAAAAAATTAAAGTAAAAATTATAATAGCTGCTAAGAGAAATAGGGATTGATTATTGATGCGAGCATCTACATAATATTCCTGATTTATATAAAGATGAAAAATAAATCACAAAAGTAAACTACGCTTGCATGTACTGAATTTATAGAGCTTCTAAAAAATTAAATTTTAAAAATCTTATTTTTGAACCATGAGTAAAATTTGTTAAAAATTTGTTTAAATAGAAATTTGAGAGTATTTAGTAAACAAGGTATTTTCTATTCACTTCAAGCAATTAAAATTGTGTGAACGTTTTTTTTACATTGTACGTATCAAATAGTTGGATAATAAATCCGTTTAATCTCGAAGTTCGCTTTGCATAAGCAGTCAAAATCACGATTAGACCATACGAATTTCCTGCTGTAGCTTTCACTTTCCTGTAACCAATTAGTTAAGCAAATTCAACTAATACAATTTAGATTCAATTTACAGTTAATAAATTTCGATATAAAATTTCTACAAATAAATATATCGCTACATATTAAACTACACATTTAACTCTCGTATTTCAAGCGCACCTTGCGTAAACTCAACGTTCGTTTAAAATCTAATTGTTTCGTAACTGAGATACCGAAAATAAAAGAAAAACTGTTTATGGATTGTAATACACGTTCGAAAATAATAAACATATAAATTTGATCGTCTCTTCGAATGACAGTATTGATAAAACCATCCATTAGCCAAAGCCGATAAAAGAGGAAAAAGGAGAATTCGCGAATAACCAAGCACGACCTCTTCTCAAGTTCAATTTATCAAGAAACAAAACCTCTAATCTGCCAAGAAAACTCGTTCGGAGGTAGGAAAAAAAGGAAGACGCGTAAGCGAAGCAGCCGCACGTAATAGCGAGCATTACTAAGTATGAAAATTAATTTACGGCGCAAAAGAAAGGACGCGAGCCGTAATTACACGGGAGGCGAGTGCGAGCGTTATAGGGTAGGATGCCGGGATTATTATCACTTCCGGTGAGAGCTCAAAGCGAATCTATAATGCCGAGTTGCGCGGAAGCTGCTACGCGATTGCGCCGTCGTTAGTCGCAATAATCCATGGAAATTATTGTATTGCCTCGGCGACGTGCGAGCCCATGTTTAGACGCGTCGCAGCAAACTTAATCGAGCTGTTGCTACAGAAACCTTTTAGACCGTATGATTTTAGGTTTTAATTTAAAATATCAATATTTATTTTATTTCCTTCCCCACCGAGTTCGTTGGGATATTTATCACTTTTAATTCGATAAATTTTTCTGATGGAAATATTGATGTTTTACTCGTGTATAGATGTTCTCTACGTGTCTTTCTCGCTTTAATGTAGTATCAATGTAATAATCTCGTTAACTGTTTAATCAAACTAATGTAATCATTTATGAAATGGAAAATAAAGTAATAACGCGTTAAATGATGCGAATATATTTATATGAAATTTGAATAATTTTGATTAGTTGATGCCACAATTTTTAACAATTCACATTTACAAAAAATTGTCTATCATATCGTGGTAAATTTTCTTCTATGTAAAAAATTAATTCAACAAAGTCTAATTAGACTTCATTAAACACAATTCAAACAACGTTTAGATTGTTTGAGTTTCATTAGCCCGTAGATTACATTTTCTTTGTTTACTCTTGACTCAAAACCATGTATGCTTGCGACTTCCTGAATCTTACGAGGTAATGAAAAAGGTAAAGATAAGGTAAACTTTCAGAATCAAAGTCAAACTGTATTTTGAACGTTGACGATGCGTACGAACTATTTCACAAACTTTCATTAATCATACGAATATCAACAATTTAATAATGAGCCTTCACACGGAATGACTATCTCACAGCTTACCCCGTCTCGTATTTTAAAGTAATTATATATAAATAAGAATAATACGTTCTTATTAATCGTTAGGAAGATAACAGTTTTTTGTTTACTTTAAATAAGAGTACTCAGTTAGATCTGATACAATCTACTTTTTATTCTATGTTTCAGTGATATCGTAAAAGTTAATAGTTTATCTGACTCTAGAACTGATATTCACCGTGGCTAGAAGCTGGTAGCTATTAATTTTCAACGGTTGAAAAAGAATATGTCGCGCAAATAAAGAAAAAGATCACTGTCAGAAAGTTTAAAAATGGCTAACCGGGTCTAGATCGTGTAAGCGCGACGTTCACTAGGTATAAAAGTGTATTGAATTATGAAAACTGGTTCTACCTTCTCTTTTAAGATTCTTAAATTAGCCTTCCCTTTCTCCTGCTCTATATGCATAACATTAACTTCTTCTCTGTGTCTGTTCTTGCGGTAACGCGTAAAAAATACTATTCTTTATCTTTGAAAATTTTTCAATTATTCGTCTAAGTTCGTTTTGAATTTTTTGGTCTTTCGTTAACCACTACGTCGGAAGAGAAATTTGCATTGCTAATTTTTTTGGATTACTTTAATTGGATATTTCCATGGTAATCTGATTTTCATTATACTACATGTGTTACATTTGACATGTAAAAGTATCAAAAATTGTTTCGTGAGAAGTGTTTTAATCATATAACATTTTGCATTCTTTTGCATTTAACAAATGTAACAAATAAAAAATTTGAATCGATCATTTGTTTTCTCTGACGAAACTTTTTAAATTTCATGTGAACTTTTCAGCATCTTCCATTTTCTCAATGCATCTATCATATCGACGGGTACATGTAAACTGCACACCGAAATTCTTTGTAGGGTCAAGAAGCCAAGTCTCGAATGCCAATGAGAGGCTAGCGCGCAGAACTTTTATTGCCGTTCTGTAGAATCGAACTCTATAGATGGAAACCAGTCGCACGAAAGCTCTGTAACAATGGTCTCGTTACTTGAAAACTAATACAAACTGCATTTTTGAACCAATGAATTCGTTTATATGTTTTAAGCGGATGTTGTAGACCCATACTTTATTATACCCTGCATGTACTGACAATTTTTCGTTTTATGCAGTAAATCTTTGTTTAATCGCAATATTACAAACAAACCTACATTTTATACACGGTACACTGTCAAAATTTGGAAATTTCACGTATTCATCGAAGAAAATGAAAAATTGTATTGCCGGAAAGACGTCATCCCCTTATTGGTTTACTATTATTTTTCATCAAATTTAATACGTGTTGGCTATAAATCAGGAAATAATGATGCTAATAAAATGCTTCAATACATACATATATATTCAAAAATATCTATGAATTAGTGTTGGAGTTGTTCATTTTATTTCACATCGTGACCCAAGTATTTCCGCGTGAGTTTTTGGAGATAAGAAGCAATGACAATAGTGCATTAAACAAATTATTTGTCAAGTATTTTTTGTGCTGCTAAGGCAATAATAAAATTCAACAATGTTTAAATTAGCGAGGTCTTGTTTCATCGGTATTTTAATCTACCACCTTGTGAAAGCTGCTACGGTAAATATACTTGTTTCAATTGCATGTAAGAAAATATAAAAATTTTACTAATTCAATGATTCAATGATTTAAGATTTTATTAACTTTCATATTAGCTCTATCAAGAAATTAGAGTAATTATATACTTTTAATATAAGAGAATAATTTGAAAGAAATATTAAGGATAAGTTAAAATGTGAATTAACATAAAAATAATGTTTTGATATATACGTATTTTCTTCGTGTAAAGAAAGGATCCACAAATACTGTTCCAAATCGATATTTTAGTCATTTTTGATAATAATTTCAGTACCCTGCACTAGCCGTAAAGTAAGGTGATAGTCAAGAGTGTTTTACCATACAAATGTATCGACAACATCATGTTTGTAAATTGTAGCTAATGAGAAATCATTATTGATCTAAATATGTGTATCAATGCTTAATTAACGGGTCAGATTAAACAAGATAACAGAGATGCGGATATTGAACAATGACATAAATTTACGTCAACACTACACGCATAAGTCTCTGTCAAATCACTACGTACTTGCCTCGATTAGGATGCAATAGCCTATTGTAATAATTTGAATTATATGAATAATTTGAATAAAATTTTAAATATCTCCTACAGTAGTAAATATTATTAAAAAAAAAGAAATGTGAATTATTGATTTAGTATTTCCCAATGTAGTCTAAATGTTTACCAATTTAACGAAAAAATCGGTAAAATATTCTCCTAATTAGTACCAAAATATGTCAAATTCGATTTGCAATTATGTTTTTTCTATATAAATATATTATTTAATATGTAAAACGCGTGTAAATTAAAATGATGAATACCATTTATGCTTGTCATATTAATGTTGAAGACATTTAAATTATTGCTTTCAGGATAACGAAGCTGTCCTTGTAAGTACACTCAATTCACTTCGTATATCGTCGTGTTATTACATTAACATACTAACAGCACAACATTATTATTATTTTTAGAACAAAATTATTGATGATTTTAAGGAGAGATTAGAAAATGTAGTTACCGAGGTAACTAAAAAAAATAACTATAACATTTCTTGTATAGCCGTATGCATTTACTATTAACCAAATATAAAATTAATTACATTTCCAGAATAATCTTAATTGCGATAATTATATGGGACAGTGCGAAGATATGCTTACGCAGATCTTATTGATCGATTGCAAGGTAATGTATAAAAAAATGTATAATTGTAACATTATGTATTGACATTCTGTTATTTCGAAAAATAGTAACTTTACAAATTAATTTATTGTTAGAAATTTCTTCACGCCTATTTGTGTTTTAATGTCACAAGTAACGAAGATTTGAAAAATATATACGTGCAAACTTCAAAACTTATCGAGGAAAAAGCTAAAGAAGAGGAAGAACGCGCCAAGGCTAAAGATATTACAACTGACAGAACTGTGAAGAATATGTTTTAATCATCGAAATTCATTTATTGTACTCTGGTAATGAACTATATATTTATAGATAAAGAGTAAGATCATTTTACATTCTCAATAAACGAATAAAATAACTTGTTTATTTGCACTGAAAAAATATTATATTAAAATTACTATGTACGTTACAATAATTGTTACAAAATATAACCAAAATTAAGATGATTTAATGATGTCTTTAAGCTATTACGAAATTTAGTAATTATTAATATAACATTTTTCACAGTATAGAGACACATTGAAAATGATATGATCAAAACTTTTTTTATCGTAAAGATTTAAATAAATAATTTATTGGGAAATCCAAACAAATTTTGCTATGGAATCTAACTAAAAGGGAATTCATGTAATATTTTTAAATAGACGTAAAAGCGTAGACAGTATTAAAATTAAAAGAAATTTTTTATATTTACATACCTACCTTTATTTTGAAGTGTAGTAAAGCAAAGTAATTTTAATTTAATTTAAATTTAGTTTATTCTTTCTCTCTAAAATTTTCTGGAAAATAGATATTTTTTGTCTCTAATTCCGTTAAAATTATATAATTGTATAGTATAAACTATGACATTTGCACTAATATGTTGATCATCGATTAATAGTGCATTTCACTTACCAGCTAAACGTACATTTCTACGAAAATGTATGCTCTATTATTGAAAAATAATAAAGTTATTACTTATTATATTTAAATACATATTAAAGTAACCGATTTAAAAAACAATGTAGAATTTTATCATTTTAATTGAGCTAACACAATTTTATGATATCCTAAAAGATTTAGCCCAATTCGTTGAAGTTCATAGCGGAATCGCGTGGTAAAGTGTTCGTTGATAAGAAATAAGTCGGTATAGGAAAATAATGCAAAGATGATCTGTATAACTTCGTGAAATTATCTTTCGCAACCCCCAAATAATTAGTAAATGGAACAGTTTTGATATAAAAAACCAATTTTCAGTTCAATTTGAAAATTTTTACTACTGAAATTTTCTTTTAGAAATTGAAAATCTATAATTAAAAAATAACTATTTATTATTCCATTCACGCTGGTTATAAAAATACAAGTTAACAGTTCACCTGGTTGAAATAAAATCGATTATTTCCCATTACAGTGAAATTTTTATACTTGCAAGAATACCGCTAAGATGTCAGGTTACGCGACAAATTAAATACAAGTTCACATTGGTCATTCATGACAGTAAGGTGCCTCTCTGATTTTTAGAATCGATAATCAAAGTACACGTATCGGTACGTCATCCTTTTCATTCCTTTGAACAAAATAATAATCCTTAACTCATGAGTCACCTGGTAAACCTCGTGAGTGTACACATCATTTCTTTTCTACCGCATTCCACCGACGAAGGAAAGTGTGTAAAACCCAGTTTTTTTTACTTTCGTTACCTTTCCGTTTCTTCATCTCTCGTTCGTATTTTATTACTCGTGTGCAAGACGAAATCATAAATATTCAATATACAAAGAAAAAAGAGGTGGAAGCAGAGAGGTGGGCGGGAGTAGAGAACGCAATTTCGGATTCGGTTTTTCCTCCTAGGCAGCATGAATGAATTGCTCGCAAATTGCCTTTATATAAGGCGCCGAAAGACCGTTTAAAATACACAGTGTTGCTTTCGAGCCCGCTGCATTGGAATTTCAATTAACCGAATGTGAAAGTGCTTCTTTACCGACCGAGTCTGCATAAGCGATAAATTGGATTCTTTTCACGATAGTACGATGGATATATTTGCAAATTTGGGAAGAGGATTTCCCTGCTGGAAATGTGAACTAAAAATTAGGAATTAAAAGTAGTCAGTTAATAGGTTAAATGAAACGCTTTTTCCCACTGCGTTCGTCGATTTAATAGATTGCCGTAACCTCCAAATATTTTCACTTCACCTTCTGGCCATACATGTATTTAAAACTTCAAATTTTTAATCAAATTGGATCGTTTACTCGAATACTAATACTAATTTACTCTTAATTCTGCATTTAAACCAGTCATTTTAAAGTATCATTCAGATTTACAATATTTCCAATTTATTTTCCAAATCTATTTAAAGTGTCATTTAAATAGTTAGGAAATAGGTATAGTTTCGGTGTCCATTTTATCAAATAATCCGATCTTTTATGGGTTGAAACAAGGACTTAAATGAACATATCGTATAGATTAGCTGTTTTGAATCTAAGAAATGGGCGAATTAAAGAGGAAAAAGCGTTTCATTTAACAGTGGTAACAACCTAGCAGAAGTAGCTATAAAATACGTTAATTTAGTTAATAACCTATTATTTGCCGATTTTTAATTTTCTGATTTCTAGCAGGGTTCTTCGTTGGTATTTTATGTACCAAACTCTACTTGAATAGTTTACACTGAAATCAAAAGTTTACCTTAAATAGATACAAAGTGTTAAGTTTTAGATGTAATTCAATTTAAACGTTCGAGAGGGTTTCATATTCTACTATACTACGGTTAGTGTCGTGATTGATGAAACTGATGAAAGCAATAAAGTGCCGGGGTTAATAAATTATTTGAATTATAGTCTTAAAACGCTTTTAATTATAGTTCAAAACGTTTGTATAAAATTGTTGATGTAAAAGTTTTCAACAAATATGTAAAATCATTTTTATTCATAAACTCACATTTATTAATTTTTATTCGTATCAACTTAAGCAAATAAATTATACTAAAATAATTCCTATACAATTTTATTTATATTCGATTTTAATTATTATTACTTACCATTATTTGGTCTATTTTTCCGATGACAAGTAAACAATATGTTAATGCAAAGAATGATGTCCTTACCTGGAAAACACAGAAAAAATACATAAATTTATTAACAGAAATGTAAAATACAAAAACGTAACAAATCATTTATTGCAAACGAAATCGTTAAAAGCAAAGACATTGCAATTGTAAGATCTTATTTTGATATTACATACTAATAAGACAAATTTGTCGTGTTTGATTTGAAATTCGTGTAAGCAATATGCAAAATAATGTAATTGAACTCATACATTTCATTAATATGTAACAACTTCGATATGACTTGAAACATTTTTCAAAGTAATAGCATATCGAACCGACCATAGTTGTTTCTTATAAATTATAATGGCCCGTCGTAAAGAAAAAAATATCTACTCCCGGGGAGAAAAGAAACTGGTCGAACCTTACTCTTCGTAGGATATAATATTTCCTCTATCGAAACTCGACTGCACTCGTACAAGAATTCCAATGGAGGAAGCAACAGCAGCAGTAGCAAACAACGGCCTCACTGCCATAACGTGCGATCGAACGTTAGGGGCCGCACTCTCGCGTTATCTCGGCAAAGTTCAACAATTATCGATGAAAGCCACTCGGTGAACCCGGAGGGAATCGTTCGCGGATGATCGCACGCTTGCTTCCTGTTTCCCTTTCGCGATAACGATTTTCGAGATTATTTTTATTATTCGAGCTTAGTATTTTTGTAGACAACTCCTGGGGTTTTCATCGGATCTTACGGTTTCCGCTACTTGAGGCTTCGCAGTTTTTCCACCAGCAGGAAAACTATTCAAAGGTTGTTATCAAATTCTCATCGTAGGTAGACCTACTCTAATAAATTTAACTGTACACGCGATGATAGATTTCGAATATCGGTGTACTTTTTCTAGATTTTATATATTATTTCATCGAAACAAATTATCGTGTAAAATAGCTCTAAATGACTTACCGTCGTTTTACACTAACGACTTAGCGGTATAGTCTACACGACAGAATATATTATATAATAAGTAATCATTATTGCGCTAATGTAAGATTACAATAATTATAAATTTTAATTTTTACAAATAAAATTTTTCATTCATTAGAAGTATCTTCTCTTATCTGGTAACGTTAATGTGTAAACTGTTTAAGTCTTCGGACTACGCGCTGAATTTTGTTGGATTATTTATATAGCCTCTGTTGATATAAAATATATACCAATTCTCGAGTTGAATAAAACCGTAAACTCGATTCGGGATTTTGTACAAGTAGAGTAATATAATACCATGCGACAATGCAGTATTTATTTAGGTAAAAATCTTGTGATCGTCGATGTTGATCTTGTATTATGACTCCCGGTGCACACGGCATGGCTCTCATCGCGAGACAAAGCAATAGTCGTTCCTGAAGACGTTGTTTAGATATATACCTGATATAACATTTTATTACAATCCATATCCTTGTTCATTGTATACTAAACCCATTTATTTCCAAAGGGTATCAACTAACGGGCTACCTTCAAAACGTAACCTATATTTAAATTCAAAAATTGATAATGCTGTAAACGCACAAAGCTGTACAACATGTAGTCTGTACGGTCGTTAGATAACTTAGAAATAACAGGGACTTTTGTTGATTATATTATTTCTTCGAATTAGATAGCCTTCCAAAATTATATTAAAATGGATATTTCACTGAGAAGCATCGATTTTAGTAGCATCATCATTGCTGTATGAAAATCCAAAGATGAACCGAAAAGGAAGGAACTGAAGAAAAGTTTTACTGGACACTAGTAGCGATCAATGCCCTGCATCTTCTGTATTACGTTTAATTAGAATAATCTCCTGCAGCCTGGTAGCGTCGGTAGACCAACACTCAATCGCATGCGATGTTTTCTCTCCTCCTATACTTTATTTCTGGTTTTTTTGTTAGCCTCGTTTACTCGTCCCCTTCGTGGTGATCTACCTTCCCTCATCGTTTCGCTATTGGAGTTTCTCTTTTTCTCGGGTCGTCGGTACGTTGTGTTTGTTTTGCTGCTGCTGGTTGAGTGATTTTAAATTTGTGAAATGCTAACGCTAACTTACCCACGTATTTTAAGTAAATGACTCCGTTTATCTCGCCACTTTAACGTCTCTAATTTTTTCTTTCCTAGATGTGAGCTAATGCGTGGTTAAATATTTACTTCAAATTAATTACCTAGTCTTTTCTTTGTTGATTATTTGTGGGTAAAAAAAGTTTTAATTAATGCTTCTAGGCGTTGTACAATTTCTAACGAATGAATCGAATCTATATTGTAAAATTGACAAATTTCAATTACGGAAGTTTAGTTCAATTTATAATTTAAGTTGTACTCTCTGGATTGACGTAATAAGTTCATGTCGATAACCATAGTACGATTTAGTTCAAATGTCAGGAAATTATATTGAACCGTTTATTGTTTTGAGCGTTAATGAATATTATTTGATTCATCAAAAGAAATATTTCAAAACGTTACAATGTAATATTTTTGATGTTTAAAGAATATGACTATTATGATAGAGAAGTAAATTATGTAGAAAAAAGTTTTTATAATTCAAGTAATTGGATAAGAGCCAGGAAACCTGCATGCTTTACGACCATTTCGTTGTAAAAAATATCTTTGAATTATAACCTAACCAGTGTACGTACAATATCTTTTTATTTCGAACCACCCTCAGTCTTTTACCCTAGTTTCCTTTGTATCGCTTACATTCAAAATTCTCATTTCTTCTAATCGAGGACTTACATCTCTCCTTTTGTGCTTAATACAACTAACTCAAATACTCGCAAAATCGTTTCAAAGCCGTCCCGTAAGTTTTTATATTATAGCCACCACAAAACGAGGTATAAAAGCTATTTTACTTTCTTTTAAGGGTGTCAATTAAGGTTTATTTGTCTACATTTTAGAAGTATATGTATTAATAGGAATATTCATACTATTTATTTTTATAAAATTTTTCAAAATTTTTAAGCTGTTTTAATTTTGAACATTATATACGTGTGTTTTGCGCAATATAGTTTTTCAATTATTAAATAATTTCATATTTCTAAAATATATTCACATTTTATTTAATAAATAATGTTAAAAAAATTCTACATGTGATAAATCGTAAAAGAAGAAACCAAAGTACACTTAAACTACTTTTGAGTAACTAAATAATTCATGAAATAACTAAAAAAATCAATTCCAGTGATATCTAATGTAGCTCTGCAAATAAAACGACACGTTACTTCTTGCGATTACTTTTTTACGTGTTACCGCCCGATTCGTTGAGCATTTCGCCCCTTCAAGCATTATGTGTTGGATCTGAAAGTTACACATAGAAAACCCGCGCAGTAACCCAATACCAATTCGAATGACCATTGCCGCGATTTATTCATGGTTATTGTTCCAACTTACATTTCCACACACATCCGCTTTTACGAAGAGGGCAAGAGACCCCTCCTTGATACCCTCCTTTTTTACTACCGACCTGCTGCCTTCTTTTTGGACTAACATTTTTTTTACGAGCTACTTTGGTAATTTCAACTCGAACGGTGTAAATGCTACGAAGGAAAATGATTTTAGCAGAGATTATTGGAATTTCGCGACGATTGTCTGCTATAACTTTTTTCTGGAGTCGAAATTCTTTTATGAGTTACAAGTTCACTGCTGTGGTGGTTGTGAATTAATGAACATTTCGAAGTTAGAGAAGAATTTCGAGGTTATGGGCTGCTATTAGTCTAAAGGTTCGGGAAAAATATTTTTCGGATAAGTTGAACAACCTGCATTCTGTGTAAATAGTAGGTTATTATTTTTTAAGGTATAAATATTACATTTGTTTGTTTAAAAATATCTAATCCTTATTTCATTTATTTTTGTTCAGCGTTAGTTATTTTGTAATACAATTTCTTAAAATATATTGTTATTAATTGCGCGTAATTAAATTCAAATGATTATTTTATTTCACAAAGGTCCAAATAATTTGTGGTTGTTACCATTTATTTTTATTTACATCACCACATTCATCAGATGTAGATTAATAAATCACTTTTTCCGTGTATCTCTAATAAATCATTCCGATTCTCCAACCTCTGTTATTATTGTACATCGATAACAAGCTGTTTAGTCCTCACTCGCTAACGCTCGATCGAATTATAAAATAAGAGGTAATTAATTGTGACAAATAAATGGTTTTATTATTTTTTAAATCATTGTTCATGCATACAATAAATTTGAATAGTTATAATCGTCTTTAAAATTTTTTACAAACAAAACAATGACTCTGAGAAATGTTTATTTAATTAAATACAATTCTAAGTTGATTAATAATTATCGGACTAAGTTCTTATATCTTGTCTGCTTTTGGTAAACAATTGTAAACTTATATTGCAATAATAGATACCAAAATAACGTGGACAAATACCTATAATTTATGTTTGTTAACTATACACAGAAAAATATTAAATTTATTACTAATTGAATAAATATACAGTGGGCATATAGTAAAGCTATTCGCGTCCAATAAGAAACATCACTCTATTAACATAATTAGGTTAAAAAAATACTTTATAATATAAAAAATATGATGAGGAAATAAATTAGTAATCAAAAATTGCAAATGTGATCAGAAATTAAGCAAGCGAATATTTAAGCGTAAAACTAATTCACCGATTCACATTGCGTATATCTGTTATATTTCGTTGAATCAATAGTATGGAATTCGGAGAAGAAAAAATAATTTCATATAATGGAACGTATAGAAGCAATAATAAGCAGCAACCCTTACTAAAATGTAGGTTTTATTACCACAATTAAAAATATCCTGTCCAACAATTGCAAGGACACAGTGTGCAATAACAAGCGGTGATTACGAGAATGCATAACGAAATTGTCGAAACCAGTTCGTGGATCTACAAAGCCAAGAATTTTAATTCAATTATAATACATAATGTGTGTCATCAACGCGACAACAACGAAAACGGAGAACGACACAATAAAGGATACATCGCGTCGTTTACATCGGACAAGTCTAATATTAGCTGCAGCGCCGTATCGGGAGACAATTTAACCCAGCTCAGAGAGGAAATAACGTAGAGAAACAAAGTTTGTCTGTACTCTAGGGCGCCACATTATCTCGCTATTTAATTGCACGCGCGCAGGTTGAAAGCCAGGTAGCAATTCGCATGTTCAACATCCTGCGACCGGTTCTGAGCCCTTTTTTTTATTTACTTTTCTACGTACCAGGCAATCCTCCATTATGCTTATTAACGCAATTGGATAGATACGCGTAGGAAATATCTGAGAGCTTTGCAGGGGTGATCAGGTTGGGCAACCGCTATACAATTCAAAATTTTTACTTTCTGCAATTTCGTTTTATACTGTTGAATATAGTGAAAGTAGAAAGTGCGACATTTCGTTTAAAATTTAAGAGTGAAAAGCTCGAACTATGAAAAAGTGCGTGAATCAAGCTAGTTGTTATCTGTGAGGCGTTATAAAATATAATTTCCAATGCGTTTAATGTTCAACTTCCTGATCAATCGATTGTTTTATGAGAGAAATGCAAAATTATGAAAAATTTCTTGAAAAGATTGATATTTTTTTGTCTGCAGAAAATATAATCTGTTTTAACACGATTTCTGTAAGAAACATGTTAGTGAAAATATTGTTTTTTCTTTTTCAAAGAACGATTAATCGTATTAAAGTATTTTTAGCATATTAAACCACATCTCGCGATTACACAAAATTTAATCTGCAAATTCGCCATCGTATAAAGTCATTCGAATCAACAGAAATCATGACCCGTTGGAAACACTAAAAAATGTGTAAAAAATACTCTGGAAAGAGAAACAAGTATTTCCATTTATACAGTACAATTTTATTCGAAACAATTTGATGTTGACAAAAGAACGAAAAGCAGAGAGGTACACAGAGGTAAAAAAAAGAAATGGCCATTGTCCAGAGTAGAGAAATAATTGAAACGGTAAACTCTCCGAGTGGTCGCAACCGATGCAAATCGCGCGCCTCAAATACAATGTACACCAAGATCGAGAGAAGTTTGTGCCTCGTGCACTTTAATACCCATCTTTCGCAGGGGAAATGAAGGAGGAGGTAAAACGAGATCGCGAGGCGAGAAAACGCGCGCTACAGAAAAACGAAGTAAAGAGAAATATAAGGTGTATTATATACCGACGTAGCTTGGCATAGGAGATTACTTCTTTCTCTCTTTATCCTCGTTATCTCTCCTCCTCTCCATTTATTTGCGCGGTAGCTGAAGTTTGGTTATTCTCGTTTTCTTGCCCCCCTCTTGATTTGTTTGCCGGACGCTTTTCCCTTCGTTTTTCCCTTATGGCGCGTCTATTTCTGTATAGGCCACAAATTCACCGACTATTCTACCTGTTGTCGCTTATTTACCCTTCTTTTTCTCGGGTACGCGTGCGTGAAGCAGATCGCACGAAAGTAACCCTCCAAGGCTTTTTTCAAGATTGCATCTTAGGATTATTGCTTCTCCGCGAATTCCGGGAAGACTATTGCACACATACGCGTACCTACCGACCTACGATTTTTCATCTTATGCGTTTTTCATTTTCTTCCATCTTTTCGACCATTGCATCTTTAATATTCTTAAGCATCAAGAAAAATTGCGAAGGCCAACAAGTACATAAAATTGCACTTTAAAATTTTTCTATTGTGGAAACTTCAATTTTTATACAATGGGGTGAACGTTATTTAAAGCAAATTTAATACAAACATTTTGATGTTGAAAACCAATTTTTGAACACACCAATTTTAATGTGAGTAATTTGTATGTATTAATTTGAGGAGTATAACTGATCAATCGAAAATTAAAATACACGAAGGTATAAAATGAAATCTACCGAGAGTGATACCCGGGGTATAATTATAATACCAGATAGGTAAAAAAAAAAGTTAAAATACAGAATAATCGAAAAATAAAGCGAAACAATTGCGAAATCAGTGAATCTGAGTTCCTTCCTCTCATTCTCATCTTCTATTTCCCTTCTTCTTCTTCATCTCCTGGCAATACGTATTCGAGCGAGCAATCTCGCGTGTACGTTAATTAACTCGCTTGGTGATTAGAGCCCTCGGTCTTATCGAAGTCTCTTTCTCGCTCGCTCTTTCGACATTTAACGTTCCTCGCATGTACACATACGTGTACTGGTAGCCTTGAATCGTCGGCGAACATCAGGAAGCGCGAAATAACTGCCGCTTTCCTACTTCTGCTCCGGCTTGTCGTCAACTTCCGCGATCGCAGTCGTTATGTACGTTTCCTTTAGCTCGTTTTTCTATCTCACTACGTCCGGGCAATGTTGTCTTCTGCATTTATTTTTTCTTTCTCTCTTCCTTTAAGCGACTACCTCGTTTAGGAAAAATTTCGTTGGCTACGTTTAACTGAAATAACTACTTTTTTCTTTACACTTAAGAAATTTCATTACACATTCTGCATTCGTAATCACGAAGATATCGGTTAAGTGATTTAATTCTGATGATGACAACAATTACGTGACCCACCATTACAACTATCTAAATTACACTTCGTTAATTAAAATAGAACTCTGAAAAAGTTACCAGTGAAAAATATGACAAATTATTTCTTAGTATAACGGATTGATCCTATTTGTCTATCCTACGTTAATCTCTTTAATTAACTTACGATTAACTTACCACGCATGCTCTATATAAAATATAAGAATTTACAATTTCTTGTATATGAAAGTATACGCAGTTCATTAAATATAAATTATTGGATAGTTTATTTAATTACACCAAGAGAAAAGAATATTTCAATCAACATTTATTAACCGTGAAAATCTGATCTAATGACTTATAAATATGAGTAAATGAATATTTCTTTACAGTTAAGCATTATTTGATTGATTGATTTCTATTTTGCTTAAATCTTCATAGTTAATATCTATTTAAATATAATTTTATTATAGATCAATATCAATGTCTAAAAAATAATACACCATGTCTTTGTCACAAACATTTCTTTCTCTCAGTGTATGAATATCTTTGTGTCGTTATAAAAATTGAAACATTTTCTCTTACTTTCCAATACTCTACCGTTAGTGTGACGTTCAAATTATGCAATCAAGGAAGCAGGTATCATATAACTAACGTCACAGTAACAACAAAATCAAATATGATACTTTGTATTAAAAAAAATAACTTTATCATTCAAGTATTATTATTTTTAAATGAGAAAAATAAACGTCTTATCGTAAAAATAAAAATAAAATCTGTAGAATGAAGAGTTTTGTCAACACCGTTGTCGATAAATTGCATCGAAATAGCTGAGCGACTATAGGTATATGTATATACTTTATTCGCAAGAGTCTATTCACCAAGCGGTTAGACGCATTAGCGTCGACCGAGGCTTCGACAGGCAGCGTCCAAGCGATTTGCTCGCCCCTCTCTCGTCGACTTATCGAGCTCGTTCACCGTCCATCAGCACCGCCGCGGTCGCGAAACACAACCGGTGCGTCGTTGGTTGACCAGCAAAACGACCTTCGCCTACATTGTACGTGAAAAACGCTTCGGAATTCTCATTTTTTAAACGATTTTTATCAAAATTGCCGCTTTGTTCTATCTCCTTTCGTAATTGTAAAAGAGGTAATGGTTTTGCGCATTTGTAACGTACGTTCAACAATATTTTCTTACCTAAACTGAATTACATTTTTGACCTAAGAGACGAAACTTTTTTGCATTTGAATTTAAATTATAACAACAAATGAACATTGAACGTAATATATTAAATTTAAATGATTGAAATTAACCTTTATTGAAATAGTATTTTTCGATACTATAGTGTGAATGTTTTGATTTTTAAACGAATGAAAATTACTTTCACACGTGTATTGAACAATATTTTTTATGCAATTAACGGAAAATACGATTTTACGTATATTGTATCAAAAATATTTATTCGCGCACGTTTACAAAATCATATTTTATGTTATGATTACAATATTAAAAATCGTTAAGTACAATATTTTAAAATACTGTAATATTAAATATTATTTATTAATTACAGTACATACGTCGTATGAAATAATTTCGCATCACAGTGTTTTTATTAATTATGAACGTCACGTTTATTAATGTATATGAATTATTTACACATTAATAATAACATTTATCGTACAATATTATTACCGTAATTTTGCTACGGACGTAATCTCACACAATCCTTTTTAAAACTACAATTTTTCACTGTAGAAGAGTTCGTATATAAATATTGTATTAACAAAAATATAATGAATGCTGTACCAGCATAAATATTTATTATTCGTTCCCACAACTATAGAAATTATGATGAGTAACCATCGCACCAAGAAACAAAAACCAATTGATCAAATAAACGAGTAAAAAATTGTCAAAAAAGAAAAAGTATAGAAGCTTGACAAAAAAACGTGCATGAATTTTTAATACGTGCCACTGAATTTCGTTCAAGGACAGTGAGCAGAACCACGGTTTATGAATTAAACATTCATATTCATAAATATTCGATAGCAGTCATCTCTCCCTATATAAACATTTTTTGTATTTTCTATGTTCGAGCGTAAATCATAACGCAAAGTTGTCGCGCATCAGTATTGACGAATTTGCATAAATTAATCGTATTATTTGCCCCCGAGCAATTCGCGTACTACGCGAGAGATACAGACGTCAAGGTGTAAATAAAAGCCGAAGAAAATAAAACTTACGGCAACTATAAATTTCATTGAGATATCCAAGTTCTATGTGAGGTTCCTGCTCTATTACGCTGAAAAAATTTTGTTAGTTACAGCGCATATTGTTGTCATTCTAAACGTGAGATATGCCAATGATCGTTGTACAATAATATATGTGCATCGTGATTGTTGTTTTATTTAATAAATAAATATAAATTTAACTTTCTTGTATATGAAGCTATAAATTATTCGCAACAGTACAATAGATGAATTGGAGTATTAAATAAATAAAATTTTAGATGATAATAAATATTGATTTGATTTCATAGAGATAACAATGAAAACGGTTTTTTTAAACGATTGTATGTCCGCGTAACATTTAGTGAATAAATCGCTAATTCTTATATATACATATGCTCGAATTTAATGGTAATTTTATGGGTAAATATCGAATAATATAGTCCTTGATACATGTAAAACACTTAACTAGGATCATGATTTAAAATATTCTTTTAAATAATAATTTATACCAATAATTTTTTCATACTGACGTACGTTGTCCCTATAAATTTCGTATATTTCGTAACAAAAGATTGTTTCGTACTTTTTCCTTCCTTTGGCCAACAATACTTTGGAAATGAAAAAAGTCACGTAAACATCGGTTCTCTCATCCCTTAAATACGGTTTAACGAGACACCTTAGAGTCTCGGATTTCCGACACGCGGTCCTCGTATTTTCGTCGGATTTCGTGCCCCTACCTTGTTCTTGCACGGGTGTAGACGTTAAATTAAGGCTTACGAGACGGCGCCATCTCGAATAGCACGGCAAAAAGTCACTGCTCTACGTGCGCATCAATTCACATTGCAAAAGGATACTTTGTTCTTCAAATTCATTTCCTTTTTTAGCTGTACCAAGTGATATTGATATTGATTCGAGAAATTAAAGTGAAACTTTTTTATTATAATTTTTACATAAATTTTCTAAAATTTATGTTTCATATTGATAAGTAATATTGCTGTTTCGCAAAACTTTTTAACGAACTCTATAAATCCATTAAAAGATTAATTTTTAAACAAGCTAACTTTTGGTTTTGTTGGTAATACTTTATCGTAAATCTATATTTATCAAAGTTGTAAAATTGAACTCATCTTTAGTTCAAGTATTACGCCGCACAAGTACATTTTGTTGAACGAAAAGCAGTAGTTAAATAAATGCTTCTTAACATATAATACTGAAATTCGGATAAAAACGTATAATAACGATTATCAATAATAACTATATATATATATATATATATATCAACGGAGCAAACTATATATTTTAAATATTTAAAATTTGGTATCGATTAAATCTACATTAAATTATTATATTTTTTATATAATAACATAATTTACCTGTAATGAAAGACGGTACTACATTTTTTATAGAATGTTAAATGAAGCGAAGGTAAAACTTGAACGATGATAATAAAAATATAATACGATGGCATTTTTCAAGGTAAACGGCAATAGTATCTACAAAATTCAAACGGTAAGGAAATGGAAGATCGAGTTATAGATAGAAACAGCTCGGCAAATTTAGTTGGATGGTATACATCTATATAGATAGGAAGGGAGAGCCGAGAGCAGCTCGAATAAAATAACGCTATAACGTATGCAAATGGATAGATGGACCCTTGGGAAATCTTAACGACGGCCCTTTCGATTTCCAGCTTCAAAACGTGGGGGATGCAAAATGTTGACCCTCGGAAATGTATACCCACTACTTCACCGAACTATTATGATTTAATTAAATTTTGATGACGCGTACCAATTTATAGTTACTTTTTATTCTAAACGTTCAAATTTAAATACCGCTATACAAATATTATTATTTTAAATGAACAAGATTATACTTTCATAAATAACCTTTCGTAAACTCAAAATTGTTATTCTTCAAATTTCGGTTATACTGTTTATATTAAACTGATAAAATCAAAAGATATATATACGTTTGTCACGCAACGAATCTATGTCTTTGATTTCAATATTATTGTTATATTGATAAAATATTATTTATAGATTTTAATGTAATATGTATACAAATTTTTTATTAAAAATATTTGGAGAGGTTATTACATGCATTGTAAGCTTGATTGACTGATGATACATCCGCGAATTTATCTCACATCTTTATTAAGAAATGCATTAAAAGATGCATTCTTTATATAGATAAAAAAATTAGAGATGATTTGTATTGTAATGGAACAGAAGGTAATGTCATGTCACAATGCAAAAGTAACAAAAACCCTGCACTCAAAAGAAAATCAACTAAACTGTATACCCACTCATATAAATCCAAGAGCGCATTAGATTTTCAAATCGGTTGATAAGTGCATTTATGCAAAGCGAAGAATCTTTAAACCTACCTACTTGAATGAACTCTTAAATGATACAAAACAACGGAGAATTCTAAATACCGTTACATAGGAAGATAGGAAAATGGTCGATTTAATGAAGTCACTTTACAGCCAGGATTTTTTCTCGACCAAGAAAATTTGTTATTAAAGCAAGTGCGTCGTCCCGAAAGTTTGAGTAAGTTTACAACGCGTAAACTGGCTTATGCATAAACGAAGGAGGAGAGAACGGAGAGAAGCCAAACTCACTCGGGATGGAAAATTGATGAAAAACCATCTTAAAGAGCGGTTGTATTTTCGCGTAAGAAAACCCCGTTGAATTCCTCTTGAGGCTCCTTTACCTAGCTAGGCGGTAAATCAAAGCCATGGCTCTCTCAATTTTTATGATAATCGCGCACGCGCCCCGCTCACGGCGATTCGACGGCCAAGCGAGTGTAACGCGTCTTTCGCCGAGAGAAGCCATAAACCAAAATGTTCTGCTACATCGCTCTGGTAAATTGCGCGAGCGAGCCTCTCTTCTTGTTTTGCTTCTGAATTTTACTATTTTCTTTTATTTTTATTTTTTTTCCTTCTTATCTTCTTTTCTCTCCTCTCTTCTCTTCTCTTCTCTTCTACTGTATTATTTTTCCTTTGTTTATATGCCTAACACTGCGTTGTAAATTTTTGTTGGGTGAATTTGGGATTGAACAGTATAACATAGAATTTGTCAGCGACGTTCCAATTTTTTACGAAGAGGTGGTATGGAAAGTAATAAACTTCGTTTAACGTGTAATCTAACAATGTCATAGATTATGAGATTTATTGATAAATGAACTTACTGCTAATTGATCGTCAATACCTGTTTATTCCGTTATAAACCCTTTTGATCGAATAGATATTATCATTAACTATAGCTCAGTAAGTCTTTTGTCACTTGGTTCAATGATGATAATATCTTCTTTTGTTTATGATTTCAAAATAATTAAAAATATAATTTAGAAGTAATCTAGTAATTATCGATTAAGTATTAAAAAATTTTTAAGTCCTTAAATAATCAATAAAATTTTAAAAACATAAAAAATGTCTTCTCTTTTTAATAAAAATTCAAAATAATTGAAGAAAACTTAAGTGCATGATTAAAATTATCGTAAAAATAAAAAATATACTGCAGACATTACTAGAATATAGAATAAATATCGTTCATTGTGTTCTTAATTCCTTGCCCTGCGTTCATTTCTTTTATGTTTCCACATTGTCATTCAGTACGGATGTTACCTAATACGGTGGTAAGGTACGGTGACCTTGTTGCGTTCTAACAGCTTTTGCTGGGAATCAAGGTACTAACTGCCTTGGTCGCAGATCGTAATTTGCCCATGTCCATAAGCGGTGAGCGACAATTTTGCCGAAAATTATTGTCTCCCAATGACCGACCGAGGTCAAGGTAATAAAAGATTGCTTACAAAAACATTTTTTTTTCTCGTTTCAGATTATTATCTAGGCTGCTGCTTTGTCAATCCTTAAATTGAACATTTAATCACGGGTATTGTTGACTATGAGAAACGAGATATTTTTTCATGTGAAATCCGAGTTATTAATAATACACAAATAATTTTGGCGTTGATAATTGTCGTAATTCTGCTATTATAAGTGCGTATGTATATTTTTTTTTTATGTTATTTAACGTCGCTCTATTTATGCTGCCAGGGCTAATCAGCGACTTTGCGTATGTATATAATATATATATATACATATAATTGAAGGAAATGTCATAAATAAATAGCAGCGCGAGACATGCAAAATAATTGTACACGACGTATAATTAACGCAGAAAACTTTCACGCCCAATAAAAATTATTTATTTTGTCATTTATTTTTACATCTTACTTTATTATTTTTTAAAGAAGCATCTAAAATAGTAATGGATATATTTACGTACATTTTACGTCGTTATTAGTTTAGCAAATATTTAATTTATTAAATAAATGATACATTTATTAATATTATTTTAAATATTATATAAAAATAATAATAATCGGTGTATAAATATATTATATATTATTTAAAATAATAATAATAATCCAAAAGTTTGTCTAAGAAATGCCATGTCTGCGTAAAGTAAGTTAAGAAATGCCACCAACTGTGTAGCAGCGACACCCAAGTGTATATCTTACCTTCTTTTTTCTTCATCGGATCGATTGTATCTGGCACCTAGACGAAGGGACACACCCTTGTCCGGAGCGCCTTTCATTTTTCGATGTGTATACCCACATGTGGGAAATAGACAAGCCTCGAAGATACCCTGACCAAACGACCCTCTTCGCGATGTGGAACCGATGCTAACGAGACCTTTCGTCTTATACACGATGGAACGATAATTTGTCCTTCGACCGAAAGTAACGATGATATTGTTTGGAGATACGATACGATCTTTCCTCGTTTTCACAGTGGCAGTGGCCAGGTTAGAACACGTGGTATGCTTATGTACTAAATCTGTGATGAGCGTTTGGTGGTATGTTAAAGATTTACTGGTTAAGTAAATAGAATTTATTGTGTTTGAGCTGGACAGAGTAATTACCTTTGGAGTTTCTTATATTTTATACTATACAAAAATTTCGTTACTTAATTTTAAATTAATACGTGCACACTGTACATTGCGTAGATAAACATTTAACTTTAATTAAACAAATATTTTTAACTAAATACATCATTGTTACATAAATTCAATACGTTTTTCGGAAAAAACATTGACACATAATAAGCTGACAACGTGAGAAAATAAAATAATAAATCCCACTTAGTTCTTAAGCGTCTCGCACGGAACACAAAGACCCCAAACTAAATGTGTTTAATATATCCTTTCTTCGAAGACGTTAGCCGTGCCCTCGTATTTTTTAATGCTACTTACGATGATTATTTTGATCTCCACATAAATGCAATTACAATATCCGCATGTCAAAATATCAGTGGATTAAACAATCATGAAATATTTATAAAAATATTTATCATTTACAACAATTTACTTAGAGTAAAATTTTATTGTAACTCAAATTTTTTTAACTAGGTACAACATGGGTAATTTAAAAAGTGAAAAAGTGACACTTTTACTAATGTTACAAAATATTTAGTATATTATTAATCAAATTCAATAAGAAATGTAAATTATTAAAATTTCATTTAAAATATAATAATTATTTACCGTACTATTTTTCTATTTATATTGCAAAACTTGTAACTTGTACAGATTTTGAAAAACTAGAAACCGTCGAGTTGGCAGTTGCAATCAGTCGATAATATTCGCGTGTATATGGGCTTCTCTCGCACGTGAAAGTAGAACGCGCGTGTATCTCTCTACGTCGGTATAGGGTGAAGGGCACGAACCGCAAGACGCGCGCGGAATGCGCGCGGCAAGGGTGGCCTTGATTATTGATCCGAGGGTGAGAAAGTGCGAAAACATCGTGACAAACACGAGGGGATAAACAGAAAGCGAATTGCCGTCTTGAATTTTGCTTACCTTAACACTCTAATGCTTAAAGCTCCATTTTTATGTTATACCCAATTCGAAAGTCAGTACGTCAAAGTGAAATTTATTTTGAATACCGACCTTCTGTGAAAGAAAATTTATGGCAATGTGCGATAAAGATCGAATTTTATTGTTTCGATATTGTGTACGAAACCCATTGATTTAATTGTCGTGTAGTATACCATTGACTAAATAATACATCGGCAGATTTTTATCATTATAATAAGATTTTAAACATTATAAACAACGTGAAACATATTGAACATATCTAGGAAAGTGTTAGGCCTTTGAGTAATGGATTTTAGTAAAACTCTAGAGGTTGTGTTTTCTAATATTATGACACGGTGTTCTTAAAAGAACTAATCCCGATTCCGCGTATAAAAATTCTCTTATCAATTATTAAAACGAAACACTATCTCCGAGGGAGTTCCGCAAACTAACCCTAATATCCGGGATCGATGAAGGGTGGGACGGAAATAATTTATTAAACACAAAACACAATTTTTAATAGAAAATCGCAAACAACTGATTTATTTAATATATTTATATATATTACAAGGATAATATTAAACATACGGTTCAGTCAAACTCACTCACTCTCCGCGCTTCTCTCTCTCTCTCTTTCTTTCTCTCTCACACTCCATCCAAGTACGGCTCGATCGTCTGTCGCTAGTCCCGCACGCGGTCGCGATTTACTCTCTCTCTCTCTCACTCTCTCTCGGCGATCGGCACTCTGTCGCAAATTACTTTTCACTCGCGACGCGCTCAATCTCTTCACACTCGGGTAAATCGGCACTTTTCCCGCGGCGCGACAATCTCAACTCTAGGCTCTCTCCTTTCTCTCTCTCTCTCTCACACACACACTATGTACCGACACAATACAGGTGGGTACAAAATCCCGACGCGACCGAGCACACTATCGGTATCAATTAACATATACCTCTACAGGAATGAGGGTGTGTTCCACCTCCCGTCGCTACCCTCTTGTCCGCCTTGGCCGGTGGAAACAAGTCCAATTCTTCCCGGTCCTCTCGGCTCGTTCAGGATAGACCTTGGTCCTCAGTCGCTCGTCTCTCTCTGTCTCTGTCTCGTCTCTCCTTCTCCCTTGCGTCGACACCAATACAAAAGAAGTCGGAATTTTTACTACCGATCGCGTTCGCTGCTCGGGAAGCACTGCTCGTCACTTCGCGGCGATCGCCACTTCTCCTCCCGGCGATCGGTCAGCGCAATCGCTGATTGGCTCTCGCGAGGTCTCGTGATCCGGAGAGGAGGAATAAGTACACGAATTTCCCCGCTCTCCTGTCTCTACAGCGGTTTTAACCGTCAATTCTTCCCGGAATTGTGTGCCGAAAAACAAGTCCAAGAAAACCCTTTTTTTATTGTCTGTTTTCCTGACACACATTCCTCACACTTCACCAATTCTTATGCGACATTGATTTCTCATGTCGCAATTCCCCTCCCCTACACTTGGAAGCATCCTCACAGAGATGCTGATCTCCTGGGTAAATCTTCCATCTCTCCAGTTAGTGGTCGCTACTCCGTTACTACTCTGTCGCTATTCTGTCGCTATTCTTCTCCTGTGTCGTCGACTTCTCTACTTCTGCGCGTCTCTAAAAACTCTATTCAATATGGCTTCCTGCATTGGCGGTGGGAGGTGCCGTATTTCCTCCAGAAGCCTTAGGGCATTCGTGACCGGATCGGTTCGAGACTCACGGGATTCGTGTTCCTGAACGGGACGTCGGGCACCATCTCTTCCTTCATCTCTCACATCACTCACACGGCGAGGGATGGCTCCCATGGACCGCGAAGCCTCCCCGGACACGGGTAGATCTCTCATCATCAACGCAACCGTGGATGCCCCGGGTTCATCGCTCGTCATCCTCGGGGGTGGACGTACCGTTGACCGATCACAATACTCGCTAGTTTCTTCGGCACCATGTCGATTTTCCAAAAACTGACGATGGGGTTCGCTACAGCGTGGGCACGAGCTGAGATTAACTCCCCTCCTCCCACAGTTGAAACAATAAATCCCCGGTTTTGGTCGCCGACACTGCTTGGAGCTGTGGCCCTGCAACCAACATTTCAAACAGGAGTGAGGTGGGGGATCCACGTTGATGTCCGTCGGAATCGGAATTAAATCCCCGAACATCACCCCAGTTTTCTTAACGGGTAAAGCCGCCGTCCCGCTGCTTGTTCCATCGCTGGTCGGTCTCGCTTTTGCTCCTGACAGGGCGCTTACGGCTGACAGCGGAGGGCTCACCGGTCTATGATTTCGCCGACTTGGTGGTCCGGGCGGTGAGGGGGAACGAGGCGGTGATGGCAATGATGACACATAGTCGTCAGCTTGCCACTGTCGAGGGCCATGGCCTTTCTTGCCGCGTTGTTTCTTCCGTTTTGGCGCTGGCCCACTGCTCCTCTCCGTCTCTCCATCCGGTAAATCCCACTCTAAGGGTTCCGCCGCCCACGCTCTCACTGGCACCATACCCGGGAGTGATTCCCCTGCGGTTGTCTGTCGCACACCCTCTGCTCGAGATGGTAATGGCCGCACCTCCATAATCGGCTTCTCATCTGGCGCCAAGCAACTCATTAGGTCCTCTTCTGCCTCCCGGCTCGCCAGCGCCTCAGGTGATAAGAAGTGATCCTGAGGATGGGCTCGCCGGACCTCAACTAATTCACCGCGCAATTGGCTCGCGCGAGACCAGGCCTTTCCCACCAGGTCGATCGTCTCAATTTCTTGCTCCTCAATACACGACGCGGAGCTTTCCGTCGCAGTCACCACGCCTACCACCTCCAATGATTCCTCGGTTGGGTGCTCCAGCTGAGTCGTGCCGACCAACGCGTTCGCCACTTGCACCACCGGAGTTTCTGTCGCCACATGCTCCACGTGGACTGACACCACCTCCGTATTGTCCTCATCGGGAATGGTGATCACCTCTGGCGCTCTTCCTCTCTCGTCTCCAAACCGACTCAGGAGCTCCGGGGAAGGGCATCTCTTCTTCCCATGGGTTTCAGACCTGGCCTGGTCGCTTGTACCTCCATCCACTTCCATCGGAACGTCCGTCGCTAAAGTCGGGCTCGCGGGAGAGGCGGCCTCTCCTATAGGGATCTCAGTCTCCATCACCTCTGACGCAAAACTCTTCTCAGCCTCGTGGGAAGTTTCTTCCCTGTCTCCAAAGTCCGACATCTGCAAATAATCAATGAAGGAAAATTAACACTCACTCCACAACTAAGAATTTTTTTTTTACACACTTGCACTGTCTCACAAATACTCTATTTCATTCTCGTCGCAATTCTCGGAGGAATATATCTCTTTAATTCCGACACATGCACTTTCATAATCCGACGCGAATTATTGCTTTCATCTCGCAACACGTATACCGTCGGCGATTTAACTTCGGTTATGACGAAAGGTCCTTCGTATTTCGGCGCTAACTTCATGGAGAATCGTTTAGACGCATCCGATAGTACGTGAGTCCGTCGCATAACCCGATCACCAATATTAAACTCCACTACACGCTTCCCACGGTTATAATAACGCTCTTGTCTCTCGCGAGCTTGATCTATGTGTTTCGCAACTAAATCCCTCAATGCATCAAGTCGCTTCATTCTCTCTATCCACGCATCAGGCGCTACTCTCATAATATTGCTCCCACTTTCAACTTCTCGTCGCAAACTAACAACTGGTCGGGGGTGTCTGCCGTAATTGAGAAACGCCGGCGAGACTTTCGTCGACGACTGGACCGCCGTGTTCACAGCGTGACGAAACTCGTGTAAGTGTTTGTCCCAGTCGCGATGATCATTCCCCACGTACGCTGCAATCATTGTTTTAAGTGTACGATTGCTTCTCTCCACAGGATTGGCCTGTGGGTGATATGGTGGCGTCGTGACGTGCTTCACGCCATATTCACGCAACGTGTCCGACAATATTTTATTATCGAATTCACGCCCGTTGTCTGTTAGGAGATAGTCTGGCGCTTCCCATCGGAAAAGTATCAACTCCTCTAGGGCTCGCGCTACAGACTTTCCGTCTGCTCGTCTCAAAGGCTTAACCTCAATCCACCGTGTAAATAAATCTTGGAAGACAATGAGATATCGGCATTGTGACTTGCTAGGCGGGAACTCCATTAAATCTGTCGCAACCACCGCCCACGGTCTCTCAATAACACGGTGCCCCATTAACCCTTGAGCACCCGTCTGCGGCACTTTGTAGCGCTGACATACATCGCACTCTCGCACAAACGTCCCAACATCGTGGTACACACCTTTCCAATAGTATTCCCGAGCTATACGGTCATACGTCTTGTCTAGGCCTAAGTGTCCCGATGAAGGAGCTGTATGTGCCTCTCGCAATACTCTTTCTCGTTGTTCAAGCGGTACCACCAGTCGCCATTTCTCCTCACGATGTAGCACCGGGTCTAACAACGGATCTGCTCGATATTTATAAATAAACCCGTTTGCTAACTTCCAACTCGGATATTTATGCGGAAATTTCGCAATCTCGTCTCTCAGTCGCAAATATTCCGGGTCTGAAATCTCGTCGCTACTCAAACTCGCTATAACCGCTTCCTCCTCTTCATACATGCGCGAAAGCGCATCCGGCAGTTGATTCAGAGAACCCTTACGATGCACAATGTCGAAATCCCACTGCTGCATCTCTAACGCCCACCGCGCTAGACGACCGGTCGGGTCTCGGAGGTTCCGCAGCCACTTAAGCGAGCTGTGATCGGTAATCACAGTGAAACGATAACCTTCAACATACGGTCTTAATTTCTTAATCGCCCAGATGACCGCGAGACACTCCTTCTCCGTAGTCGTGTAATTTTTCTCGGCAGCAGTAAGTACTCGGCTTATGTACACAATGGGATGCTCCCCATCTTCCCCCTCTTGAGTTAGCACGGCACCAATCGCAAAATTACTCGCGTCACACTGAATAGCAAAGGGTTTCGTAAAGTCCGGTCTGGCCAGTACGGGCGCTACGGTAAGATCATGCTTCAATTGATTGAACGCAATCTCTTGATCCTCGCCCCATTCCCACTTTTGTCCCTTGCGTAAAAGTCGTACCAACGGTATCTTTAACTCGGAATCTCGCTCAATGAACCGCGCGTACCACCCAAGCATACCCAAGAATCGTCTCAGCTGTTTGACATTCTTGGGCGCCGGGTAATTCAATACTGGCGCCACCCTTTCGGGATCCGGTCGCAAACCGTCACTATCTAATAAAAATCCCAGATATCTCACTTGCGCACAACAAAATTCGCACTTTTTCCTATTCACTACCAATCCGGCGTCAACGAGTCGCCTCAACACAAATTCAAGCCACTTTAAATGCTCCTCGTAATCATTGGTGACAATGATTATATCGTCAAGGTAACTGAAAATGTGTGGCTCGAACGCAGGACCGAAAAGCGAATCTATCAACCGCTGCAAAGTCCGTGGCGAGTTAGAAAGACCGAATGGCATCTTTGTAAACTGCCACAAGCCTGAGCCTGGGATCGAAAATGCTGTATATTTTCGGCTCGATCGTTCGAGAGGTACTTGAAAGTATGCCTGGCGCAAATCTATAGTCGAGATATATCGCGATTCTCGTAACCTATCAAGGATGGAATCCATATTTGGAATTGGGTGCTCATCCTTTTTAGTCACCCGATTCAAATCGCGATAATCAATGCAAAACCTATACGTTCCGTCCTGCTTCTTTACAAGTACCGGCGCGCTACTATAATCACTCGCGGATCTCTCAATAATATCCTCTTTCAATAGTCGCTGAACTTCCTCTATGGCAATCTCGAGCATGCGTGGCGACATCCTCCGCATCTTATGCCTTATAGGAGTCGGATCTGTCACTACGATGTGATGCTCCGTGAGGTCAGTCACCCCAGGCGCATCAGCTGATTGCTCACTCAATACACGTTCAACCAATTCGTCGACCCTTGCTCTCTCCTCGTCCTTTAACTCTGAGATTCCCGCACACTCCGCGAATACATATGTTTTTCCCCCACTATCACAGTTAGTGAACTCGTGCCAACCCCCTTCGCGAACACGCCAGAGATCTCGTCCGAGTCGCATATCAAAGTCGAACGCACGGCCAAAATCCATTCCTAGGATTATGTCATGGTCGAGGACCGGGGCGGCACGAAATTCGATTGTCTCTGTTATACCATCGATAACTATACTCACTCGCAAAATTCCCAATATCTGACTCAATTTCCCCGTCGCCGTGCGAAACAACGATCGCGTCGGCGTTAACCTGTCTGAAAACCGCGTAGCAACCTTCGGTCCAACGAACGATCGAGTCGCTCCAGGATCGAGGAGCGCAGTGTATTTTTCCCCTCCTAAAATAACGAGAAGAAAATTACGATTTTCAGCACTTACACCTGCTATTAAAATTTCCTCATCACCGTCCAGCTCACCCGGCACGGTGTCGGTAATTGCTCTCGCTTCCATTTCTCTTAATCGCGGTATAACACTCTTGCCACTCCCCGGGGATTGCGATCTGTCTTGACCCGGCGACACCTCGCTTGTCAAGACCCTTGTCGATTCCCCACGAAAACTTTTGCCGTCACTAAATTTTACTTTCGGTTTCGCGCCCTTACTCTCATCACCACATGAGGTCAGCGATTGTCCTTGACCCCGCGACTCCTCGCTTGTCAATACCTTAATCGCATCCTCCAGTCGCCATAAATTCGCATAATCTCTACTCTCCTCGCTACAACCCGATCTTGTCACTACACTCTTTAACTCGCTTTTTCCCCGCGGTTCGCACAATATCGTCTCTCCATGGATAAAAGACTCGTCACGATTTCTCTCTATTTCAGCACTGCCGCGCTGCTTGGAAACTATGGGTGGCATATCCCTTTGGGGAACAGAAGTATTTACTTCTGCTCCCCTCCCCGCACGTTTCCCGACCGCCAACGAGCGGCTTCGCATTTGGGATTCACGCAGGTCTTTGCGGTAACACCCGGTGCGTCACACAACTGGCACGACGGCACAAACGTTCGTTTCATCATCGGACACTCACGGATCGGATGACCCTTGCTGCGACACTTGAAACAAATCATTTCAGGGCACTCGGCGGCCCGGTGCCCGACGGCCTGACACGTATGACACGCGCCCACAAATTCCCCTGTTCTGGGTGACGACCAAGGTTTTGTAACTGGCGCAGAACTCCAACGGTTCGGCTGGCCAGTTGCAGACGGTGTTTGTTTGGTACCCCGCTGGTACCGCTGATCGCTAGCACCGTACGCGTTATTTGTCTGCGGCCCCCGTCGACTCACGACATTCGCATAAGACGGCTTTACATACTCGGCACTTCGACTGGTGCTCGGTGGATTAACCGTTGTTGCACGTGGCGCGGTTCCTTCTCGTGATTCACTCGCACGCGCCCCACTATCACACTTCGCCACATGACAGCTACACACGTATTCGGGCGCACTAGTCGACTTAGTTGGTGTCTCTTTCTTCTCTACTCCCCGCGGTTTCTTAGTTTTCTTCTTTTTCTCCGCACGCTTGTCATCGGTCGCCAATTCCGCGATTTCCTCATCGGAGACTGCGGCCAATCTCGGCTTAGAGGACTGTGTCGTGTATGCAGCACCCGGCAAATGTAATTTATCTGCCGTCGGCGGCGGCACATAACGGCTGTCGAGACTCCTTTGACGCTCAAATCGGCGGCCGTAAACCTCGATATCATCTAAACTAACGACAACACGATCGCTCATGGCGCGTCTGTATTCCGGATACAGATTTCGGTACACGATTTCGAGCAATTCCTTGTCGCTAGGTGGATGCTTAAACCGCGAAACGATATAATTCACGCTTGCCAGGTAGGTGCTAATTTTCTCACCTTTACCTTGTGTTCTACGGCGCAAGTCATCCATCAAATCCTCCCGATCATAAACGCTTACGAACTGGTGCTTGAACGCACGCACAAAGTCCGTCCACACGACAAACTTCCGCTTAGCCGTGCGATACCAACGAGCAGCTCGTTTGGAGAATATACACGGCAACGCGTTAAGCCAGTCGCGATCAGGCACATTCTCTCCGTCGCGACAATCTTCCACCTGCTCAAGGAATTCAATCGCGTCCTCATTCTTTCCCTCTCCACTAAAAGATACATTCCACGCACGCAACAACTTAACGATCTTTTCCTTGTGCCCGCCCCGCGAATATTCGTCACTACTTCTCCTCTCCGCTCCGTTCACAGTATTTCGAGTACTCGCGCAATGCGGTAACACAATGCTCTCACCGCTATCACTCTCCGATTCGATATTCACGCACGATCGTTGCTTGTCCGTACCATTTCGCGTTTCCGTGTTTTTGTTGACTTTCCGCCGTTTATTACCATAACCGCGCGGATCTCGAGTTTTACTACTTTTTTCGCGATCACCACCAATCACTCCTTCACCGGGATTCACTCGCTCATGGAATCCCCCGCCTGACCCGCCTTTTCCCCGCGTTCTTCCCCCTCTCTCGCTTACTCGCTCAAACAATGGTTCTCGCGTTATTTCACTCAACCGCTCATATTCATCACTAAGACTACCAAGTAACTCGTTAATTCTCTCTAGACTACGACGGTAATCATCTCGCACACTCGCTAACGAAGATCCTCGGCTGTCACTAGCCACGCTTGTCTCTACGTCATCTTGTTCAGGCTCATCAGAATACTGTTCGGGAGTATACCAAGCATCCTTGGAAACTGCTCCCGACGCAGCCGATCTCTGTGGCGTTTGCGCGGCCTGTCTTACTACGTTTTCCGGCGCGAAACGTATATCATCTGCACGATCACGTTCCTCGCTCACAGCGGGATCACTCGTGCCACGGGTAACACGCTGCATAACATACTCCCACGCGGCCGGATCTCTTCTCAAAAATTGATGCACCTCCTCGCGAACGGATACTCTCGGACGACCGGAAAGTGCACCTGTAACCGCAACTTTTGCTGTCGCTACGGGACGCCCGAAATTCACGAACCCAGGCGGAGACGACTGGCTCGATGCCGCAGATATCGTGGTCGTCGTCGATGTCGCGGGTACCCCTGAGGTCCCTACGACCATCGGCACATCTAACCGCGCATCGAATCCACCCAAGCACGATCGCGGCGCGACCTCCTCGTCACTCGAGTCAACTGGCAACGGCACCTGAATCGGCAACGCGCCACGCGACGCAGCCGGATTCTTACGGGGTCTACCAGGCCTCCTGCGAGCTACCACCGGTACACCGTCTGATGCGCGCTCGTTCTCCCCCCTCTCTACCTCCGAAACGAGTTCGCTGTTTAACGCCGAACCCCCTACTCCGTCCCATGCATACCAAGGGATCAACACGTTCGCCGGCTCAATTTCCCGTAGCATTGCACGTAATAATCGGTCGCGTATTACCGTCTCTACGCCCTCCGGATTACACCGTCTCTCGATTAACCTCTCTCGTACGGCCGTTAAACTAAGTTTTCCTACATCGCGCTTTACCACACGTCTCTCGCGTGATCCCAACAACGCTAGCATTATGCTCGCGTGATCCCCCATTTTACCTCCCTACGCGACTGTCGCAAAAACCGAAATTCCCACTAATACACACTTATCCGCACACCAATACGCAATTATTTTTCTACACAATCACAACTTATTTTAACGTAATTTTCACTCTTATAATTAACGCGTGTGCTCGGTACCGCAAAACGAATCGATGTTTTTTTTTTTTTATATATTTATATTTTTTTCTAATATCCGTATACTCTCCGTTACACTATTTCTTTACGCGATTTCCGTCTCCACTAGTTCGCAAGAACGCCCCACGTCGGGCGCCATTTTTATGACACGGTGTTCTTAAAAGAACTAATCCCGATTCCGCGTATAAAAATTCTCTTATCAATTATTAAAACGAAACACTATCTCCGAGGGAGTTCCGCAAACTAACCCTAATATCCGGGATCGATGAAGGGTGGGACGGAAATAATTTATTAAACACAAAACACAATTTTTAATAGAAAATCGCAAACAACTGATTTATTTAATATATTTATATATATTACAAGGATAATATTAAACATACGGTTCAGTCAAACTCACTCACTCTCCGCGCTTCTCTCTCTCTCTCTTTCTTTCTCTCTCACACTCCATCCAAGTACGGCTCGATCGTCTGTCGCTAGTCCCGCACGCGGTCGCGATTTACTCTCTCTCTCTCTCACTCTCTCTCGGCGATCGGCACTCTGTCGCAAATTACTTTTCACTCGCGACGCGCTCAATCTCTTCACACTCGGGTAAATCGGCACTTTTCCCGCGGCGCGACAATCTCAACTCTAGGCTCTCTCCTTTCTCTCTCTCTCTCTCACACACACACTATGTACCGACACAATACAGGTGGGTACAAAATCCCGACGCGACCGAGCACACTATCGGTATCAATTAACATATACCTCTACAGGAATGAGGGTGTGTTCCACCTCCCGTCGCTACCCTCTTGTCCGCCTTGGCCGGTGGAAACAAGTCCAATTCTTCCCGGTCCTCTCGGCTCGTTCAGGATAGACCTTGGTCCTCAGTCGCTCGTCTCTCTCTGTCTCTGTCTCGTCTCTCCTTCTCCCTTGCGTCGACACCAATACAAAAGAAGTCGGAATTTTTACTACCGATCGCGTTCGCTGCTCGGGAAGCACTGCTCGTCACTTCGCGGCGATCGCCACTTCTCCTCCCGGCGATCGGTCAGCGCAATCGCTGATTGGCTCTCGCGAGGTCTCGTGATCCGGAGAGGAGGAATAAGTACACGAATTTCCCCGCTCTCCTGTCTCTACAGCGGTTTTAACCGTCAATTCTTCCCGGAATTGTGTGCCGAAAAACAAGTCCAAGAAAACCCTTTTTTTATTGTCTGTTTTCCTGACACACATTCCTCACACTTCACCAATTCTTATGCGACATTGATTTCTCATGTCGCAATATAAATGTATGAAGAAATCTAGATTTTTAGACCCTAACGTTAGATATTATCAAAATCATAGGTTGAAAATGCCAATCTATGGAAAAATTTTGGAAAAAAATTACTTCCACTTTAATTGCTTATAAATCGGAAACAACTATAGGTATACTTCCAAACCCAAAACCACAAGAAAGCCGAGATCAAGTGTTTTGAATAAGCTCCAAAATATTGATTTAGAACAGAGGTATAAGAGAAATAAATAGTTTAAGCAATTTTGACAAAAATTTAGTATATAAATTTATTTTATTTTTTAGTTTAAAATTTAAACAAATGTTTACTTGTCCGATTATTCTTTTCCAAGTCAATATATTTTTGAGCTTATTTTTCTTAATCTAAAGTATTTAAACTGAGCTCTCTTAAAGTGTTGGGTTTGAATATATACCTTTATTTGTTTCCGAGTTATAAGCAATCAAAGTGAAAATTATTTTTCTTTGAAAATTTACTTTTTTGGCCTACAATTTTATTACATTTGAATGTTAGTCTCTAAATATCTGGATTTTTTCATATTTTTATATTGAAAAAACATAATCTAGTGTTTAGTTAAGATTCGTCACCCGAAGGTGTGACACTTTCTTAGTAAGATTTATTTATTATGATCTAACAAATTTTAATTAAAAGATAGATATGGTTATTAAAACTACAAAATTTATTAATTTTGAACAAAAATTTTGTTGGGACTATCCAAACAAATATTTTTTTCAAATACTCAATTTATTAAACTATTTTAGTGTATATTGAGGAAAAAATGATATATATACACAACATACTGCAATCAAATTTAACGTACAAGTTTATTTATTTGTTTTTCTATGAATTACGAATCCCAAGGTATCTTGCAAAATGCCGTAGGAGTAACTACGAGTTAGGAAATCACGCGGCGTACAAAAATAAAATGAAACGTCGAGGGGATACGGGAGAGCGTCGAAAACTCGTCGAGAAAAGCCGGAGGGTTTGTTTATGCCGACTCCACGGTTACGCCGAAGGCAACCGCGAGTCCGCTCACGCAGGCGTCAAGGGAAGTCGTAAACGGAATTGTCGAAAACTTCTTCTTCGATTGCCATGGATGGGTCTATGTAATTGCTTAGAAACTTTCGCCAACTTTGGGTGAGTTTGATTGATTGTGAAAACAGATTCTTTCACTTGTTCGGATTCACATTTCAATGTGATATTTCATTTTCAATCGGAGTTTTTTTTTTCAATTTAACAAAGTTGGATATTTTTTATTGCATTTGATACATCGAGTTGTCGCGGTAAACGTATTATTTAACTTTAAATAAAACTATTTTAAAATAAACAAAATACATAATAATAGTGTCTTGTTACTGTGAAATATTTATTAACATATCTTTAAATTTTTTAAATTTTTATAAATTTTTAAACAATGTGCACATTTAAATTTGTAATTACTAGAGTTATTAACATTAATCTTTAATGAAAACTAAAAACAATCTTGTCCATATGAAACGGGAATTGAAAAAAGTCATTTAATTAATGCGATTAATAAAGAACGTGATTGCAATTAAAGGTACGTATATATTAACGAGCGAACTTACGAAAGCCAAAATTTAAATTTGACTAGATTTATTTAAAAAATGCTAGACTTAGTGATTAGACATAATATAATTTTCCAAATCACAATAATGTTAAGTATTTTAAATGACACATTAGGTTTGATATAATCAATGATTGTAATTTTCCAAAAGATTAAAAAAGTTGATTATATATTTAGTATCTATAATAATTATTTCAATTATAGAGCATGTCGAAATTCATAAATAGAAATTAAACGAAACAGCCTTCACATATTAATATTTTCCCTTTGTTTAAAAGAGGAAAAATCCATCAAACGCAATATACGGCGTAGACTAAACAGAGCCAAAAGAAAGAAAATATAAAGTAAAAGACCGTGAAATCATCTTACTCCAGGGAGTAGATAATATTCAACAAAAATTTTTTTCTTCACGAAAGAAGAAGCACAGTAAATGTACGTCTCACTAATTGCCGGAGATAAAAGCAAGTTCCGAAATATAAGCTCGGATACAAGAATGAAAAAGTTAACGCGGAGCGGCGTCGGCGGCGATCACCTCGAGTTTCCGCGCCACGCGCGACGTCATAAATTATCCACCGAGATTCGCCCTGGTCTCGCGCGTTGTCGCGGACCGAAGGGAAAAACTAGAGGATCAACGATTCCGACCTCGGAGAATGGAAAAGATTAAAGGCTTCCACACCGGTAATCCTGAAAAAAACTCGGCGAATTTATAAATAAAGAGGGCTTTAATAGAATGCGCATTGAAATACGGACTTTTTTTATACTCACAGCGTTCGTATTTTGGTGTTGAATTCTACAGTTGAAGAACGAATTTTTTACCGTTTATCTATCAAATATCGATTATAAAATTAGAACCGAATTAATGATTAATTATAACTCTTTGTATGCCTATGTTAAATTAAATATTAATTAAAGGATTTAATCTAAATTATTAGTTTTGGTGTGTTTCTATTACATTTATCATTTTATACGGTTCTTAATGTATTCTGATGGTTTTTAGTCGGAAATTTAAAATTTTCAAATTTCGAGTCCAACGATAGAAACTTCAGATACATAGTAAATTTAAGAAACAATAAATTATTGAAAATAAATACACTTGCATAAAATTGGTATATATTTTTTTGATAATTTTGAGATAAATATGCATTAATATTAAGTATAGAAAACTATATTGAAGATTTACGAAAAACAGTTGTCAAGCAACACATTGCGTGAATCATATAGTGGCTGCTTGAAAATAACGTCGGATGGTAACGTGGGTGTCTGATGTACCAGAGGGTATAACACATATACCGATCCTTAAATGAAAGACCGACGATATAACGTATGCGCCTTTTTTTCACGTCATAACCGCACGTGTGTGAATATAACTATAAAGAGAGATCTTTTTCGTGCACAATCCCCGTGATCCCGTTATTATTATTTACATTTTTAGCAACTTCTCACGCACTTATTCGTTGCATTAAATTACATTAAATTACAATTTCTTATTATTTATTTTCGACCTTTTTTAAGTAAAATAAATTATATATTACACAGTTAAATACGGTTTTTCGTCGTGAAAGTTCACTTGCAATTAGTGCGATTATTAAGTACAGATTGGTAAAGCTCAAGTACGTAAAAATGTTTGCAAACTAATTATTATTTTAAAATCTTATCGCTACATCATTTATTTTATTGTGTATATTATATACAGCGAATCAAATATTTTTATAAAGCACTATATCCAAAATAATAAAGACATTAAAATTATAATTAAATTTATAGTCGTTAAGAAAACAATTAAATGAGATGTTAATAAATATTTAAGAATAACCTACTAATTAATTAAATGAAGAAAAGACTCCAATTTTTATTTTTAACATTAAAATAGTTAAACACATAGTTAACTTCATGATCCTAAAAGTATCTTAATTCAGTTTTCAGTGGGGAAGTAAAGAGGCTGCGCGCTTGCCATATAAAACAGCGCGAATTTCTCATGAAAGGGTATATACATACATACATGTGTGTGAGGGGGCAAAGAAGAAGAGGAGAATAAAAATGAAAAGAATCTAAAAGGAAGAAAAAAAGTGTACGGAGGAGTAAACTCCGTTGCAGTATAGCTCGTGGAGAATTTAAAGGTTGCACCGTGGTCGTTGTCGTCGTCTTCGTCTTCGTTGTCGCCGAGAAAGAGGAGAAACAGTTCGAGCCCCCGCAAAGAAACTTTAAAATGAAAAGACGCGTGAGACTTTCGTCCGCGGTATTATAAACACGCGGAAGGAAGTTTTCGGTCCTCCTTTTTCGTGTCGAGCGGTCTTTTCCATTTCTTTAAGGTTAACTATCGCGTGGGCGGATCCCCGCGAGAATTATCGGCTCACAGTTGGAATTGATCGTTCGAGTACCCTATTACTCGTCGATACTCCTTTTTTCCCCATCTCCATTCGACAGTTTTCATTTCGTAATTGAACGTTCGGGTTTTACCGATACACCTTCTCGCAAATATGCTTTTAAACGTTATTTAAATAACGCAACTTTGTCAATAAACTATATCTACGGACGTTCATCAACTTTGGAAAGAAGTTACTATTTCCAAAATGTTTTATCGGAGTTTGAGGAAAAGTCACCCTCCGAGAACTCGACTTTTCGAGGTTTAAGAAATATCGACTGACCAAAGTGCTGAAAAAAGTTATTTTCTAACTTATTTGAAAGACGGTAATTTTATGAAAGTTTTAAAAATTTAATCACTGGAAATCAGGAAAGTTTTGCGGTCTTTTGAAATACATCCTTGTGTTATTAAATTTTTGAACTTTCCTATACATAAAGGAAAAACTTTTTCTTGTATCAAATAATATTGTTAGCTCTCCTTTCTTTGACCATGTCATTGTTAATAAAATATAGTAGATACTAAATAGTATTTATTTTTTTTAACAAAATATAAAACGTTATGTTTATATGTGAATAAATAATCTAATGATTCTTCCCGCTCTTACTCACATCCTGCTCTCTCTCTCTCTCTTTTTGTTTACCAAGCTCTCGTTTTTCCCTTCGTCCGCGGTATCGATTTCGCAGCTGGGATTCACCTTCGAAACTATACGTACAAGTATAAGAGAAGGACGGTTTCGGTGGAGAGTCGCACTCGCGGTCACTTCCTTCTGCCTGTTTGTCGACCTGCGGCGTAGCATTGTGGCCCGGAATCAGACCCGCGAAACTAAATATCGCCGCCAACGCACGGCAAGTCTATACATCCTTCTTACGCGACATACTTTTATACCTTCTATGAGACACGTTTCTTTAAATATATACAAACACCATTTTTTACTTTTGGTTTAACGATCTAATACAATTTCATTTTAACTTTTATATCTTTCGTTCAATACGATTCTTTGCAAATAAATAGTATAGTAAACGAGAATTGTTTGTTAATTTTGCAGTAATATCGAATTTTCCTGTTTTTGAAAGTTTCATTATACAAAACCTGTAATTTCGTAATGAGTTATTGAAATTCGAATAAGCTACACTTCTGATATTTATGTTAAATTTGAATTGATGCTTTTAATGTCGTAAGTTCATTGTCATACTGTCAAAGCGTTGAATAATTGTATATATTATATTTAAGGATACCTTGTAGTAATGAATTTAAATCATTCATGTACTGAATAATTTGAGTACGTGCCTCCGACGTAATAATAAATCTGTAAACAGTAAAGGAATAAACAAACTCGAAAACGAAAATGTCGATTTGGCAGCAATCTACCTATAGTTTAATAAAGCACGATAATTTAGTGTTAAACGACCCTAGTTTAGATTCACTCTGTGACGGTGCAATTCGAACCTTAAGGTAAGTCTACACAGGTGCGCGCTCCGGTGCCTGGAACGCTCGACGTAGTCTATCGATTTCAGTGCCGTCACCAGCTGCATACTCTAGTCAAAGCGAATGAGCAAACCTTGCGATAGGTGGGAGGAATGGGTGAAATGTAATTAACGAGTGGATTCAACAAATTCGAGTAAACAACCGAGTTTTATTGTTTATGGAGGGAAGTGGAGAGAGTCTAAAAAAAGCAAAGCGAAACGTTAGTTAAAATTCGGTAACGGACGACGAAACTAATTACGGTCGAGTGTAAATTTCGCAATATCGAGTGCGAGTGCTTTGAGAAAAAATTTCATTAACTGAATAGGATAACTATTCAGTAAATAATTATAAATAAAAAAATTATAGAAATTTACACGAGGTGCAAGTTGTTTTTTTTTAATTATTTTTAAAAAGTAAAAGGAAAATTTTGCGGGTAATAACTCGTGAAACGAATTAGTATTCAAGACGTATGAATGTAAATTAATTAAAGCAACTTTAAACTAGCCTAATCAAAATTCTAATTTACGTGAGGTATATAAGTATACGCAAATTTAAAATGTTAGCATTAAAAGTTTAATAACTGCAGAGGAAGTAATAAAACTCATGTTAGTTTCGACGGGGTTTGAATATTTCTAATAATACTCGACTTTTTGAGTGAAACACTTTTTTGTCGGTAGAAAAACAAAAAAGGAGAATTTAATAAATTTAACTAGAGAGAAGAAAAAAATTTACACGAGACTTGGAAGCGCGGGAGAAAAACAAAAGGAACGTATAGAAAAAGGTGAAGCGAGGACAGAAGTACAAGTCACTTTGGTAGAGAGCGAAATGAAAAATCGGGGTGCGCCACGCGAGCGTAATAATAAATCCAACACGACGTCGTTCCTCCTCCCTCCCTCTTCCTCTCTCGCACACGCGCGTACACCTACCGAGGACGACTCTAAGGGAAAAATGGGGAAGAGAATGATCCTACCTTGCGGAAGGAGTGGAAAAGCAAATACGTACGTGTGCGTACGTCTGACTGTGTCTACATGTGCATGTGAGTGTACGCTTACCTTCGTGACGTATATACATATAACGAGGGAACTGTGAAGTAAGGGGTGGTTGAAACTGTGCACCGAGGACGCGTTAAACTCGCTGTTTCACTAATTACATAGGTGCTGTATCCTTATTTTGTTTCATGCTTTTGTGTTAGATATTAGCTACGTCGAGTGGTTTTAATGTGTTTCTACCACTGCAATATTTTCTCATATTTTTATATTATTCAATATTGATAGTTATTTAGATTAACATTCATAGTAATTCAAAATATACACTAATTTTATGATGTACACAAAAAATGATATTTTATTTCAATCGTAAAACATTAATGTAAGAATTATTATTACTGATAAAGTTTTATTTCTAAAAGTAGAAATGGTTATGGTATATATTCAATTATTTCTAAATATATCTTAATCACCCAATTATATCGCAATAATAATATTGTAACAACCTATATATTTATAGAATAAAAATAGATACTAGAGTAATTATAAAGAGATTGTTCGCACAACGATTTAACAAAACAAAATAAGATTAGTAGAATTCGCTCTTTATCCAATAGTATTAATGGGGAAAGGCTTTGTAAATCGCGGTAAATCGTTTGTTTCCATATTGTGCGTGATAATAACATACCGAGGGTCGACTTCGATGTCATCGATTCTTATCTCGGCGCACGTTGCGTACACACACGCGATACGTTGGATTACCGACAAACGGGCAAACTTTCCTTTCTACAGCTGTAAATATCAGTTTAACGTGTAAATGTGACTGTAATAAAACAACAAACGAAATGTACTTGGAATTATTACGAATTTGTAATCTACCGAGCTAAAATTATCAGTAAAATATTGAAATCTTGCTTTGTATATTATACGCCGGTTACAAATTATTTGCATGTAGTTTACAAAGAAATTATAAGTAACTTTCAAGTTTGATAAGAAATTAAGTTAAAAAGTAATTTCGAAATTTTAACCTGAAACTTTACAGTGAAATTTCAAAGTTCTAATTGAGAAGTATACTACATTATTCTGTTATTTCCATGAATTCAAAGTTACGTACTGAAAATTATGATATTAGTTACTCGGGTAAAATAATACATTTGGTATATTATTTGATACTGTTGTCCAAAACTAATAATATTTCCGTCATCGTTACGTACCATCTACAACGCTTCTGTCGGCTTTCACATACATTTTTTAAATATTAATCCAAAAACCTAGTACGATCAGATAAATTCAAAAGCTATAAATTTAAAAATAATCGATGACTCAAGAAAAGTCAACAAACTTTTACATACAGCTGTGAATGGAGCGAACGCGTGAACTTGACCGACGTCTGATTCTCGAAATCTCGTCGCGCACGAGAAGAAAGGAGCAAAGTACCTCTCGCCAAAAATGTCAACGACAGGAGGAAGCGAGGAGGCGTGCTAAACATTCTTGCGTGCCGAGAGATGGGTACACACACGCTCATGCACAAACGTACACACGTACATGCATTGTTTACGCTCCCGTATGACTCGAACTCTGAGCCTTGGGGTCGATGTCAAGCTCGCTCGCTTGCATACGTGTTTCATTTTTCACAAAGACGGGAATTTGAAAAATCAGAAATACGCATTGTATTGGTTAAATTTAGCAAAATATCTGACCGTATGAACGATCATATATAATATTTTTATATATAAATATATAAATAACATTTTCGACGAAAATCATTAATTTGATAAAGCAATACTTAAACATTTATTTGCATCTACATCGACTGATATTAAGAAAATTTGAATTTCTCCGGTGACGTTATTCGTTTTAAAGTAGTAATAGTTTTCTTTCAAAAATCTCATTAAATTTTCACCGGAGAGACGTATTTTCTTCAAACTTAAAATTTATGATTAGTGCAAGGTTGATAGATTACCAAGATTTGATTTCCGAGCATCCACTATAATGAGACAAACATTTCTCACTCTATCCTTTTGTCTTAAAATAATAGTTTTTGAGAAAAAAATGGTTTGTTTGAGCTTGTATTATATATACATTCACATAAAAGGTAAGAAAAAAAAATATTTATTTTCAGCAGTATACCAACTTTTACTAAAAAATTAGATTATATGTGTTTTTGTTAACTTATTTGTACATATATTTATTCAACATTCGATTAAATAAACCATGATGAACAATGTTTGCTCTTTTATTAAACGTGTACAAAGACGATTATAAAATAATGCAGCAAAAAATAATGAACGAAAGAATTGATAATACGAACGTACGAGAGGATACATGTAATTTTCACATAGAACGAAATAATAGAATCCTAAATAAGCATGAAACAACCCAGAAAGTTAATAAAGTCGAGTAAAAACGTTGAAGAAAAGCAAATAACAAATGTAATCCCACGGTTATGAGAAAGGGATAGACTTCCTAATCGACAAGAGAGAGCAGTGTATTATTAAACGAAACTCGATTCATCGGTCTAGTAAAAAAAGGTAAGGTAAACTCCACGTATGCCAGGTTCAGATAAATGTTGCGGCGTCGGCGGAGGGCAAATCGAGGTAAATCGCCATACGTATCGCGTTCCCATTTGAATCGTCGCGCAATAAATTATGGTAATCGGCAGTGCCGGGAAGAAGTGATACATTCAGCTTCTGAATGGCGCGCATATATAAGCTCTCTCTCTCTCTCTCTCTTGCTCGCGCATATTGATTCTCACTCAGAGATAAGGGGATGCATCTATTAAAATGGCCCCGCACTTGCGCTTCGGATAACACCTCGTCGCATGCATATATACACAACTAGAAGAGGTGCTGAAAACGAAAGGGAAAATAATGGAAGACCGATCGAGAGAAAGTATTTAAAGGAAATAATGATATATATATATATACGCCCCAAATGTTTTATTTGTATACATTAGTTGCGTAAAACGATTCGTATCTTACGAAATATAGCGAGACATCATGAAAATATCATTTATTTTATTAGTTAGTCAACTAAAATATTTATTTTTTCAATAATATAATCGAAAGAGTATAACTTTCACGCGTTGACAAAATTGTTCGAAGAAAAGTTGTTTGCATTTTTACAAGCAATCGAAGCACGTATATATTTTTCACGTATAAGTTAACGCGAGAGAAAATTGAAGAAAAATGGAAACGTTGAAAATGAAAATTGGTAAGAAAGGAGAAATTGAATGAGACAAGTTGCGACAAGGTTAGTATGTTTAAAAAAAGCATATAATATATGTACATTAATGTAACGATGCCAATCGAGCGCCTGATCAAAGGTACTTTTGCATCAGCGAAAACTTTGATGATTTTACGCAAGTCTGGCAGCACCTTAGATTCCAGAAAAACGGGTTCTTTGCATACACTTGCGTCGCAGATGCCCGTAGGGAAAAGACAAGGATCTCATAAGAAAATGTTTTGTTTGCCCCTTCCGTATTCCTCTCGTGTCAAAAGCATGGTAAAGAAACGCATTCACTTTCTGAGAAGTTGTTATACGTTGCATAGTTGTACAAATTTTAAAATAAACTGGACAACTTGTATTGCAGATGGCATATACAATTTATGATTATAACGCTGATTTAATCAATCTAGAGAAAATTGAATTATTATAATTAACATTATATGTAATCATATGTACTTGAGTATTTTATTTATTTTTTTATTTCCAGAAAATGTGTATTTTGCATATTTACAGGTAAACTTATCCTCAAACATACTTATTTAATGTGAAAAAAAGGTTTCAAAAGAATTGCAAAAAAATAAGAAAGAACGAATAAGTGGTTAACTCGCATTTATTTAAGTTTTTCTTCTTATTTAGCGTCTTTCGATAAAAAATAATCGATAAAAATGTAGATCGTTATAAAAGTATGTACGAAGTGGTTTGGACGATGGGGTTCACATATATAGATATACCTGTAGCTAATCCAATAAATTTACTAGTTTATATAATGATTGACCCCGTGCAAGGACCGAGGAGGCTAATTGGCCGCCTTTTCTCAACTGCCCTAGGTCAGGCCTCGCGTATATATATATATGTGTACGTATATGCCTTTCTCGTTATGCAATCGAGGCCCCCCGATGCAAAATAAATACGCGCGCCGCGCACATGCGGTATGCAGTGAGAAGTTGAGTTGGTTTTCTCAGCGAGTAAACCACGTATAGGTATATACATACCCGACTCTAATTCAACGAGAAAATGACCCCGAAGAGAAAGAGTATTTACTGAATTTTTATCTTCTCTCTAAGACACTTACTGCATATCTCCATAGTTGTCGATTATGTATCGCGAAACCCTTGTATTATGCTTTATTATTTTACGATTATTTATGTTCAGGAATCAATCGAATATACCCTGGCTTTCATATGTAGTGTACAAATTTATATACTGTTATTTATGATAAAACTAATCATTTTTGTCACAATTATGATTGACCGTACAAAACCCAAGACAAAGGTAATAAACGTACATAACTCGGGAGATTTACTTTAGAGTTTGAGAAAACTTTCGATTTACCGATGCGCATTTTAACCGCATATTTTTTTTTCTATAAACTTGATAAGTATTCTAGCTTTTCAATTATATAAAATTGATTAAAAGCTAACAATAACCTATATTCTGGTAAACTTTAAATGTGTATAGTTCGTCAATTATTCGATATTTTTTAATAGAATTTAAAAATAAAAGAAATTACTCGATAATCCAATTTAATTCATTAAAACGTCAAGTACATAACAACCATAACTTATACGTACATAATTACGTAAGTATAGAAAATTCTTCATTTACGACAAGCTCGTTCTGAAATTTTATCAACCAAAAGATTTATTTTCTTATTTGAACACCGTCAAGTTGATACATTCACTTGTAATCGATTGTTCGTTTCGCAAATAATTCCAGTTTCTCTGTGAATTTGATTACCAAAATGACATTACAAATAATCTTGTAAATTTTAAATTATTCGCAGCTCCACGCGATAAATTTAAATCTCACCGAAAATACCGAAACATATGTATTAAACATTCGGTTCGGATAAAATTTTGCTAATTAAGATTACATAAAGAATAACCACGAATAAAAATGTAATAATAATAAAGCATATTTATTTATACATTAAAACTGGAAAAATTGAGTGACATTTGTGTCAATAGCAATTAATCCAAATTCAGTGACAGGTGGATTTAAAACGAGTTAGAATAATAATATAGTGTGATCAAAGTATAATAATTACACATTATTACAAACATTAATTTTCATTACCCGCTTTTTTTTTGATAAAATAACGTATCAAAAATAAAGTGATATTACACAAATTACATTGTTCGGAGGTAGAGGAAAAATAATATATTATATATCACATTTATTATATCTATATAATGCAAAACAAAAGACAGTCCAATCAAGATACAAAGTTGTAAAAATTGAAAGCGTCGCGCTCTTAATCTTTTTCGCAAATCACCGCGGGGGAGAAAATAAACAAACAAACCCGGAAGCATTCGGCTCTCGTCCTTCGCGGTACTTGCGAACGCTCCGATTCTCTCTCACTCTCTTTCCCTCTATATATACTTAATGCGTGCACAGGTATATATACGCGTGTCCCCGAATACGAGGCTACCGGCAGAAAGACGATTACGACTCAAGTTCAAGTTCATTGGTCACTTTCACCACCTTGCGTGAGGCCGTCTACGCATTTCGCCGAAAAATTAGCTGTTTCCTCGATTGATCGCTTACGATTCGGGGCCGTTCACCTTTCAAATTATCAATCGTTCGGTGTTATCGCACGTTAGAACGTGTCGTCACTTTATTCATTCAGAAAACTCAAAATTTAGTAACCAACGTTTATAAAGTTAAAGTTTAAGGTTTATATTTTTAATTACTTGAATAGGCGTATATCGGCCTGTAAAGTACTATTGTTCAATTTTATACAAATTACGTTCAAGTTATTCGTGAACTCGTTTTTTTTTCTTTAAAAATAAATTATTTGAAAATATATTGGTCTATTATTAAAAATTAATAAAAGGGCAAGGTGTTAATTGTGAAAACCATAAGGATCATCAAAAGTCCTGGTTCCAATAGTGGCTACGTACATGCATTTACACACACCATGATGTAATGCCATAAAGAAAATTTAAATAACTATTTGAACTTCAAGTACTATATTGTTCTAATTTCATAATTAAAAAATAATAATTCAACTTTATCTAATTTTGTACTTATAAGCAACAAAAATGATTAGGTATAATATACAAAGAAAATAAATAAATAATAAATAATTTAATAAAATATACAAATAAATTAAAATAATGGGTAAAAAACTCAGAAAAGTCCTTAATTTTTGGTAGCTAGTGAGTACTAGTCACCGCGACATTAAATAAATAAATAAATTGTATTTTAGGCAGAACTGCTGATTTTTTTTGTAAGTGCATGATAGATAAGAAAGTTAATTCGTTAAAATTAAATTTACGAATGCGGACATTCTCGACACTTTAGAGAACTGTAAGGCGACTACAAATAGCCAGGGTTCAGGTGAGATATATTTATAAGTAGTTTATACTTATGTATAGTGGAATCGAGAATTAAATATTTATATATTTATAATTCATAGATCTCTTTTTTATCAATTACATGTGTTAATAATAATAATAATAATAATAATAATAATAATAATAATAATAATAATAATAATAATAATACAATAATTGACATAAAAATATAGTAAAGAAAACATTAATTCATCTTAGGCAGACTGTTAAAAATTGAAATAAATAATAATAGTTTTATGATATGCAAAGAAAAAAAGTAGTAATTTTAATAACATTGTTTTATTAATAATATTAATCTTTATTAATAATAATACATTCGTTTCGTTTATTAAAATAATTTATTTCGACGTAATTCAAATCCAATAACTATATCAACTTAATTAACATTAATCACTGTAATTATAATAAAAAATATATAATATCAAGTACACGATTATAAACATTCGTGTATAGCAATAATTGAGTACATTATCAACTTAATTACACGAATAAATGTATACATTTTAATCACGAGAATAAAGAAGGAAAAGTAAAATTTATCAAAACTGTAATAAATTTGCATTGAGATAAAAGAGGCTGCTTAATTAGTGGTTATAGAAAAAAGAAAAGAAAAGTATTGGATAGCGCAACCACCCCCTCGGTCGGTAAACAAAAAGAAAAAATATTACAAGACCGCGCGAGTCTCGGTAGGCGAATTAAAATAACGCTGGCTGTACAATGGTATTACCTTACAAAACATACACCGACAGGTCAAGCTGGCAATTTCCACGACACCGCAAGAATCTCTCGTCACACTGTCCGAATGAGGATGGAAAACACACCGATGATGTATACCTGCGGGTGAAACACTTGAATAACCTCCGACGTAAACTTTCAGCACATATCCGGTCACACCCGCGAGTGAACCACGTCCGTCACTATATGTATATATATATATTACAGGGGCACACACTGGCAATTTTGAATTTAAAGATGAAACCGATTTAAACGCGCGTTCGAGCGAACGTCCTCGCTCATTCAACTCGCTCTCGCGACTGGCTTGAGGCCTGCGCGGGTCGCGACCGTCGAGACCAGCGCCATCCCACGGGATCCGTGAGAACCTTTGGAAAATTCACTTGAATTCGTTGTCCTTACAACTAATACTCGAAAGGATATAAGTAAGTGTATATAAAAGTATAGAAGTAGATGTACACAGTGTTCGATCCCTTCCTTATTTCGGTTCGAACGTGCACTTCCTAAATCGAATGAAAGTGTGGTTCGATCAATTAGGTTCAAACTGCACCGATTGATGAATGAAAACGTTTGTTCCGAAAACTAGCTATACGATTAACGTCATTACGAAGTTTAAGGTCTTTGGAATTGAAAAGGAAAAAGTGCACGTGTGCTAATTGTGTGTCACCGTATCGATCATTCGACTAATTACATTGAATAACAGCCTTCATTATTTCTTAATTAATCGCCGCAGTCGTTTAATTTCATTATAGTTCTAGGAGATATGTCCAACGTTTAGTTCAAAACGTGACTTATAATTAAATGGTACGCATTTATAAAATTACATGAAATTACTATTATTATTTTTTTTTTATTTATTTATTTATTTCAGCCAAAAAGGCTCAGAAATGGACTTGGTGTACATTAAATTATAACTTAACCGTTTATCATTCACTCTCACACTCTAAAACTAATACAAAGAAATAACATTTTATATATCACCCTTTTTTGTAATCTAAAACTATAATGCATTTATCGCGTATTAACATAAAATTAAAAAATTACAAAATTACAAAATTACAAAATTAAAAATCGCATGCGCTCATATATTCTTCGGCTCTGCTTACAGTTATTCGCATTATTACATATTATATTACATATTATACATTGTTTTCACTCTATTTGTTCTACTACACTTTCTTTATCTTTAGCCTTTTTTTTTATCATTTCTTCAATTTTATCTATAACTTTTATTACCTTTTTGTCACCTATTTCTCTAGTTGCTAACCTAACTATTTCCCTATCCTTTCCTTTTAATTCTTTTGTAATTTCTTTCGTCACCAAGCAATCCTTTAAATAATGTTCAAGCGTTCCTAATCCCTTTTCGCATAATCTACATAATCTTTTACTCTCTTCCATCCAATATAAATTTGCATTTTCCACATTTCCGCATCTAGTACGCGCCAATATTTCAATTTCTTTTCTATTTTTACTACTATTAAGGTACTTTGGTAATGCTTTGCACATATGTTCTACGAACCTCGGGTTGTATTTTGATGCCCTAATCTTACCTAAAAGTATTTGTTCTTCTATATCTTCAATTCTCGTGTGTACTTCATCGCTTACCTTTTCATTTCTTAATAATTTATTACTTATATACATTGTACTACAACCTATACTATTATAAAATTTTTCTCTTTCTTCGCTATATTTATCTCCTGGTTTTTCTTTTATTTTTTCTATCCAACACATTTTAATTATCCTATCCTCACCTAAATTGGCAATCTGTTCTTCAAATTTCACAGCCCTTATTACCCACTTATTTTTCATTTTTTTCGTATTTATTTCTTTATATACTATGTAGCTTGGAGTACATCGATCTAATTTTAATATACCTTTAATATAATTTATAAAGACCTGCTCTAACTCTTTTCTTTCTTCCCAACCCCATATCTCAACTCCATATTCCATTACGCTTCGTACCAGATAATTATAAAGCATCAAACGCCTCCTAAAGTCCCCTGCACATTTTCTTTCTCCCAGACCCCATGTTATTTTTGCTGCCACTGTTCCCTTTTTCTTTAATTCATTTATGTGCTCATTATAGTTGCCTTGTTTATTAAAATTAAAGCCTAAATATTTAAAATTACTAACTTCTTCTAATTCCTCCTTGTCCCATAACCATTTTTCCTTTTTGTTACTACTTCTTCTATTAAAAACTAAAACTTTTGTTTTTTCTCTGCTCAAAATAAGTTTTCTATCGTTTAAAAATTTTCTTAATGTACTAATCATATCTATTAAAGCCTCTCTGTTATTTGCCATAATGACCAAATCATCCGCATAAGCTAGCGACCAAATTCTACAGTTACCTATTTTTATTCCCCCCACCTTTCTCTTCTTAAATTCCTCTTCTATTCCTGCTATGTATATACAGAATAATATTGGACTGAGTATACAACCCTGTCTAAGCCCTTTCGTAGTCCAAAATTCCCTAGTTACCCTATTGTTCCCTATTCTCACCCTCATTTTAGTTTCCTCATATATACCAATTATTTTTTCTATTAAATACCTGCTAATTCCTACCTTGATCATTACCTCCCATAGTTTCTCCCTGTCCACCGTATCGAAAGCGGCCTTTAAGTCAACAAACATTGCATAAACTTTTTCTTTTTTTACTTTAGCTTTTTGTATCACATGATTCAGTATATATATATTGTCCATTGTTGACCTTCCCTTTCTAAATCCTGCTTGTCCGTCTGGGAGTATCTTTTTTTCTTCTACTTCTTTATCTAATCTTCTCCTAATAATTTCCGTATACAGTTTATATGCAGTTACTAAAAGAGAAATTCCCCTATAATTGCTAGGTACATTTCTATCTCCTTTTTTATAGAGAGGTACTATAATCCCCGTTTTCCAATCTTCCGGTATTTCTTCTCCGTCCCATATTTTCCCTAAGATGCAAATTAAGTTGTTTATCAAACCTTCACCTCCATATATCCAAGCTTCATTAGGTATATTATCTATACCCGGTGCTTTTTTCTTCTTTAGGACGTTCCACGCTCTCCTAATTTCTCCTACATTTATCTTTTCCTCTTCCAATTTCTCGCACTGACTTCTTTTTTGTCCTATTTTTCTTTGTTCTGATCCTTCCAATAGCTTGTTAAAATGGGTCACCCAAGTCTCCTCATCTATATTATTTTCTATTTTCACTCTTTTTTTTCTATCCTTATTTAAATACTTCCATACATCCGCTTCTTTCTTTATATTTCTTAGTTCCGCCTCCTCGGTTTCCACCATTTCCTTTTTTCTTTCTTCGCAGAAGTTTCTCCATTCTTTTCGCTTTTCTAAGTATTCGCTTTTATTCACCTTCCCTTTTTTCCAGTCATTTAAAGCTTTTTTCACTTGTCTTTTTTTTTTAGCGCAATTTCTATTCCACCATTTTTTCATTCCTAACTTCCATTTTTTAAATTTTAATATCTTCTTGGCCACCTTATTCTGCACTGTTGTTTTTACTTTGGTCCATCCTGATTCAGTTGTGTCGTCGCTATTTAATTCATTCTCTATACAAGTTGTTTTCTCCCTGAATATTGTTATGTCTTCTTCACTCCAACTAATAATTTCTCTTGATGTCTCTTCATTTTCTTCTATGTCATCTGTCCTTATTATTTGTTCACCTACTTCCTTATTGCCTACTTTTACACTTATTGGTGCATGGTCTGATTCTATTTGGTTTTCTACCTTAAACTCTTTTATCCTATCCCACATATCCATTGATATTATTACATAATCTATCACAGAACTTCCCCTAGAACCTAAAAAAGTATACTCCCCTTCCTCATCTCCTGATGCTAATCCGTTTAATACAATCCATCCTCTTTTTTCCATAAAGTCTACCATACCTCTTCCTCCATTACTGATCACTTTATCTTTACTTTCTCTTTTTTTATAAATCTCATTATTATCTATTCCTAGAAACTGTCCTTCCTTTCCTATCCTAACATTAAAATCTCCCCCCAGTATTGTTCTATTTTCTTCCAGCATGTCAGTTTCTCCTATTTTTTCCAAAATTTTTTCTATATTCCCATTATTATATATCGACCAAATAATGAGACTACCATTTTCCTCTTTAAATTCAGACTTCACGAGGCCCTCCATTACTACTACACCTAATTTGCTACCTATCCTCCACCTATCTTTTCTAATACCTATGAGAAACCCCCCTTTAGCCCTACCTTTTCTTTTTTCCCGTGTGGCAGCAATAATTTCCCATTTAAAACTATTAGATAACTTATTTTCTAATTTTTTTATATCTTTCTCTTCAATCCATGTCTCTGTTAAGCTAATAAAATCGTAATTTTCTATACTGTCCCAAAAATCCCTATCCTTATTCCAAATACCTGCTACATTCCAAAACACCATTTTGTTATAATTTTTGTCTCTCTTATTTATGTTTCTTCTTTTTAACTTATCTACTTCCCATTTCTGCCTAACGTAAAATTTGACTCTTCATTTTGTTCCAAAACTAACGTACCTGCATTGTGATTTACTCCATTTGTTACTCCTATTGTATCGCGCCTATCTTGTCCTTTATTTTCACTTCTACTCTCTTCCCTTTCCCTGTTTTCCCATTTTACCCATGCATTATTAACAAAGATTTTCCCGAAACCTGCTTTAACCTGTTCTCCTCTTTCTCTCTTTTCTTTAACCCATCTATTAATTTCCCCTTGTTTCTTTCTTTCTTCAAAAGACCTATCATTATCTATAAAAATTCTCGTCCCCGCTAGTTTGTTTTTGTTACGCATGATTTCTATCTTCTCTTCTACGCTACCTAATTTCACAATTATAATTCTATTTCTCATTCTAACCTCGCGTATTGTGACATTTACCTTTAACCGCTCTTTTAAGAAATTCCCTATCGCATTCTTTCCTTGATTGTATGCACTAAAATTTCCATTCATTCCTTTTATAACTATATTAGTTAATCTTTCCTTTCTATCCTGTTCTACGATAATTCTACGCATTTTCCTTACTTCTACCTCGGACAAATTCGGTGGAGAACGCTCGTTCCTATTTACAACGTCTCTCTCCTCTCCGTAGTTCTGCTCGCTCGCATGTGCGCGCGCGCACGGAGCTCGCCCGTGTCCTTCTCTCTCAACTAGCGCCATCACCTCCGCTTTCACGTTTTCTGCTCTCTCTGTCTCTCTCTTTTCGAAATCGCATATCTTTTTTTCTAGTCTATCTATTCTTTCTATCAATATGCAGTCTTTCGCTTTTAATTCTTCCTTAAGCCTTTCGATCTCCCTAGTTTCCTGCCTAATTAACCTAATCTCTTTTTCCAACATTTCTTTAAATTCGCTCTTTATCCTGTCGTAAACATCGTTCCCGCTCTTATCATCACGCTCGTTCGACACCCTTTTCGGCCACTTATTGTCCAATGTTGTCTGTCCTTTTACACCACTTTGTTTCACAGGTTTCGTCTGGTTCTTTACAGCCTTCTCATTTTCTTCACTTAACTTTCCTTTACTGTTTTTTTCTTGTTTCCATGTTTTTACCGGCTTATAGCTAGGGCTACGCTAACCTCCCCGTATGCGCGCGCTATAAACTCGAGAACCTAACCTTACTTTCTTGCCTAAGTTAATAATGCCTATATTCCTATTTAATTACTCAAATAATACTAATTATTTATATCTACGGACACTCCTCGCCTTACATATACCCTGATCACGCACATTTACCCTATACACTATTATATAACAACAAAGATCACCAATTATTCGCAGAGCCGTCTCGCACACAAGCACTCGCTCTCACATCCACTAACCAAGTCCCATCCACTAACCAAGTCCCATCCACTAACCAAGTCCGAAATTACTATTATTATAACTATTAATTTTCAAATAAAAAATTGTAACTAATATTATTAGATACATAGCATATATAAGTGTACGTAACGCAATAAGATGTACGTACACAACTAACTTAGATTACGCCTACAACATGGACACATCATCAAGTTTTAAGTTTCCCATTACTGGAAAATTAGGAGGGTACCGAACTCTGCCTCGATCAGTCGTACTAATTTTGTAATAAACCTTTGTAATTATTACTCGATGTCGTAAATAGTTTGCACTTTGCTACCACTCTTAAAATCTCAATTTTCCTCATCCAGGATTAGGGAATCACTTTAACCATCCAACAATGGTTAGACAGTAAATGGTTAAAGTGATTCCCTAATCCTGGATGAGGAAAATTGAGATTTTAAAAGTGGTAGCAAAGTGCAAACTATTTACGCCATCGAGTAATAATTACAAAGGTTTATTACAAAATTAGTACGACTGATCGAGGCAGAGTTCGGTACCCTCCTAATTTTCCAGTAATGGGGAACTTAAAACTTGATGATGTGTGTATATATATATATATATGGGTGAAAATCATCTAACGTGAACATTTGACGTTCTAATATGCAAGAAAACAAAATAAAAAAAATAATATATTTTTGGTTGCTCTGGACCAATTACAGTCTCTAGAGTATCTGTTTACAGTGGGCATACAGGATCGGTTGATTTACTCAACGTGTTGAAGATTTTTAATTTTTACATTTCTGGGGAATTACATATATTTTAATGTATAAAACATGCATAAACATCTGGAATATATCCCTAATACAAAATTTCATGTGATAGTTCAATTGGAGCGGTGTTTAAATTTGCTAAATAATAAAAAATCAATTTCTGAGTATGGAAAGTCACTTTTTAAGTGATGCAAGCCCCCAGAAAAGCTCAAAAATCAAAGTTTCAAAGCAATTAAGGCATATTTTCGATTTTTAGAAATTTCTCACGTGAGATTTTGTAATAGGGATAGAACGTTTTGATAAACATATTTTATTATGAAGTATACATTGAATATAACTATACCTAATTGATAATAACAATAATAAAAAATTAATTAACAAATTCTTCCATTTATCAATTTAACATAACTTTCCATATAATCAATTTAACATAACTTTTATATTTGTAATATAAATTATATATTTTTATTATCTCTCCTCTTATTTTTTCTTTCTTTTTTATTGTTTCTTTTAGTAGTGACTTCTTTTTTATCTTGAATAACAATTTTACTCTTTTTCTGAGTCTTATTTTCATACGAGATCGACCCTAAGTAATAATGTTCACATTCTGTATACAAATTACATTCGTAACAACTTACTTCATTAAAATTCAAGATAGAGAAATATTCAAGGAGAAAACAATTGTTAAGAAATAATGTTTATTTTTAGTCAAAACAGTAAAGCATGTAATGATCAGCATCGATTATTTGTTATAAAAGAAATTTGGACAGGGGACGTTACATGCCAGGGGACATTACATAGATTGTTTTTTTAAATTTTATTACGTTAACAATCAAAATTTCCAAATCGGAAAATACTGTTTTTATGTAGTTACTTTATCTCAAATTTACTCTATGAATTGGTTTTAAAAAGTTTATTAGTCTTCCAATTATACTCTGCCAAAGGAATTACATTAAAAAAGGTAACCGCTGAATTACCACAAAAATATGCCCGTATTATTTGCTTAACATCATGAAATATTAAAAATAAAATTTTTACGTTTAAAGTAAACCAAAAGTTAACAATTTCACCTGGTTAGAAAAATGTTTTATGTTTACAATTATTTTTAAAGACATTAATCATAACACAGCTATTATTGATAACAAGTTTGTTACAAAGTTCAGCATGTTCAGTGCACTTTTAAAATCAATAAATGTTCAGATTTTCAACTTGATTTTAATTGTGGTTATCAAAATGAACAATTAAGTTTCGAACCCGTTTTTGAAATAAAAAAATACGCCTGTAATAGCACCTGATAATATGCAATTATGGCCTTGTTACAGCCAGGGGACGTTACATTTCAAACTTTAAGCAACTTAAACTTGGCAATAAAATCAATTTTTATCAAGTTTCACGGCTGACTTACATTAAATTACATATATTGTACTTAGAATAATTTATTCGTAATTTTATATATGATATAATGCGATATATTTTACTATTACACAAATATGCACGTTAAATGATTTTCACCCATATATATGGGGTATTCCACGTGAAGTGGTCCGATCAAAATTTTAAAATGCCGAATACAGAAAAAAATTTTTAGGTACTGGAATTTATTAGTTTAAAAGTTATTCTAACCTCAAAAAGTGAACTTTTTCCAGTTTTTTTCAACACCAGCTGGGTTCATCGCTATTTAACTCAAAATTTATCAACTTTTACTATAGAACATTATATGTAACATTCGTTGCTAATTATGTCTAGAATTTATCTCTCTGGGTTAGAATTTCTAATTTCAAGGTAAATGTTAGATAAACTACATGTCAATATTCAACTTGAAAAAAATCTAACTTCGCCACAATTGATTTTTTTATCCAAAAGTCCAAAAGAAAGCTTGGAGCAATATCTTTCAAATGATCTGTAGCATTTTTATGGCCTTCAATTCTGCAAAAAGTTATGATAATTTAAAGAAAGACCAAAAATTCACAAAAATTAACATGGTATTTCCCATTTAAATTTTTAAAAAAATTTCGTCTTTCTTTAAATTATCATAACTTTTTACAGAATTGAAGGCCATAAAAATGCTACAGATCATTTGGAAGGTATTGCTCCAAGCTTTCTTTTGGACTTTTGGATAAAAAAATCAATTGTGGCGAAGTTAGATTTTTTTCAAGTTGATTATTGACATGTAGTTTATCTAACATTTACCTTGAAATTAGAAATTCTAACCCAGAGGGATAAATTCTAGACATAATTAGCAACGAATGTTACATATAATGTTCTATAGTAAAAGTTGATAAATTTTGAGTTAAATAGCGATGAACCCAGCTGGTGTTGAAAAAAACTGGAAAAAGTTCACTTTTTGAGGTTAGAATAACTTTTGAACTAATAAATTCCAGTACCTAAAATTTTTTTTCTGTATTCTGAAAAACATTTGCAATGTGTACCCAAAATTTGGGGCATTTTAAAATTTTGATCGGACCACTTCACGTGGAATACCCCATATATATATATATATATATATATATATATATATCTTTTCAATCAGATTTTACCAAATATCTTTTGATTAAATAGTTTTTATTAAGTCATTGCCAAAATCTATAAAGAATATTAAGTCTCAATTCACTGTAGCTTATTAAATATTTGATACTTGTCAGAGTTGGTAAAAGTTTATTAAAACATTACTATTGGTAACTTTATGTGCATTTGCCTAGTCACACCTGAAAAGAAATAAATAACTTGCGGCACTAATTTAACATAAATTTTCCTAGGTACTTGCATAATTTTTAATTAATGTCAATTACACACGTACAACTTGAATATAACGTAATAAGTACAATTTAATGATGTAACTCGAATATAGCAATGTGCATGTATTTAAATATATTCACCCGGGTATTTAATTTGAAAAAAAATTTATAGTATTAAAATGAGCGCCAGATTTCAAATAGCGTACACGTGGATTTTTCGCTTTACTTTGTAATCGAGTTGAATATTTCATGAGAAAAAGTCTGAGGTGTTATGGGAAAGCCGTCGTGTCGTACAATCATATTACGGAACATTTCTCCTTATTTCACGCACAAATTTCACAGTTCAGTTTTTGTTATGCTATTGAAACTCGTTTCTCTCCGACTTCCATGGCACATGTAATATTATTAACGATATATAATGTATACACGTACCAGCAACATTTAATACTTATCTGAAATGAATTTCCATGTCTCTTAGTATTATTTTTAAGGTACATAACTTAATATACCTTAAATATACAAGTAATTTTACGAATCAAGCAATAGTGCTAAACCTCTAAATGTATATTACCAATCATATTACACACATTACACTCGAGGAAAAATCATTTTACAAGCTTTCCTTAAACGTATGGTACACGAATACTAGTAGCATTTTTAAAATTAAAATATTGAATTTGTATGAAGAAATATTAAATTTTTCGTTTACATATTATTATCTATTGGTTGAGAATAAACTTTTTAAATCTGACAATATTTTTAAACAATTACCATAGCTTGTTAAATTTTTAATTATATCACTACATTAACTAATGTAATATAGAAAAGAGTGTGGAAACTAACATAGTAAAAGTTTAAGTCGTATACACGGATGAAGCTATTACATTTATTAAGTGTATTGAAATTAATTAATACCAAACCATTGACCCGACATATTAAATTCAAAAAAAATTTTCGCATTACATTTTATCTGAACTAACATTTTATTTTCTATTTAGCTTTCTAAAGTGAATGTGAATGAAGGAAAGAAATTTATATGCATGTGTGTCAGGCTTATTATGTGTGAGATAATTCTCCAAAAGAAAGGCATATTATAATGATGTTATCTGTGGAATTAAATTGTACGGTGCAGAATCATCTTTTAAAGCCTTATACGACATTTTTCTTGTATAAGTGGAAATTTATATTTTGTTTTATTAAATAAATACATAAAGATGTATAAATGGGATTATTTTTAATTATTATACGTACACAATTCTTTGTGGTATGAAAATATATATCCTACACATTTAAATATAATATCGATCAGTAATAGTTTTTCAATAAATATAACAAACTTCCATTTTTTTAATCATTTTCTAGCATTTGTTACGAAATGTACTCTTATGTCATTACATAGAACATTACCATAAACAAAGTGAACTAACACTTAATTGAAACCTTTATTAATTGCATAAATGTCTTTTGATACGTTTCAAATTAGAATCTTACTTTTTAAATTTAAAATTAGTTCACTTATTTCTTTTGGTAGAACTAATTAGGTAAGTTTGAGGTTTCAAATACCCTGTGCAATTTTCATTCATTATTATACTCCCAGCTTTAGTTCTAAAATTGTCATACAATTCGACATGCATACGACATGATCTTCTTAGTAACAAAAAAATAAGCGGGGTTTAACATCTGCATTAAAATGACACTCAAGAAATAATCGTTTATCAAAGATTATGAAACCGGGCATTTAGTACTAAGCATATACAAAAACTCAACGATCGATTCATTTCTTAGATATAGTCAAGTAGCTGCAAAACGTTTTTAAATTACGTGAAAACGCGCGAAATATATAAAGAATAACTTGTTGATTTCACCCTCCATTGTTAATTATTAAAAGGAATCGATGTCGAGGGTCAGTTTTTTAAATAAATAAACACTATTTATTTAAAAAACTGACCTTCGACATCGATTCCTTTTAATAAATATAAAGAATAACTATAGGGGAGACTGGAGTGTTTTTGAACAGGGGCATTTTGGAACTTTTTGAATAGCTCTTTTATATCGCAATATTAATGCTATAATAGAACGGTTTCTTTAAATAAATGCTATTATCTCAAATCAAAAATATTTACGAGCTATTCCGAATTGATTGTTTACGTTTACTCGAGACCTGCCAAAATGAAAATCTCATTTCATTTTTTTGTACTTCTTAGTTTTTGAAAGTACACTTGCGCTATACCTTTTATATACCTGCAAATCACACACGTTAAAACTATTCATACTAGCTTTCTTTTGATCGTAATTACGTTGAAAAATATTAATTTACTGCTGCGCACTGTGTATCTAAAGTTTTTTTTCTATTTTGGGGTAATTTTGAACACGAACCCTGGAGTAAATTTAAACGTGTTAAGTGGTGCATGGTGACCAATCTAAAAGAAACGAAACCTAGTTAAATTTCACAAAAATAACTTTTGTTTTAGTGTCAAAGTAAAATGTTGTATTGATAAATTTGATGCCTAAAAAATTCTAAGAGTTGCTAGAAAGTATGGATTTGAAGTTACGTTAGTTTAGATTGTAAAATATTAATCTTTGCGTCGAAAAAAAAAATAAATCGCAAATAAGTTCAAAAATACCCCAGGGTAACAAACTGGCTTTTTCTTCAACCGAAAAAGAAACCGTCCTATCAATAAATATCGTGGGTAAAAAAATTTGTTTTAATAGCTTTGTTTTAATATTCTCCATTGATTTGTTAAAGGCAGAAAGTGTAACTTAATGAAAAATTAAGTTATCTCATTTATTCCACGTTTTCGAACTAATATTTTATTTTTTGAAAATTCGTGAATTTATTGCTTGTTTATATTATAAGTTATATGGTAAGTGAATTTATTGATCTCCACAAGCCAAAGAAACAACACAAGAAAGAATATCAAAGAATATTTTATTTTCTTTGATAGACTAGAAAACTGAAGCGATACACTTATTCAAACAATAAATTTTTAAATATTATAGTTAAGGGGATGCGAGACTTAATATTTACCGAGGTCAATACAGATGAAAAAAGTATTATGGTGAAATAAATAAAGCAAATTATGCAAAATAAAGACATCATTGCTCTTCCCTTGACTATTATTTATCACTGTGTGAAGTTTTGATAAAAAATAATGTTGCGTTGAAAAATGGCATTGGAAGGAAATTAACCAGAATTGCAATATTGAAAGCATGTGAAGAGGCACATTTCCTTGCATGCCATTTTTCAACGCAACATTATTTTTTATTGAAATTTACACAGTGATAGGCGCAATGATGTCTTTATTTTCACAATACGCTTTATTTATTTGAGGAGACGTCGAAGCTAGCGTTTTTATCGACATGTAGAAGTGACCGTTTATACTTTTGATCTATACTAAACCCAGTTCTTTGGGAATTTGAGACCAGAGCCCCATTCTATACAGTACTACCAAGTACTTGTCAATTTTGGTGCAAATTCATTAAGTATTTACGAAAAATAGTGCGAAACTGTAATTTGATGCGACATTTTTTCATCTCTATTGACTGGGTCGGTAAATATTGAGTATCCCATCCCCTTGAACTTTCATTAATTTACTTTTACTACATTAGTCGCTACATTTCTTTTTTCATGCAAACACTTTTAGTGAAGAAATAACCCAAATATATGTTGGTTAATTTATTACTTACGTGCTTCATTCTCTTACTCTGCAACATAATAGTGTTTTTATATTTTTATTTTCATATTTCATGTGATATTACATTGCTAATGAAAGAAATAGAAATAGATGAAAAAGAAAAATAATTTAATACAAGAAACTTTTTGACTCATCGTCCGAAAAGTCCACTTTAGGGGATGTGATACCCAAATTGCAGAGACCTATTTAGAAAATCCCAAAAATTTTAAAACCTACTTACAAGAAAAATCTGAGAAAAATCGCAGATACTGTTCAAAACAACTAGAATAGTGCGATAGAGAGATTTTTATAAAATAATTAATTATTAATTAATTATACGTAACTATTTTTGTAACAAACATCTCGCTGATTAATTAATAAAAAGGTTTGAAAAAATTCACAGAATATCTTGTTACAAAATTTTTTTCGATAAATTGAACTCCTCGTTTAATAAAAAATAAATCATTATTCTATTTTTTGGGGTTTACATCCCGTTAATTGACTTTTTACCCTGATCATCTAAAAAGTCTAGTTTATATCTCTACGAATAGAGTAAAATTATATTTTATTCCTTCGATGACTTTATTCCCCGTAGACTCATGTTATTTATCGTAGACATATTTTATTTTAGTGTCTTCAACTCCACCTATTTTAGCCTTTTTCTACAAATACAAAATTAAATTATATTAAATTAAATATACCAACAAATTTACAATGTTGAACAAATTTAAAAATTAAAAAAAAAGTTTTATTGTAAAAAATGACTTTTCGGATGAATTACTGTCTTCGCTAAAGTTTGGACACCAACTTTCATCCCGGGAATAAATGCCTATTTTACTCCCTAATTGCATAAATAACTAGTAAATGGGGGAGTTAAAAGTACTTTTTATTCCCAACAGTTTCTTTTCAAGCCCGGGATTCACTTTTTAGTCCCTACACTCACGTTCCGGTTAGAATTAAAATAGTAACCAATTCCTCATAATAGTGTATTTCGTAATAAGATTGTAACTTTGCAACGCATGTGTTGAGAACGAAATTTTTTACATAATCGAAAAATCGCGTTTTAAAAAATATAAACAGTGCGTAAACTCACGCTGAATCTGGAAAGTCTTCTTTATTGACCTTTACAAAGGGAGTAAAATCATATTCTATTCCTTTAATTATTTGATTCCCTCCATCCTTATATTTAATTACTTGTATATTCGTAGAATAAATAGGAAAAGTAAGGAGGGTAGAGAATGGTTAGAAAAATATTTTTGTAATTTTTATAAAATATTATGTGAAATGTCATCCTTATCAAATATATTATAAAAAATATTCTTTATTGATGATTACTAACACCCAAATCACGTAAAATATTAAAATATTTAACAAAATAGGCCTAAAACAGTTGCAAATTCAAAAAACTCTTTGCAGAGTTAAAGTTATCAAAGGACTCCGGTAAAAAAATTTCAAACTTATACATATAAGAGCTACAACTTTACACAGCGAATAAGGTTTATCTATAGAAATGCAATTTCTGGCTCGATAAACCTACTTTGTTTATATAATTGCCTTAAAAATATCAGATTTTTCATTAAAAAAGTAGTAATAAAAATGTCACATTTAAATGTAAACAAAAAAGGCTGTGTAACTTTATAATTCATACATACCTCAAGATGTGTACAAAATTTCAGGTGGCTACGACAAAAATTGTCCTGCAAAGGAATGTTTTAAAGGTATAAAAAATAGTTTTTGAATTGTTTAGCTTTAAAATTTAAGATACATGACTTATTGCATTAACTGAAGATTATTTAATGCCGAAATTATGCAAGCACATAAGCTTTATAATATTAAACGTTATTTACGCATATTCTACGTAACATTGATTTTTTTAAATTTTAGACCATACTTTACCCTGTACCAAACATTTATGAAAGTAAAATTTCAAGGGTGTGGTTAGATATATAAATGGCTTACACGCCTATATTTAAAAGTAAAAATAAACTTGTAATTTGAACAAAATATATTTGTGTAAGTTTATTTGAATTGTTGTCGAATAAAATAATCTTTAAAATGATCAGGGTAAAAAGTCTTTATATTTACTTTGGAAGAAATAGACGATTCCTTGGAAGAATTACTACTCTCGATCTCTCAATATAAAGTTCAGGCATCTACCTCTACCCGTGAAAATAAACGTCTATTTTCCCCCTCTATTGGTGCACAAATAACTAATCGTAAATATATAAAAAAATATAAAAAATTGTTATACAAAGTAAAAATTTCATAATTTTTATAGAAACTGTTCAAAATGTTTATAAAAGAAAAATAGGATTTTAATTTCACAGGTTAACAAGTGGGGAAAAAAAGAATAAAAATAGAAAGTTTCGAGTGTAAACAGTCGATTTTTATAGCACATTATACAGTATAATATTACACAGTAGGTAAACATTATAATCCATACGCTTTACATAGTTAAACGATAAACGACGAAAGTGAAGAAAATAACTTGAATTTTTATTTGTTTGCGTGGGACAAACGTTGTATTGTCCGAAAAAATCATTAAATAAAACTGTAGATCGCATGTATAGCGTTATAATACATATACAACGCAAAAAATTAACGTTAACCTTAATACGTATACAATATTATATTAAAAAAAATTCTTTTGCTGAACTGTTGTACATCACTATAATGCATTTTTCCAAATGAGAATTACGAAATCATACATTCTGAATAAAAAGCAAACAAATATTAATAATTAAGTGCTTAGTGATTATATGGCTTTCCAGTTTTAAAATTCAAGCGATAAGCCCAAAGCGTTATAATTAACAAAATAAAACTAGATAGAGATTAGTTCAAACATTCATTAATTTTGTCTGTAATATTAAAGTATTTATTAAAGATAATTTTTGGACCTTGTCGCATGAATTTGTTAGCCTATCAGCGCCTCATTTTTTATTTGACCTAACTTTCGATAATAATGTTTACAAGCACGATCTTTCGTAATCTTTAAATTCGCATTTATTTACAACGTAGAAAGCACCTCTTTAAAATACCGAAACGAGGGACTCGACGAATATCATCCAGAAAAAATATTTTCTTATCCCACTTGCAAAGCGCAAAATGCTATAATCGAAGGACAAGGAAATTCACATTCATTTATTTATATTATCTTTTAGGATAGCCGATATTTTGCTAAAAATATGATTTTTCAGCTCAACAAATTTATCTCAGTGAGTCCATCGTTCTGTGACACCTATACATGCGTATATTTATTTATTTATTTTTTACAAAATTCTTGGATAAATAAATGCTGAATACATTTTATATACGCTCAAGTTTTTGGCGCCTAATGCGCATATAATCTTGATCTCTACACAGAGAAGAGTATTTTATTCCTATATTTGCCTTTTCCTACGAAAAGATCATGCTTTTTTACTTTGTAAAATAATTCATTTTTTTATTTCAATATATTTGTGATATTTTGGTCTTTGCTTAATTTTCATATATTTCGTACTTCATTAAGAACTTTTTATTCACTTGAACTGTGCTAAGCAAACGTATCAATGCAGTTTTTCACACTAAATTTTTTTTTATTCTAATATCGATTATGTGAATATTATTTACACGAAGACAGTTTTCTTTATGTATTCGAAAAATAAGCTAAATATTTTCATATTTTTAACGATCATTGCTTTTTCTCAAAATATTGGTACTTTTTTTTTGTAATGTAATATCTCAAGTTTTTTTGTAAAATGCATTGAAAAATCGACACAATGTCTTTCTTAATTATTCAAATATAATAAATTACAAGATATACAAAAATCATTTTTTCAAATTAATTAAACAATTGTATCCTTCAATAATAAATTACATATTTAAATAAGTATATCATTCAAAAAAACATGACAATAGTTAATAAAAAATACTTTAAATAGCCAAGTGTTTAGAGTAATATTACATACTACGTTTCAACCAAAAAATAACTGTTGTCCATGTATTTATCACGTAAAAAATGAATGTACTTGATGCGCTAATAACAGCAATAACTGGAAAGTCATCGCGCACTTACAAAATTGATGTTTACCGATCTATGTTCGCATTACCACTACTCTTAGTCAACTTTATCTTTCTTATTGTAGATGTACACATACATCGGAGAAAAAGGCGAACGTTAATGTAACGTTCTGTATCATTCAAAAATGTTCACGCTCATATTTAAGTATATTCCAATGTTCACTGCATTTCGATTCACAACAAATACGAACATATATAAAATAAACTGAACGTAATCGGGTGAAATATTTGAATTTTTTTCGAATAAAATAATCTTTAAAATGATCAGGGTAAAAAGTCTTTATATTTACTTTGGAAGAAATAGACGATTCCTTGGAAGAATTACTACTCTCGACTCTCAATATAAAGTTCAGGCATCTACCTCTACCCGTGAAAATAAACGTCTATTTTCCCCCTCTATTGGTGCACAAATAACTAATCGTAAATATATAAAAAAATATAAAAAATTGTTATACAAAGTAAAAATTTCATAATTTTTATAGAAACTGTTCAAAATGTTTATAAAAGAAAAATAGGATTTTAATTTCACAGGTTAACAAGTGGGGAAAAAAAGAATAAAAATAGAAAGTTTCGAGTGTAAACAGTCGATTTTTATAGCACATTATACAGTATAATATTACACAGTAGGTAAACATTATAATCCATACGCTTTACATAGTTAAACGATAAACGACGAAAGTGAAGAAAATAACTTGAATTTTTATTTGTTTGCGTGGGACAAACGTTGTATTGTCCGAAAAAATCATTAAATAAAACTGTAGATCGCATGTATAGCGTTATAATACATATACAACGCAAAAAATTAACGTTAACCTTAATACGTATACAATATTATATTAAAAAAATTCTTTTGCTGAACTGTTGTACATCACTATAATGCATTTTTCCAAATGAGAATTACGAAATCATACATTCTGAATAAAAAGCAAACAAATATTAATAATTAAGTGCTTAGTGATTATATGGCTTTCCAGTTTTAAAATTCAAGCGATAAGCCCAAAGCGTTATAATTAACAAAATAAAACTAGATAGAGATTAGTTCAAACATTCATTAATTTTGTCTGTAATATTAAAGTATTTATTAAAGATAATTTTTGGACCTTGTCGCATGAATTTGTTAGCCTATCAGCGCCTCATTTTTTATTTGACCTAACTTTCGATAATAATGTTTACAAGCACGATCTTTCGTAATCTTTAAATTCGCATTTATTTACAACGTAGAAAGCACCTCTTTAAAATACCGAAACGAGGGACTCGACGAATATCATCCAGAAAAAATATTTTCTTATCCCACTTGCAAAGCGCAAAATGCTATAATCGAAGGACAAGGAAATTCACATTCATTTATTTATATTATCTTTTAGGATAGCCGATATTTTGCTAAAAATATGATTTTTCAGCTCAACAAATTTATCTCAGTGAGTCCATCGTTCTGTGACACCTATACATGCGTATATTTATTTATTTATTTTTTACAAAATTCTTGGATAAATAAATGCTGAATACATTTTATATACGCTCAAGTTTTTGGCGCCTAATGCGCATATAATCTTGATCTCTACACAGAGAAGAGTATTTTATTCCTATATTTGCCTTTTCCTACGAAAAGATCATGCTTTTTTACTTTGTAAAATAATTCATTTTTTTATTTCAATATATTTGTGATATTTTGGTCTTTGCTTAATTTTCATATATTTCGTACTTCATTAAGAACTTTTTATTCACTTGAACTGTGCTAAGCAAACGTATCAATGCAGTGTTTTCACACTAAATTTTTTTTTATTCTAATATCGATTATGTGAATATTATTACACGAAGACAGTTGTTCTATTATGTATTCGAGAAAATAAGCTAAATATTTTCATATTGTTAACGTCATTGCTTGTTTCCCTCAAAATATGGTACTTGTTTTTTGTAATGTCAGAGTATCTCAAGTTTTTTTGTAAAATGCATTGAAAAAAATCGACACAAGTGTCTTTCTTAATTATTCAAATATAATAAATTACAAGATATACAAAAAATCATTTTTTTCAAAATGAATGAAACAATTGTATCCTTCAATAATAATGACATATTTAAATAAGTATATCATTCAAAAAAACATGACAATAGTTAATAAAAAATACTTTAAATAGCCAGTGTTTAGAGTAATATTACAGTACTACGTTTCAAACCAAAAAATAACTGTTGTCCATGTATTTAGCACGTAAAAAATGAGATGTACTTGATGCGCTAATAACAGCATAACTGGAAAGTCATCGCGCACTACAAAATTGATGTTTACCGATCTATGTTCGCATTACCACTACTCTTAGTCAACTTTATCTTTCTTATTGTAGATGTACACATACATCGGAGAAAAAGGCGAACGTTAATGTAACGTTCTGTATCATTCAAAAATGTTCACGCTCATATTTAAGTATATTCCAATGTTCACTGCATTTCGATTCACAACAAATACGAACATATATAAAATAAACTGAACGTAATCGGGTGAAATATTTGAATTTTTTTATATTATCTGACGAACTGTATTTCGAAAACTAAAAAAAAATGTATCTTTGTTACTTTTATTTTTTCTTATCTTATAACGCGTATATGTAATGAGTTCGTTCTTCTTTTTATTATCTTTTTGCAAAAATACGAAAACGACTATATCTTTCGATTATAAACGCTGACTTTTTTGTTCTTACCTATGTTTACTATTTATTCTCTTAAATCTGTTGTGCTTTTTATTATGCTCTTCGCTTTAGACTTTTTTTCTGCCATTACATGTATGTATTACTTCTTTTTTGCAATTCTCCGTTTCCATCTCAAATATATCAGAATATCATTTTATTTATATAATATGTATTTATATCTTCACGGAGCGTTGCAATGAGTTTATATGTACAGGGAAAAGTAGACAAGGTTCTAGCTTTTAACTTAGTAATTGTTATCCGCGATGATTAAGTGAATATTTTTAAGTGAATATAATTATTATTTTGTATTATTTATCTTATTTATTCATTCAAATTATTAGGAAACTATTAGTCAACGATTTGGTAAGCTTGTTCGGTGATCGAGCCGTGCGAAACTCGAATTCCCGTTCATACGATTTTTTCTTATTGTTTATTTTATTTCCATTACTTAAATACACTTTCAACCTTAAACGCGATCCATTATTTAATACGTTTCTTTTTAATGTTTAACTTTACTCGGTGATGAAAAGCGAAGTCTATGTGAATACGACAATATGACACGCTAGCGTTACTTTAAATTTAACGCAAGTATAATCTCAGGTAAATATTTGTCTTAGTACCGTCAAAAAACTAATCATCTTTTTTTTATTTGTAAGCTCCACAAAGTTGTACTGTATATCCTAAACAAGCGATATTTTTCAAATCGTATAAAAAGAAAAATAATCAAAAACAGTTAAGTATGAATTTTCGGTAAATTGTACGTACAAATTTGTTAACTATAACAAGAGTACCTAAATTTTTACTATTGTAAGTTCAGTCGACTTAGGCAGTCATTACGTTTATCCTAATCAGGATGTCATTTGACAGGCTCAGTTGTTGAACGAACAGTCGTATTATCAGTTGGAAAATAAAAAGTTAAAGATCGTTGATTTTATTCTATATCATTGCTTATAAAAACGTGTTTACGCAGTTTAAAATTAAATTAATCAAGCACGGTGGCTTGAAATTTTTAGGAAACGAGTTGGAAAAGCATATGGATAACTAAACTATACAAAGATATTAAGCTTTTTGAAAGCTTATTTAAAAAAAAATTATTAAATTCTCCATCTGCGGACGAAAAGAAAGTAATCTATACTTCATCGGTTCATTTTCGATTTTTTATTATTAAAGATTATACAAGATTCTAAAGGTGGGAACAGCATGGGCTCGACCGCAAAAGAAGCGTATATTTATTTATATTTTTTACAAAATTCTTGGATAAATAAATGCTGAATACATTTTATATACGCTCAAGTTTTTGGCGCCTAATGCGCATATAATCTTGATCTCTACACAGAGAAGAGTTTATTATATTTGCCTTTTCCTACGAAAAGATCATGCTTTTTTACTTTGTAAAATAATTCATTTTTTTATTTCAATATATTTGTGATATTTTGGTCTTTGCTTAATTTTCATATATTTCGTACTTCATTAAGAACTTTTTATTCACTTGAACTGTGCTAAGCAAACGTATCAATGCAGTTTTTCACACTAAATTTTTTTTTATATCGATTATGTGAATATTATTTACACGAAGACAGTTTTCTTTATGTATTCGAAAAATAAGCTAAATATTTTCATATTTTTAACGATCATTGCTTTTTCTCAAAATATTGGTACTTTTTTTTTTGTAATGTAATATCTCAAGTTTTTTTGTAAAATGCATTGAAAAATCGACACAATGTCTTTCTTAATTATTCAAATATAATAAATTACAAGATATACAAAAATCATTTTTTTCAAATTAATTAAACAATTGTATCCTTCAATAATAAATTACATATTTAAATAAGTATATCATTCAAAAAAACATGACAATAGTTAATAAAAAATACTTTAAATAGCCAAGTGTTTAGAGTAATATTACATACTACGTTTCAACCAAAAAATAACTGTTGTCCATGTATTTATCACGTAAAAAATGAATGTACTTGATGCGCTAATAACAGCAATAACTGGAAAGTCATCGCGCACTTACAAAATTGATGTTTACCGATCTATGTTCGCATTACCACTACTCTTAGTCAACTTTATCTTTCTTATTGTAGATGTACACATACATCGGAGAAAAAGGCGAACGTTAATGTAACGTTCTGTATCATTCAAAAATGTTCACGCTCATATTTAAGTATATTCCAATGTTCACTGCATTTCGATTCACAACAAATACGAACATATATAAAATAAACTGAACGTAATCGGGTGAAATATTTGAATTTTTTTATATTATCTGACGAACTGTATTTCGAAAACTAAAAAAAATGTATCTTTGTTACTTTTATTTTTTCTTATCTTATAACGCGTATATGTAATGAGTTCGTTCTTCTTTTTATTATCTTTTTGCAAAAATACGAAAACGACTATATCTTTCGATTATAAACGCTGACTTTTTTGTTCTTACCTATGTTTACTATTTATTTCTCTTAAATCTGTTGTGCTTTTTATTATGCTCTTCGCTTTAGACTTTTTTTCTGCCATTACATGTATGTATTACTTCTTTTTTGCAATTCTCCGTTTCCATCTCAAATATATCAGAATATCATTTTATTTATATAATATGTATTTATATCTTCACGGAGCTTTGCAATGAGTTTTATATGTACAGGGAAAAGTATACAAGGTTCTAGCTTTTAACTTAGTAATTGTTATCCGCGATGATTAAGTGAATATTTTAAGTGAATATAATTATTATTTTGTATTATTTATCTTATTTATTCATTCAAATTATTAGGAAACTATTAGTCAACGATTTGGTAAGCTTGTTCGGTGATCGAGCCGTGCGAAACTCGAATTCCCGTTTCATACGATTTTTTCTTATTGTTTATTTTATTTCCATTACTTAAATACACTTTCAACCTTAACGCGATCCATTATTTAATACGTTTCTTTTTAATGTTTAACTTTACTCGGTGATGAAAAGCGAAGTCTATGTGAATACGACAATATGACACGCTAGCGTTACTTTAAATTTAACGCAAGTATAATCTCAGGTAAATATTTGTCTTAGTACCGTCAAAAAACTAATCATCTTTTTTTTTATTTGTAAGCTCCACAAAGTTGTACTGTATATCCTAAACAAGCGATATTTTTCAAATCGTATAAAAAGAAAAATAATCAAAAACAGTTAAGTATGAATTTTCGGTAAATTGTACGTACAAATTTGTTAACTATAACAAGAGTACCTAAATTTTTACTATTGTAAGTTCAGTCGACTTAGGCAGTCATTACGTTTATCCTAATCAGGATGTCATTTGACAGGCTCAGTTGTTGAACGAACAGTCGTATTATCAGTTGGAAAATAAAAAGTTAAAGATCGTTGATTTTATTCTATATCATTGCTTATAAAAACGTGTTTACGCAGTTTAAAATTAAATTAATCAAGCACGGTGGCTTGAAATTTTTAGGAAACGAGTTGGAAAAGCATATGGATAACTAAACTATACAAAGATATTAAGCTTTTTGAAAGCTTATTTAAAAAAAATTATTAAATTCTCCATCTGCGGACGAAAAGAAAGTAATCTATACTTCATCGGTTCATTTTCGATTTTTTATTATTAAAGATTATACAAGATTCTAAAGGTGGGAACAGCATGGGCTCGACCGCAAAAGAAGACGATATACAATTGATTATCCGTTATGCATAAACGAATAAAATCATAGTTTTGCACGGGTTCAGGACGAACAAAAAATGCGCATATGTCCTTTTGACCGCGCAAAATAATATATATATATATATATATACGTATAACTATACATATATATATATATATACCTATAGCAGAGCCTTCAATGATATAATTTTAGAATAAAACGCGAATATAAATCGCGTTCGCCACTTTATTTCAGTCTACGTGCAGGATTTCCTTATCCGTCTTCGTAAAAGTAAACTTGGACAATTTTTGCTCGCATCGCGAAGCGATATTTTTCTGATCGATCGATCGATTGACTTAAACGTTATAATTTTTGTCACGTAGTTAACGCTAACTATTATATTATAAACGAGATCAAGCGTTATCGCAACCCAAACGTTCGCCTCGTAAATCGAGATTTTATTTGCTTTGTCTATTTATTGCTACGCCAAAAATTGGTCCCTTAGGATTTTTTTTTTCTTTATTATTCCGTACCTTCAGTTGACAGAAAAGATAATCATAAAAGAGGCGAACGTTTGTCTCGCGTATCACGCCACCTAAATACAACGAACTAAAGACACGCGGATCATCCGTACACAAACGAAATTTACTACTATAATTTTCTACTTGACGAAATGATTAAACGTATAAAAACATTATACTACTAGTTTCTAATTTGTAAAAACGCAACTAATCAGTATTACATTCCGCACTAAAAAATCGAACGATAAACTATTCGTTGATCGACTTTACTCTTACAATTCCGAAGCTAAGTATCACGCGTGCCACGTTAAGTGATATTGATTATGGCACCAATCGTTGGTATAATTTTGTCCTAAATAAAGATATAATTTCATAAGCATTTTTAAAACTAAGCAATCAAACATTAAGCAATCGATCGACCAATCAACTTTTAGTAATAAATGATTGGAGTAGTAATTACGTAAAACAAAAGTATAAAACGAATGATTGATTCATAAACTTAGAATTTGATCAAAATAATATTAGCGATTTCTTTGATATCTCAATTAATCGAAAGACGAGTGTCAAATTTCATTTGCTCAAATAAAAGAGAAAACTGAAAAAATTCGTTGCACAAAAAGTGAGCTGTAACGATAAAAATCGGCAGTGCGTAATTGGCAATGACGCGTTTTTAATCTATATAGTTCATTTCTCTCGTATGTCCACAAAGATGAACGAACGTACGAGAATTCACGCTAATATTATCTCGATCTTTAAATTACGTACAAACAGAAGATTCGTCGTCTTCTCGTCGCGAGGAAAAAAAATATAAAGTAACCCTTAAATCTGCCGCTTGCAAACGATAATATTTACATTTACTTATATAAATAAAGGACATTTTCGTGTAATCTACGCACATTACAATTATACATTTCTTCTATAACTGCAAGAAAATTTCACCTTACAAAGATGATTCGAAAGCGCTCGAGAAATCTTCTGGCAGTGAAAGATGCAAACGCGACAAATTCAAGATTGCCGAATTAAAATAAAAAAAATGTTAATCGCGCGCACAAGAGGTAATATAAACAAAAGTAGAGTATAGGAAAAATGTTTTTGACAGTATCGGTCATTTTCAACGCTCTCTCGTCGGAGATCTCAATTGTTCAGTTTACATTATTACTTCTGCAGAGATTCTTACTAATTTACATATATAATATAATATAATATATATATATATATATATTTTTATCTACATGTATAATGAACTTACACTTAAATATCATCATATAATTGTTCATATCTAAAACAGATCGTTCTATAAACAATGAAAGACTCTTCTAGATTTCAATAAATTAATCACGCTTATCAAACAAATGAGATCCTCGTGGATTTTCGTCGGTAAAAGTGTCCGATACCGTGGATGTAGAAAGTTAAAGAAATATTCGCGCGCAACATGAAGGCTCGTTGGCATGTAAAGAAGAAATAAAAACAATCCTAGATAAAAAAAAAACTTATCTCGGTGCTTTTTCGTTGCACCACGGGAAAAAAAAATCTATAAACAAATAAGGTATAACGCGGGTGTGTATGTGATTCTCGTCTCGCATAATTCGTCTAACTATATACAAAAATGATGGCCCGGCATTTTGGGCTCTAAAGAGATCCTAGGGATTACACGATTGGGTTATTGAATTCTTCGCACAATATTCGAGGATAATTAGTTTGTATGTTGTGTATCATTTAGCGAATAGTATTTAGCAGTAAATCCTACAATTAATAATCGTTAATAGCTAAATGTCTCCCCCTATATAAAGAATGGTTTCTCATTCTTTGCTTAGATATCTTTTCTTATACAATTATTACACATATTGGCAGTGCTTCCTCAGCTGGTGTGTATGTCTTTCGAGTTTCTTACACTCTGTTTTATTTTCTCTTACTTAGTCCATAAAGAATTATCGCATTCGCCATCCTTGTATCTACGCGAACTCTCGTCTTCGATCGAAGTAAATAAGTAACATCCGAAAATTATCAATTAATTTAATAATTTCGTGCTCCGACGTTACGTTACATTATTCCTCGCGAATCTAAAGAAAGCAAATCCTGATATATACGATATATATATATTATTACTCTTAACAAGGATCGCGAATGCAAAAGACTTATCAATTCGCATCTTAATAACCAGTTACATTATTATTTTTTTTTCTTATTTTCTTTTTTCGCTTTACCGTATCTATATGTATATACAACTGGCAGTACCGTCACATATTAATCACGAACGTTTTCTCCCGCTTACTTAATCCTTCTTCACTTAATCGTCCTTTTCTTGTTATTAGATTCTCTTAGTTTTTACAAATGTACCCTAAACTCCTATTAGTGTATACGCTTTGTCGTGTTAGGTATAAGATTATTTTTTTCTCTTAAAAAAAAATAAACCCCAGAAAAAGTAGCCAGGGAGCAGCAGCCGTACAGCCGAAATAATGTGTAAGCCGGATTGCGAGGGCTCCGGCAATGTCAGTATCGTCTCGACAGTGTTCACATCGAGTGATACATACAATGTAAAATCTTTTATTTTTTCCAAAATATACTCGTATTTTAAGTTTCAGATTTTTGAATTATTTCCCTTACAACCACCCGTTCCTTCGTGATAAAACGTTTGGCGACCGTGACCAAGGCGTTAAACTCTCTCAACGTCTTATTAGAGCAAGCTGATATTGGCACAGCTGAATTGACAGTGGCGTTCGGTTTATTAGCCGCGAAAAATAAAGAATTAGAATCGAAACTTAAAGTCAATAGAGAATATGATGATGTTGTCGTGCATCATATATTAATATATACTGGAAGGAATTGATAGTATCAGAGAGATATTAAAAACGCCGCTCGAATTGGCAAGCTACTCAAGTTTCGAGTGTAAAATTATGTTTAAATCTGAGTTAAATATGATGAGGGTTAAAATTTATAAAAGAAAAGATCAGGAAGAGAAAGGTAGTCAGACATGTCATTTGGAAACTACTATCGAAATTAACAGAAAAATTATCATGGGATGAAGAAGTGAGTGAAAATATTAAAAAACAGTTTATTAATTGGATAGAAGAGTTAAAAAATCTCGGAGGATTCGAAGTACAGCACTGCATGATGGTGATAGTTAACGCGAGCACAAAAATGACTCTACATACGTTCGTTGATGCAAGCAAGTTAGCCTACGTAACCGTTATTTTTTTAAAAGTAGAAAAAGGCCTTGACATTTGCGTTTACTTCGTTCAGGCAAAGACTAGAGTAGTTCCGACAACAAAAAACGAAACCAATTGAACGAGTATCCCACGATTAAAATTATTAGCGGCAACTATAGGCGCGAGATTAACAAATAATGTAGTAAAAGCCTTAAATGTAAAGTGCAAGGATATCTATTTTTGGTCAATTTCGACAACGATAGCTACCTGGATTGATCGAAACGAAAATTGGAGCATATTTATAGCTAATAGGGTAAAAGAAATTAGAGAACTTTTAGAAGCAATGGAGACATGTATCGTTGCCTGTACTATGTATCAGCTGTACTGTAGATCAAGCTCGAAATGGAGGCAAGGGCCAAATTGGCTAAGTCAGGTATCATAACCAATGAGGATGAAATTAACGCAGAATTAATAAAATCCGAAAAAAACAAAGTATACAATAAATAGTTTAATAATATAAAATCATGCCACTCATAAATTGTTAAGCCGTAATTAACGCACGGCCGTTAACGTTTTTATCAGAAAGTTAAACTGAACCGATCCCGATATCTAAGTAATGTGTAAACCGGAGTGCGAGGGCTTCGGCAGTGTTAGCATCACTTCGACAGTGTCCACATCGAGCAATACATACAATGTAAAACCTTTTGTTTTTTCCAAAATATACTCATATTTTAACCTTCAGAGTTTTGCACTTGTTGCTGCATGATATAACACGCTTGACATTAATCATACAATTCATATAGTTTTTCCAGAATTTAACGGCGTCACTTTTACGTAAATAAAAAGTTAATGATAATCTAAAACAATAGATTCTAATGTAAAATCGGCAGTTTACGTTATTTGCAGTATCGTAGCGAGTAAGAAAAATTAATATTTTCTATAAATCAAGACACTCGTGTGTATATAATATAAGATAACGAACACGAGGTTATTAATTGATCGAGAACACCTAAAAATTAATTATCGCCGTCAATTTCTGTAATCAGCTCATATTCCGTTTGACGCTTGGCAGTTTATTTATCTTTCTCTATACCCGTATACGGTAATTTTATACGTCGTACAATATTCTTCTTGGTTTCTCTTTATTTTGCATTATGTTTCTCACTCTTGTAATACTATAGCATGGAAAATATACAAACACAGCCTTCGTATTCATATTCTGTATAAAGGGTTAACAGTTCGTTGTTCAAAGAGTTTTTGAATAAATACATTCGGTCACTTCATAAAAACGCGTATGCATTAATTTTTAGTAAATATATATATTAAATTATACATATATATAAGATGCATTATTCAGACTTTTTTTTTTACTTTTCAGTGAGATGATTATTAAATGCATGAAAACTTATTAATTCTCATTGAACTCATTGATCGTGTTCAAATTAACGTTACGATTCTCGGAAAAAAGTAAAATGGAAGAGCAGTTTAAATGAAGACAGTAAAATATTTATCATAATTCAAGATTTTTGTATATACGATATATTTTAAAATATATCAATAACATTCAAGCTAGCATAAAGCAAGATGAATATTAATTATAATTAAAAATTCAGTTTTTTAATTGGTTCAATTTCATATCACTAAAAAATGTTTTTTTCAGAGTTCATTTTTGAGAAATATGATAAAAATGTATTATTGAAACTCTTATACCCGAATCTGTTAACCCGAAATAGGGAAAAATAGAATATGGCTCGAGTTATTTATATTTTCTTAGCTTAGCTTTTTTTTACACATAGCTCAATGTACTGTTAGGAATAAATCCAGTCTATCATCATCTAAAACTCTAGCTATTCAGTAGAAATACGATTTATACATAGACCGTGATTGGTTACTAAAATACAGTGAGCTAACAACGTTCAGTAATACGCTCGCAGAGTTTAAATTCCAAACTCTTATTCAAAAAGTTTATTCCTAACGATCGAAGGCGTAAGATGAACCGTCGCAATATTCATGAGGTCGAAGGTCGAAGTTTCTTTATCTTATTCTTCACCGTCTTCGTTTACTGTTCGCAGCAAGTATGTCTTATTTTTTTCGTTCTCTATTGATTATTTACGAGAGTCCAAAATAGTGCGATTCGGGAGGACCGATGTCATTTATCGATTAAATCCGTAAGGCCACCAGAGTGATTATTTAAATTGTAGTTTCTTTAACAACGGTATTTTTTTTTGCTGCGTGTTAACTCTTTTCCTTCTTCCTCGTTATTTATTATTTATTATTAATTTTCTTCGATAAAAAGTCTTCTGTTCGTGATTTCTTTAATTACTTTGTTTAAAGATTTACTAGAACGTTGATGAGGCACTTTCGAGGCTCTCCCAGGATAATCGAACTTGTAACATTCCGATAATCCCTCCCTTGAACATTGGTTAGGCTGGACTTGTAGAGAGTGCTCGGTTGCAGTTAACACCTAATACCATCCATTATCGTAGCGATATTTGGTCGATTTTCGTCAGTACTCGATTAGCGCATTTGGGTTTTTTAAATTCTTCCTTCTTAAATCCTTCCTACCTTCTACTCGATCAAAATATACACGCGAATTATATGGTTTTGTGAAGAAGTTCTTTACGGAGTCTGGATCTTGTTGTTCGTGACGTTCATCCCGTCACTCAGTCGTTCGATTTGTTCTTGCGTTTGCTCGATCGTCGTGGACTAGACAACAACGGCGGTACCTTCTTTGTAGCTAATCCCTAAATAAACAAAATCACGGAAATAAATTAATTTTTTATTTAAAAGACAATTAGTATAATTTTAAAAAAATCCTTCTTTCTCACGCAAATTTTTTACTCTAACAATTAACTTGTTGTCACAACGTTTGCAACGTATAATTAAATTTTTTATTGTTACAGTATTCGTTTTAAATGTCTTTACTGTGAATATTTATAATTGATTGATACATGCAACATTTTACAACAACTTGGCTGAATTTTTAATACTACGAATATGATTGTAACCATGTATCGAAAAAAAGGAAATTAATAATGTGAATATTTAAATTTAGCTATGTTGATTGTTAGCCATACTAACCAAATTTAATTGGGAGACACTGTCTCGCTGTCATCACGTATTCTTTGTAGGTTTTCGGCGCTGCTTAACTCGCTGCAGCGGAGGTTTACCACCATTCACAGCAGGATAAAGTGCGACGTGAACCTCTTCAGGTCGTGTACTCGCTACCGAACGTATGGACACGTGTTTTGTGAACATCATCTCGGATTCCAGGACCCACTCGTCCGGCTCACTAGTGTCGTAAATCAAATTTAAATAATAGTCGAAATATTCAACTGAATATCATTTTACTTATACTCAACAAAAAATTTAGATAAAGTATATAATATTTGACTGAATTGTGTTTGATTAATTTAAAATGCACAATTTACAATCAAATAAATACAAACAAATGCAAAGAAGAATAAAGCTTATGAGATGGTGACTGTTATTTAACCAAACAAATAATTATAAAAGTAGAGCAACCAGTAAATTTATAAATAACGTAAATAAACTTACATTTCTTGTGGATACCATCGTAGTAAAACTCGAGTTTTTCCGTCCAATTCTACTCTCCTTGCTATTACCTACAAAAAAACAATTGTATAAATAAAAAAATAATAAACACCTATCATCGAAGTCTGAAAAATAGTTTTCTTACTTGACTAGTTAGGGTCATTGAATCCCCTGGAGTTTCAGCTAAACGACCCTGCGTCCTCGTCTTCGCTAATTCCAATAACCTATGCTGCAAGCCCTCCATCACACCAGAATCGAAGTAGTCGAATATTCGCGCTGCAATTGCATACACGGATTAGTATAAAGTTAAAATTAATTATTTATTGTTTATGCGAACAGTTTGTTTTAATTACCAATGATTATTTAAAACTTACCAGACCAAGGTTGTCGTCTGTATCTCAACTTCTTGCCGTTTCTCCTGACGAGTTTGCCTCCACTGTCGGTGCTCTTCCTTGAAGTAGTGCTGCTTGTTTCAGACTGATTGAAGTGACCATTTACATGCCTCTCAAGTGCAGTCTATAAAAATTTAATTTCTCGTTTAGTCTCGATTTACCGGTACTTTCCAGAGAATATTGACGAATTTATTCTGTCTTAACGACTAAAAATAATAATATCATCATTACTTCTGAAAAAAGGGTAAATTTACAGCCAATGGTAATTAATTATTTTGTCTACATCGTTCATACGTTTCAAAAACGTATTATTATTATTATTTTAGCGCAATGATTTTACTCTTACCGTTCGAACGCGTGCGCGCTTTAATATAATTTTTTTCAGTAATGGAGCTGCAGGCATTCTTAAAGACCTCACACAATACGTAAACACCAGAAACAACAAGTATGTGCACCTTGAGGTTGAAAGAATGGAGGAGCTGTAGTTTATACATTAAAAAGCATAGACATTCGTCGACAGTGAAAAATATAAACAAGTGTCAAGATGAAAAACTCGATAATTCACTGGAAAGTACCGCTTTTGGGATAATCAAAATTTTGAAGATGACAACGATGATCAACTTTTGAGTTTCTTTAAGGCTACCACAAGAGAAGATGTTTAATCAAGTTTTAACAATTAAACAAATCGAAAGTTGATCGTGGTTATTATTTTTTAAATAATGTTAAAACACCAGCAACGGTTGAGAAAAAAAGAGCGAGACAATTCGTAGACGCTATAGAAACCTGCTAACTATAAATGTATTTTTGTCGCTTAACCGTCTCAAAAAAGTATCTGGATCTCAAAGACCTGGAAAGCTTTCTGGAGTGTTATAAACGACAAGAGCAAATTTTCTGAAGAGAAACCGTTCTAGCTAGGAAATTTCCATGAATACAGAAATATATGTAACAATCTTTGGATGTAATTAACGTATATTAACTATAAACTTTTGATTACAAAAAAAAAATATTTTTTTATCAATTTATCATTGTGTACTAAGTATACTTTTTTATTTATAATGCAAATGAAATAATTATTTTTTATTGAAATTTAATTTTGTTTGCTCTTAAAAAAATGATCTTGAAAAATATCTTTTCCACACACATTTTTTTTCGTGCATATGTTGATTCGACATTTCTCACAGAAAAATTATTTAAAAAAACAGTAATTGTTATTATATTACAAATTCAGCAACAGTCCGGCAGATTATTAAATAAATTCCAACTGGTTTTCACTAAAATTGCCTATCCAACAAACTGGAAGTTTCACACAGATAAAAAGTTGCACAGTACGTGTTAGCGAAAAAAATTTTCGAAGCTCTTTCCTTAACCGGCACTGATGATTCGACAAACAAAGAAAATAAGAAGAAAACATGCGATGCGTCTTTAACCAATGTTGACGAGTAATTGCTGTTCATCGATGATACTTTACCCCAGGAACTTTGGGGGGAGAAACGTACGCAAGATCCACACGCACACAAGACAGTTGAACGCTCGTTTAGGACAAGAAGGTGATTAGTGTTTACAGTCATTTACATATACATAAATCTCATTGATATTCGTAGAAAATTTGTATGACCGAAATATTATCTAAATATATCTCAGGAAGAGTAATTCAAAAACAACATTGTTTTTTCATACAAGGTCAATATATTTTAAAACTAATTAATCTTTAACTCATTTAACAGTAATTAATCTTTAACTCTGATAATAACTAATGCAACGTTAATTTCTATAACATTTAGTTAACTTTCTTTATTACTTAAACAATCAAATTGTTGTAGTAATTTTTGAAGTTATCTTCTGATGATATACGAGGTCCAGTTAATCTTACAACTGAACTAAAAAATCATAAAAACAACATTTACTTATACAAAATACAATTTAAATTAAATGTACGCAACTTTCATTTTATGCAATTTAAAACTGTTACGTTAATGTTAAATTATGTAGATTTATCTTTGATAATGTTACTTAAAGTATAATACGAATTTAAAATGACATTAACATTTTTATTGAATAGAGCATTGTAAACTATCTATTTTTACTTAAAATGATAAAACGAAACAATAAATTTACCTCCACAAACTAAGTGCACACGACTAAATAGGTACTTTCACAACATTCAAGTGATGAAGAATAAATGATAAGAATGATACATTTCACATGAATTTGAACGTGCATCTCTATGTTTACATATGAGTATCTCAAATTTAAAGAGATTTAGATTATATATGTGTATGTGTGATTATGTTTATAATTAATATTAAAAACAAATCTAAGTCTCTTTACTGGGATTTCTGCAAATGGGAATGATAAGATAAACCTTCCCTCTACGATAATCTTCCAGCCATAATACCGCATGATACAAAATAATTGAATATTTCACTACGTGGTATCTACTAGGGATAAAAAGGTTTGAAAACAACGTTGTACCTGTGAACTAAATCTATTTCCACATCCATCGACGATACATTGAAATGGTTTGTTGCCTCCGTGCGACAACACGTGTCTCTCTAACCATCGCCTCGAACACGAAGTTCTGCCTTGGACTTTACATCCTTGCCAGTGACAGACGAAATTGTCGCCACCTGTTTGCGTATTGATGTGTGCCGCCTGCAAAAATGCAAATAATGCATTAACACGGAAAATGTTTTTTATTTTTTGTTACTTTTACACAATTAGAAATAAAAATCGTTGCTTACCTGCAAATGTTCGAGTAGCGCAGTGCTGGTTTCGTAACTGACATCGCACTTGTCCCATCGACAAAGTCCGCTATCGGCTGTCTGTCCTCTACTCTTACCAGGTACCTTCGCTGGAAACCTAATGGTCGTTGGTGCAGATAAAATTGGCGAAAGAGAGTCCAGAGACGATTGCTTCGATTCGGCGCTATCCCTCGACGAATCTTCTTCGTCGTCTTCGTCTTTCACCGATTCGGTAGGAGTTCCAGGTAAAATCAACCTGGACAACAACTCTGACTGTTTACTGCAACCGTTGGGTGTCAAGTTGTTGTTTTCGTTAACTAAGATTGGTTTCTGGAAACAAACGTTCACCCGTAAATACAAAAATATCCCACGCGTACGCAGTTATATTTTGTAAAACTTACCTTAAATTGATTTGCCTCTTCGTTTACCAAACTAGTTGGGCTGGTGAGGGTGGGTGGGGGAGATTCGCTAGGACTGGCCTCGGACGTCAGCCTCAAATTGGAGATTTTGCACGATGGCAGTGTGGAGAGCACGTCGCTCGGGATGGGCAACACGGGCAGTCCTTGATCTTTACCGTTTGCCACTGTCGTCGGAGTCGTCGTCGTCGCTGCTGCTGTCGCTGCCGCCGCCGTCGATTTTTTATCCGTATGCTGGTGTTTGCCATTTAACCGCGGTTGTTGTATCCCATTTAGACCTTGAGATAAACTACGAATTTCCCAATCAGAACGATTGTTTCCTAGGTTGTACTTGCCAGAGCCGTTTTTGCCGTTGCGATGGACCGTTGCTGGCCGCCGAAATTCAGGTGAATTCTTAGCCACCATAATTGACGTATCACTCGATTGATTTCTTTTCGTCTGGAATCGCAATATCGATATTACATTTTTTCTAAGGAATTTTAACCACTTACTTTATTATTCGCAATGATAATTCGCAATCAAAGTACTTCATAAAATTGATAAATTCTAAAAGTTATGAATAAATAATAATAATTAAAAAAAGCAATGTAAAAATAATGTACAAAAAACTTTAAAGCGAAATTTTCAATATGCGTATACAAGACTACTGTGGAATAGCACTGAGATTGCAAAAAGGTATGCAACGTTGAGATCGTAAAACTTGTTGCCCTAGAAAACTCTTTTTAAATGTACTTTCAACGTGCCGAATCAATCAGTTATAATTGATTCTCTGTTTCTTCAAGGCTTCTATACTGTCGATCTACTCTTTATGGATAGTCCAAATCAAGAAGGTAAGAAAAAAGTATAGTAATCGATGGGTGTGGTTGAAATATCCCTATACATTAAATGCCGTTTTACTTTTTTCTTTTAAAAAACAACGTATTTCGACAACTGATAAAATTTATTATTTGTAAATATTTATTTGCCCTCAAGTTTGTTTAAAAATTTTTAAAAGTAAAGCCAGGTCGAAAAAGAATTTGTTTGTTTTTTCGTTTTAATGATATAAAACTTTAGTGGCATATTTACAGTAAAAATACAAATATTTTTGGAAAATTTCAACAAGATAAAATCTTTTTAACCAAAGTCATGCAGAAAAATATGTCAAAATTAGTGTTCGGTGCCCAAAGCTCCTTACGTCACATTAATTTTGAATTTAAACTGACTCGTTAAATCAATTGTTAATACAAACCAGACCACAAATTCATGAGTGTGTAAGATAGTATAGTTTTTGGATTTATTAGAAAATTTTGTGAGTATTCTTTAAAATAATATATTCTTTCCGATTTATTCATTAAAAAAAATAATTTATTAAAAAATAAAAATTCTTTAATACATTGTTATTGTTTAATAAAAAACTAATTTTTAAATACTACATTTTTTCTGATAAAAAACTATATAAATAAAAAATAATGTAAAGTTGAAACAATTTTTTTCAAGAATATTCCCAAAAATATTCATAAATGAGCATAAAGGACATGTGACACTGAACACTAATAGTGAAACATTTAACTTCACAAGATTCGATAAAAGATTTTTATTTTATTGAAATTATCCAAGACTGCTATATTTCTACTGGAATATGCCAGAAGAGTTTAAAATCAGAAAGTTAAAAAACAAAGAAATGTATTACATTTTCTTAACTCAATTCTACCCTTAACTTGGGAGTGTGCATAGTAAAAGATAAAAATGAAGCTCACCTTAGTCTGTTGAGGTTTGATCTGCGTTTTAAAGTACTCGGTAATTTTTCCCTGAGAGTCCTGGTGATTCTTGCCGGGCTTGCCGTGCCTAGGCCCGGGATCGGGCTGGCCCGGTTGCCTCGGCAAGGTACCGTGCTCAGGCTCGGCTTTGAACCTCTTGTAACCGTTGCCGGAACAGGCGGTCGTCGCCAACGGCGGCGTCCACGGCCACTGGGGCCTCGGTGGTTGTTGCTGCGTCGGAGCCAGCTTGCTCGGGAGCGACGAGCTGCCGGTACTCGCTGCGGAATCGTCGGTCCCGGTGCTTCGGACGCCGCTGATACCTTCGTCGCTGCTGGTTGTGCTGCACGGCGATCCTGGTTCGGTAATGTCGCTACCGGTGCTGCTACTGCTTAGGCTGCTGCTTATGCTACTGTTGCTGCTGCACTCGCCGCATGAGACCGCCACCCCGCTGTAAACGTTCAAAATACATCCAAACGTTAGCTTTCCTTTACCGATTGGACTTACGGTTACGAGCTACTTCGATATTGCCTTCAACGGTTCGGAAACGTGAGAATAGTTAAGGCCAATAAGAATTGCAATATCAACGTTTAATCAGACCTGATATACCAATATCTTGTGTGTTCAATGCTTTAAAAACGTGCATACACATGTACGTACAAATTATAATTTTTTACGAATACATAGGTATAATATCAAGGATTACCAAATATAAATATGCACTTCGTAAATATTAATCGCGAAAATACAATGTTTCAAAATAATTAATATTATTAAAATAATTAATGTACGTTCAACATTCTTCACACGAATGAAAAACTAAGTATGCAAATTTTTAAAGCAATTTTTGTGCGATACTTGAACAATACTAACTACGGAGAAAAAGTTTTAAATTATTTTCTACACGCTATTTCCGAGGGATATCCGCAAAAACATCTTACCTCGTCGATGTAGGTTAGCAAAACTTATTGTTTATTACCCTTTTTCAATATGGTGCACGTGAAAAAAATTAATAATTCCCTAGACAAAAAAAATAAAAAAAAATTAATAAGTCCATAAAATTAGTATGCGGTATTACAAAACTCTTATATTTTAATCATTCTCGTTCACACAAAGCGTAAAAAATTTAAAGTGGAATAGTTACGCAATGTCGTATAACGTTATAGCCGAACAATTACACGTATAATAACACACTCGACACGGAGTAAGTATTAGAGAAAAACAAATAAGCAAAAATGTTCTCTCTTGCGCGCGACGAAATGAGGAGGACCAATTGGTAATGTCTGGCCCTGTAATTAGGTTTTCGCCGGCGGTAATGACATTACTCGCTAAGCATGCAATTTCCCGCTCCATCTTGGTGCAATGGGGCTTAGACGATGCAGCTGCTCATCTTCTTTTTTTTCTTCTCTCGAGGAGAAACGTGCGGAAAAAGCTGACGAACTTTCAAGGGAAAAAGTCGAAAGAGGAGAGAAGAAGAGATAAAGGATAGAATGTGGAATGGAATAGGATTTATATATTTAATTATTCATTCAAAGTGGAGACGCTACGTAAAACTGTAGCTGAATTTATATTATTTGCATGAATTAAGTTAATTGATCTTACTTCGTGATGGAATATTTTGTATGAAAATTAATTGGTTTTTACTTATAAATAACTCAAATTAATTCCTACGCAATGTAAATTCATATAGAATTTCTGAATGAATAAGTAGCGTTAAAATATTTATTAATTTACATAAAATGATATTATTAAAATGGAAGTACATTTTTATTTGACGAGTATTAAATTAATTAATTAATTGGAAATTCGACGTAATTGTTCGGTTAATTTGTGCTTTGACAGGTAATAACAACCGGCCAACACTTAAATTAGAAAGTGATATAATAATAATCTCTATACAATTTATTATTTAAAATACAATTTCCTTGCTTTTGATAAGTTAAAAAGTAATTGTGTAATCTAACTTTCATCACAGTTCACTTTAATCTTTAAAAGTATATTACATACTCAATACGAAGTTATCGTAGTATCTACTTTAAAGTTTTAAGTTGAATAGAGTAAAAATAAAAAAAGGGGATATAGAAAGGAGAGTCTTGCACTATTAAGAGCAGTCGACAGCTTTTACGAGTACAACTTTTCCTATTTGAAAGTATCCTCTTCTAACACCCTTACACTTCTTATCGGCATTTGAAACTTTTGTTCAAATCGCGTGGAACTATTTCCAATCCCGCATAAAGTACGGCCCATTTTGAGATTTGTTTTAGTCGACACTTACATATTTCTTACGTACCAATTAAAATTTAAGACACGCTAATAATTTTTAGAAATTAAATTTTTAAATTAAACTTATAACTACTATTTAATTATATTTCAAGATTTAGTTTAATTGCAATCAAGAAATTCCAAGAATTTTCCTTTTTTTCAGGCAGACTTAACAAGTAAATTTATAGATTACTATTGTCTTTTTAGAGGATAAATTTCCGTACAGTAATTACCAATAAAAGAGACACACGGCATATTTAAAACCGTAAAATTACATGTTTTGAAAGGCATAATTATTATGTTGCTTTCAATCCGTCTATCAATCAGTCATCCATCCATATATTTTACAACGTTTTTAATACACAATTGAAAAAATTAAGTAATTCAATAATTAGATTATTTATAGATTTGAAAAAAAAGTGACCAGTTATTAAAAAAACATGTGCTGCAAGAATTTAGTGAATCAGCTTTGCCTTTATAAAGGAAATGAAAACATATTTATTCGGCAAATGAACTTTTTCATAATACCTCCCAAAAAATCCCATTTTTAACATTAGTTCAATTAGCAACTATTTTTCTCAATATCGATAATTTTTAAATCTCTCCTTTTTTATCCAGTGACCGCGGCAAATTTACCCATCCAGAATTACGCTAATCTTTTTAACATTATTAACGCTCATCCCGCTCTTTATTTTTTCTCGTATACTCGAATTTCCCCCCATTATTTTTTGCATTCGGTCGATTCTTTTTCCTCGCACGACGTCACCCCGCATTTAATCCTCCCAGTTTCGACTGGCCGCGTTTTTCCCCGCGGGATGGACTCTGGAGACCTATTCGCTTTTTTCTTCCAGTCTCTTCCGCGGATTGGCTTTCTCGCTTTGTATATTTATGGGTACGTTACTTTTTTTTACTTTCTCCTATTTCTCGCCCAAGTACATGCTTTACGTTTTGACTGCGTGAAAAGCTTTACGGAGAATTATATAGCACGTATTTCGTTTAGCGAGGACAGAGGTAATTTCCAGTGGTAAAAATTTTATATCGTATCGCTAATGGTAGTTTAGGAGAATTACTCATTACTAAATATATAAGGGTATGCCTTATATTTATATTCATTATTTTGAACTTTAAATATTTAATATTTCATAAATATTATGCATATAAATATTTAATAAATTTGAATGTTTCGATGGACTAATAGTTGAAAGAAATAAAGGTGGGATAAATAATAAAAACTAAAATATAAAGTAAATCAAAAATCAAAAATCCATGTTTAGATAAGGGTTTCATTAATCAATATTTACAAAGTTTCATGTCCTAATCACACTTGATCAATAACAACATGATAAGACTGTGTACACAAGCAGAACTCGTTTTCATGCTGCTACTTATTCACAAATAAAATGAGCAATAAGTGATATACTTCTTCAGATTTATTGGAATTAGCAATTGAAAACGTAAATTCAAACTGTATAATTCTTATTCGATAGTTATATTTTATAAGAAGTTAAAGTTGAATAACAAAGATTTTAAAATTGTCGCAAATGTATAAATTAAGTAAATAACAAAAAAAACTAATTTTCGAAAGGGAGGTGGAATTAAGAAAGATCCAGTTGTAATTTCTGCTGCACAGACAGATAAATTTGAGCTCAACACTCTTGTCTCGGCATGTTCCTCTAATATGCGGCGTAGCCACGACGGCGACGGATAGGAAGAGAACCACCACTCACCCAAATACCGAGGAGTTATATTCGCGCTAGCTGTTTCGCGGGTTAATCTCTTTGTTAATGGCTAAAATAGAATATGGTGAACGGTTCCATGTTAACGTTACGTACGTTCGAGAAGAGTCGATTCGATGGATTCCGCTGGATACTATACAACATTTCTGCAATGGATATTTCGTTATCGAAATTGATATACTGAGATTCTACTATTTTATGGTCAAATTAAATTTCGACTACAAATCTAGAAGAAATTGATTAAGATTATGAAAGATTAAGATTGCAAAACTTACTTTTTAATATTAAAAGATCAAGCTATTATATGTGGAATGTTGAAGTAAGTTGCCAACAACCTCTATATACGTTTAATTAAATTTTTCTTTAGATCAGTGGAAACTTAATGAAATATTTTTACTTTTACCTTTTCGCATTCGATCTTATTTCACGCTCAGGATGTAGCAATGAATTCTTATCAAATTCATTAAATTTTTTACTGTAATGCGCTTCGATTCGAGATAATCCTATTGGCGATAGACGTGTGCAAAGAGATTTCGAGTATTTCGACTTTTTATCTTTTAAGTGAGATTCACCCTTACGGAACATCAAACACATTCAATCGCATCGGATATTTTAGTTTTCTTAAAAGATTTAAGAACTTGACTCTAATATTATTTACCACGCCTCGTTCACGAAATCATCGATTCGTAAAGTAATTTTTGCATAAAATCAAATTCTCGTATTTTTCAATTAAATTTATACGCTACGTCTGGATGGATAACTGAACAACAAATATGTCGTTTAACTTTTTATTATACAATATAAATTTTAAATCCATTGATTCACTGTCATTTTTGTTTGCATTTAAAGTTTTTTTTGCTTGTTGAATTTGTTTCATTATAAATCAATTTTTTTTAAATTTTTTTTATTCATTTTCATTTATACTATTTTGAAATTCGTGTTCCAATGCTTTGGTAAACCAACACCAGGTGAAAAACGAGATTCTCAAAAAAAAAAAACAGAAAAAAATGTTAGTAGATCTTTACTAGGAATTTTTGCATCAAACGATCATGGTATTTATTTCATTTTCTCGACTTTGAATCTTGGCAGCTTTCGAGATATCGAATGACATTCGCTTTGGCTAGACGTATACGTTTTGCAATAAACTCGTGGAATCCACTACAATTTCAAGAACAAATCACATAAATTTAGAAATCCGTACAATCTGAAATCTTTTAATGCCTTTTGCGTATATATATATATATAGGTATATATTGATGTAGATGTATAGTTAGCATTGTGGGCACAACAAAAAGGCTGCGTAAGTAATCGCATGTAATTAGTTGCCAGCGTAACTCGAAAAAGTAAAGAAAAAAGGGGCAACGTTTGGCTCTCTGACAGGAGTTTTGCAGGAAGGAAGTGCAAATTGTTGGAATCCGCTCGAAACGAGATTTATAAAGTGAAGGAAACAAAGCTCATTAAGAATAGTTGTGGTTTCTTTTTAGTTTGGCCACGGCCACACGCACAACCGAGAGAAGAAAAGTCTTCTTCTTTCCATTTCTTTTTCTTTCTTCGCGTTATTTTCTTTCCATCTACTAGTCGGTAAAAGTAGAAAAGAGGAACGAGGAAACTCGGTAAAACGAAACAGATGTTTCGCCTTCAACAGTAAAACGATAACGTTCCGTGAGCCGGTGTTAGAAAAAAATACAAATGTTGCGGATTACGCCAAATGATACCGTAATATTTAGACACTTTGGTTGATAGTTCTATTCAAAACAAATTTCATTTCGTTTATTCGAAACATTTTTAAAGAACATAGATCTACTGCCACATCCCATTAAGTCAGTATAAGAAATCAGAATTCTAGCGGACTCTTAGTATTTCAAATTTATTACGTGCGAGCTGATTTGAAAGGAAAAGTTATGTTTCGTTTCATCAATTATGTATTTATTTAAATTGCTATATCCACAGAGCCTTTACACCATAAAGCTGAACTCTGGACAATTTGCAAACGAGCCACTGAGAAATGGAATAAATTTATATTATTTATCATTGACAAAACAATGCGCGTTAAGTAAAATTCTCGGTTTTACGTAAAATTATCACCGTGCATTTTCTACCTTACAACTTTGCTACATTTTATTTGTGCATTCGTTTTGAGAACATTCTTCATTCAATGTAATTTTAAGTCAGTCTATACTTGGTACGTACGATGCGAAGGTAAAACTTTATAATTTCCTGAGAGCATGTATTATTATAATATTTTTCAGGTTAACTTTCGTATCAAATTGAAAATATTTTATAAGTTAACAAATAAATGAAACAAAATTTGTTGATTACAGTATAGTACATTAGACAAAAAAAAATAACAAATATATATTAATAGTGGAAAGTTAATTTTTAGTGATAAATTAAACTAATGTCTTACACGTCAAAACTCGAAGAGCTTGTATCAAAATCTAAAAAAAAAGACAATTAAAAAAAGAATAATCTTAAAGGTTTTTCTACGACTTGAGAAGCTGAAACTCAGTATGCGATACATCTACTTTCGAGCCTGTGACGATGCGTCGGTGACCAAAGCCACGGACACAGCTGGATGATCATGCCCGCACACACACGCACGGATATGCATATATATTCTAGGTACGTAACTGACCTACACCCACTCTCATCTTTCTATCATCGCGCACGCGCTTATAGTCGGTCACGCGATGAGCATTGCACGCAACGTTCGGAATAGGAAGAGAAAGAGAGGGAGGGAGAGAGAGAGAGAGAGAGAGAGAGAGAGAGAGAGAGAGAGAGAGAACGATACGACGGGGACACAAACACAGTGGCCAGGCCAGTGCCCCCGGACAAGCATCTCCCGACAGGCAGCTCACACTATCCGACTTTCGATTGAAATCACTCTGTATATATTTTGAAGGGAATTGACGGCCGCTGAGGTGCGATACGTCAACGTCGATTCCGATACGAAGCATTGAGAATTTAGACGCGACGAGTTTGAAGCCCAATCTATGGTTTTCGGGCTATAGCTGCGGTACGAAATTAACAACTAATTCATCATTCACGTTTGCCACTGTACAAGAGAATTGCGTTTTCGTCAGGAAGCTATTACTACGAGCTACTTTGTGATTTATCATGAACGTTTATCGGACATATAGATGCGATCAATGTACGCCCATAAACATTTCGGATGCTGGATACGCGTATCCTAGTAATAGAAAATTTATGTACTTGCCTAACTCGATGGGTTACCTTCACAATTTATAGCTTCAATTTCATAAATATTATCAATTGTTCTTGCAAACGTTTACCGAACATTTATTTACTGTACAATTACCGAACTAATACTAACCTCTAGCATTAAGTTACAGGTATATGTATATACATAATTACAAATTAAGTTTAGGGTGAAATTTAAGCTGGTTTGATAATCTTGAATTACTTTTTATTAATGAACGAATAATTTGACTGTCAGATAGTTAGATAAGGATAGGAGATCCACAAAAGATCTGACAGAGATTGACGAGGGCACGATAGGAGGAAAGTAATAGCAAGCCCGAAACTGACCAGGATTTTCACGATCCAGTGATGCTTCGAGTGAACACAGGAAAAGAAAAGGGGAGAAACGGGTTGTAGAGAGAAGAAAAACCGTCTCTATATCCATCGGCCTATCCGGAGGGAAATTCCAAGACGACGAAACGCGACCGGAAGGAGGAAGAATTCGAAGATACTACGAGATCATCCTCACTTTTATTCGAATCTCTTATTTTTCGATACGGAGGTAATACTACCGACCAATCGTATTCCCGGACTCGCTTCATACTTTCGGATTAAAGCATTCCACGAGAAATTTAATTCCTTCATCTTTCAATTTTTCTTTGTATCCGAATCACATAGATCGATGAGAAAATAAGCGTAAAAGGATAAGTAGAGACGTCAAACTCGTGGCAACAAAATGAAATTTTAAAAAATGAGCAAGTGGGAAGAGAAGTATACAAGTACTTATCTACTTTGTGAACTGAAGGATCACGTAATATCGACCATAATACGACTAGAAAAGACCTTGAAAGGTTTTTCACGTTCAAGTATAACCATCAAATTTACTTGGTGCTAGCTTGTCCATGGTACGACTGTTACTTCTTTAATCTTTATTGCGTACTAAGCCTATATTGAAAGGCTGATCGAGTTTTTATCAAGAAAATTTTTTTAAACTGCAACCAAGAAGAGGGTACATTAAATAATCGACTAGTTAATGAAACATATTATTACGGATTGATATCTTTGAATTGCATAATAACATTAATATTTCATAAATTTAATTCGAATCTTCAAAGTTTTTAATTACATCGAATTAAGATAAAAATTAATTAAGCCACTTAATTAAAAATCATATTTTATAAATGACTCAATGTTTAAGCCACTGGAATATAATGAAGGGATACGTTACAGATGATAAGTTCATATTTTATTTACATACGCGTATCTTGATAAAGTGGCAATTATAGCACTAAATTGATAACTAAAATCCAATTTCAACGAGTAATTTATCAGTACAAGTTACAGAAATTAATTATCGTATCTTGACCGATAAAATCTAAAAATACATTTTGCTAAATATACATTCGCACATGCAAAATAGTCATTAACGAAAGCATAAAGACGTATTGGAGCGAAAACATCTTATATAAAAATTGTCATAAAAGTGAAGATCCAAAGTCTCATCAGGAGGAAGCTAATGAACACCATCGAGCGAAAAAAGTCTCTCGGTAATTCCTTTTCATTTTTTTTGTTTCTTCGGAGATCGGCTCGTCCATCTAGACTTGGTTGCACATTGCAAATTAGCTTGGACTCTATCTCGACTAATCTATTCCCGTAGGCAGCTATGCATTTGGGGCCCTCCGTTCGAGCCTAATTAGGGTCCGCCCTTGATGGCTTGGCTCGTTTCGGCAAGGCTCAAAAGTTCACGTACGTCTCAAAGCGAAACCTTCCCGAATTATTTAATGCACCTGAGAGTGTTTGCACACCTTCCCAATTTGCATGTATTACCGAGTACTTGGAACACGGGTGACAATGTTTTATTAGACCGTCGTAATTGCGACTTTACGATTTTCTGTCTATTTGTTTTCCTTTTATATCTTCGTTATTCCAAGAATGTTCAACAAGTTACCCGCGACAGCATTGTTGTGTAATTGACGCAACCAGACATTTGAGAACAAATTAATCTTTTTGCATTACATGTAAACTAAATGTAGACACGATAAACACAATTGATAATGAATAATTAACGTAAAGTGTCTTGACATTTTTTAAAAATTCAATCTAAAGTAACATTACTGTATCGAGTGCTGTATTGTCTAGCATCGTCGTCGATCTTCATTAATATTAATCCGCGAAACATTTACCATTCTATTTTTAAACTAATAACCGTAGATATTAATTCTTGGAAATCAATAAAAAGTGTATAGATAGAGAGTATATTCTTGAACTTTTTTAAAGTGAACAATTTAATTCCCACAATTGAGCGCTTAACTCCTCTAGCCATTCGATCTCGATCACTTCGAAATATCTTTAATTAATCTGACAACACGAAGCGTAAAGGAAACATTTCAGCATACAAAATCGATAAGTAATTATTCATAATCCGACCTTCCGTGCATTTAAATAAATCGACCAAGTTAAAAGGAAAGATGAATCAATTCTTAATCTAACCAACCGAGTCTCGGATCAGTATATAATAATAGAGAAACAGTAATAATATAATGTTTCTCTCGCTATTTATGTGTAATCAACCAAACTATAAAGTATCTTATATTAAGAAACCCATTTATCATTTATGCAAATCATAATTTTGCGAACGTTGCAATATTCGCCATATTTTTTTCTTTTAATAGATTTCAATTACATATTACAATATTTTATGTGACACATTTTTCTTACTATTATAAAAAACTCTTTGCTTTAGACTTGCAGTTTTTTAATGGATCTAGAAATATTATAGGTTGAACATGTTTCATGTACAGTTTAACATCTCAATATATAAAGTGACATTCAACTGGATAATATGTTTTGAAATATGTGAAATAAGGTTAAGACTAATCATTTGAATCGTACCGATATTAATTCTCATAAGAAAGTAAACATACGTAACCCTCAAATTCTGTAGCTTAGAAACGCTAGGTTTCGTAACACACAAGTACACAGAGAAGAAAAACGAAAGAAACCGGTAACGCGTTTCAAATGAATTTTCTCGTCCCAAAGGTCCACGTATAAATCAAAAAAACGGTATACGACGTACAAGAGTAAATAAACGTCGATGCAGGAATCGAGGGACCCAAGTCCGTTCTCCTGCCAATCAGTCATACGAAGGGGGAAGGCACTCAACTCTCTTTTTCCGGCGAATTTCAGCCGGAGATGCCCCAGTGCGAGAAAAAAGACGACCCCTTGGGGCAAAGGGTCACCGACATATTGGATTAAGCATTGTCGCGTAAGAAAAATGGAGGTACAACTCTCGACGCCATTCGGTTTTTATTTCTTTTCCTCTCGATTCTTTTACATTATTTGTTATTTACACATTACATTTTCTTTTCTCAAGGAGGCTACACGTCAATTACCTTTACGGGGAATCTCAAATTTTATGTTATTATTTCTTCATCTCCTCTCTCATTGTTATTATTAACAACTGTTTTAAGATTTTAATAGTATTTTACGTTCACGTTAAAATTTAAGGGTTTTAGTAAAAATAAACTATAGCTATTTTGTATGCAATTATTAATTAGGTTTTTTATATCAAGGTATATTTTATGTAGATTTAAATAAAACTTTTCAAGGAAACATTTAAAACTTGAAAAACGAGTAAATTTAGTTTATTATGTACAAGTATTTATAATTAAAACAATAAAACAATAAAAATATAGTATATAATTAGATATGGTTTAACTCAAAGTACTATAAATTAGCTTGATAATAAAAATTTTGGTTTATTTCTAATTGCCAGTAAATCTTGCGATACCTCGGTGAAATCAATTTCGAAGTTTAAGAGAATCCTTGAGATCAGTAATCTCAAGTGAAGTCCATTAATAAGAGATTTACGAGTTCTTTGTTTTTCCTTCCACGATGAAATCTCGACCACTTTTATATATACGGAAAATACACACAAGCACGCATATATATATATATATATATATATATATATATATATTGAATTCAATACGAGTTTCGAGAAAGTCTTTGAGATTGCTAATCTTAAAATCAATTCAATTCTCCCATCCTGAATACTTGTGTAGTGACCTACGTAGACATTTAATAAAAAAGGTATCTTGCGTTTGGTTTAATCGAAAATTCGATAACTACAAATCTAAGTGGTTTTTTTTAATAAAAAAACTGGAGTCCGAAATAAAAAGAAAATAATCAAACGATACGATTGGTAGATTCGTAAAAGAAATGGATCCTAAGATTTCATCTCAATTTTGAGTAGATAGACCGCGTGTATACTCAATATCGATAATACGAAAAAGCCGTATTCGTTCGGTTACATTTATCTTTCTCTTCATACGAGGCAAGAACAGTTATGTAAGTCCATCGGTTAGTATCCCCTAGTGATTTTACGTATATTGAACTTATAAGAAGGGCGAGTTGTCGACGTCCCTCCTATTGGCTTTCCATGTACACCTACGCAGCGTTTCATTGACTTGACGAAAGAGGGGAAAATCAAGGAGGTCGAATTTCCTTGCAGTAACGAGCGGTTTGATGCATATTGGCAAGCCGATATTCCTTTGGGAAGTCCTCGGGAAAGGTCATCCCGTCGGAAGTGGACGAGGCGTGATTCATAATATAGACGGGAGGTTAGGTAACGCATACGTTACTGCCCTCTTGGCTCATTCTCTATACTCTACACCCAACCGAATGAACTGCGTTGTTCAAAAGATGGAGCAGCTGCGCGAAATGTTTCGCAACCGTCGTCAAATCGAATTCAACTTTTAGTGCAACAGTTCACCGAGTTCAATTCAACTCGTTACAAATAAATATTTCGAATTTATGGATTGGGATTTACAATTTGCACGATTAGCGAAAAAATTGTTTTTTTTTTCAATATATATATATATATCTATCATGAAGTTTATTTCGAGGAAGGTAGTCTATAAATTCAAAGCAATTTGTTCAAATTTTAGAATACTTCCCACGACGATGAGTATACTTACGAGGAAAGTATCTTAGGTGATAGTCTCCAATCTTGACCGGGCCTCATTTGTTTCTATAAGCAAACAAACAAAATCCGTGATTCGCAGATTGATCTGATGGATCTTCGATTTTGAGATACTTGTATCGAGGAAGATGAGACCAGATGGGTTTTCTTTTTAACAAAATACTGTCATTATAAAGTTACAACTTGACTAGCCAAACCCTTTTATCTCTCTAAAATCTAATAGTCTCTAAAATTATAAGTCTCTAAAATTTTAACGATTATAAGATTTTTATTTCAATTCAATTTCATATATATGACCCATCACAGTTTTTCCTTTTTTACAAGCATTATTCATGCATGGTAGCATTAACAATTAAAAGTCAACAAAATTTTACATAATTTTACTACAAAAAGTGTATACTGTTCTATTCCCATTTTAATATAAATATTATATAAAGAAACGAGTAGATCTTTCATCTTCGTTGTTCACCGATTCAACGCAAAGTTTGTCTCACAATCGAAGGTCCAGCAGACAGTATTGCGAAAAACGTATTTCACTTGTTCATCCATAGAAACGCACGATGTCTAGACAAAATTGGAGACACGTCTATTAAGCTGGCACAGCCACTTTCAAACGCCACAATTTAACCTATACCATAATTTATTGCTAATTTATTGCTAATTTATTACGCAAAAACCAATTTTATTGCTCCAGTTGTTTCCGAGAAACCGTGGCTGTGCTACCTTAAGTCTTAAGCTGGCATATCCACAGCTGTAACTTTGCTTCTATTGGTTATTTCTTTCGCGATCCAAAGTGCATATTTTATTGCTAAATTATTGCTCTTAATTGACATAGGTAGCGTACAAAAAATATTTATTTATTTAACAAATTCGGACCCCGGCAATATGCGTAAATCCCTTAATTGCTTAAAAAATATTTCCAGTACAAATTCGATGTGCCCTAATTTATTGCTAATTTATTGCTAATTTATTACGCAAAAACCAATTTTATTGCTCCAGCCGTTTCCGAGAAACCGTGGCTGTGCTACCTTAAGTATTAAGCTGGCATAGCCACAGCTGTAACTTTGCTTCTATTGGTTATTTTTTCGCGATCCAAAGTGCATATTTTATTGCTAAATTATTGCTCTTAATTGACATAAGTAGCGGACAAATAATATTTGTTTATTTAGCAAATTCGGACCCCGGCAATATGCGTAAATCCCTTAATTGCTTAAAAAATATTTCCAGTACAAATTCGATGTGCCCTAATTTATTGCTAATTTATTGCTAATTTATTACGCAAAAACCAATTTTATTGCTCCAGCCGTTTCCGAGAAACCGTGGCTGTGCTACCTTAAGTATTAAGCTGGCATAGCCACAGCTGTAACTTTGCTGCTATTGATTATTTTTTCGCGATCCAAAGTGCATATTTTATTGCTAATTTATTGCTCTTAATTGGCATAAGTAGCGGACAAATAATATTTGTTTATTTAGCAAATTCGGACCCCGGCAATATGCGTAAATCCCTTAATTGCTTAAAAAATATTTCCAGTACAAATTCGATGTGCCCTAATTTATTGCTAATTTATTGCTAATTTATTACGCAAAAACCAATTTTATTGCTCCAGCCGTTTCCGAGAAACCGTGGCTGTGCTACCTTAAGTATTAAGCTGGCATAGCCACAGCTGTAACTTTGCTTCTATTGGTTATTTTTTCGCGATCCAAAGTGCATATTTTATTGCTAATTTATTGCTCTTAATTGGCATAAGTAGCGGACAAATAATATTTGTTTATTTAGCAAATTCGGACCCCGGCAATATGCGTAAATCCCTTAATTGCTATAAAAATATTTCCAGTACAAATTCGATGTGCCCTAATTTATTGTTAATTTATTGCTAATTTATTACGCAAAAACCAATTTTATTGCTCCAGCCGTTTCCGAGAAACCGTGGCTGTGCTACCTTAAGTCTTAAGCTGGCATAGCCACAGCTGTAATTTTGGCTGTCACACTCTTTAAGCCATTTAAACCTTAAATAGTGAAAATCAGCAATTCGCTCCGACTCTGGTAACCTAATACTGTCTAAAGATGTCTTTTTAGTCATAAACTGCTTAAACATTTCCAGATTGGGTCTAAATCATTAGATCACTTATGGTCCAAATATGCCGGGAAAGTGTCCCGAAATATTAATAGAATGTATATTTGTTGCCTTATAACGGTGAATCTAGTAGCATGATCATTGCAAAAACATATGCCTTACCTTGGATTGTAGAAAGAGAAAGTATCTCCACTTTGTTCGTATCCATCTAATCCCCTGAAGCTGCTAAAAATACACAATATTATAAAATTTAAAAATTATTTTTTAATCCTTACAAGAATTATATACTAATCTGAAGGATTACTATAATATATAAACATCATTATTGCAATACTGAATATACTATTTAATAAAAAGGTATATAATAATCGGATATAATGTAATGATAATATGATAACGTGACAGTGACAAGTATGTGAAATCTAAACAATGTATTGCTGATAATAATAAAATGTTGATACTTTTATAGTAATCCTTCAGATTAGTATTAGACTTCTTGTAAGGGATGTAAAACTAAAAATCCGCATTATAAATGTTTAAAATTATTTTTAACATTTGTATAATAATATTTGTATTTTTAGCAGCTTACAGGGGATGTATGATACTGAAACAATGAAGATACTTTTCTACCACTCCAAGGTAAGTGCACAATTTTTTTGCAATAGCGCTAATCATCGTTATAAGGCAACAATATACATTTCTATTAATATTTCGGGCACTTTTCCCGG